>CM038467.1:50760723-50910055 GCA_021464415.1 Lonicera japonica
GAATGAAAATTAAAAATCCAAAATTTCATTTACATTGAATTTTATACATGAATTAAAAGACTCCCAACAAACTACAACACATTTTTTGGATAAAAATGTTATAGAAATATTTGAGCCTCGTCCTTTCGATTCAGCAATTCAACCAAGATTGATGAATTGGAGAGATCTCGAAATCCCAGAGAATGAATTTTACATACGGTAGTGACGAAGAACCTGAAAAATAACAAAACAATGTTGAAATTACAAGTTTCAGGCAATAATGTTTATTTTAGAAGTACTAGTAAAAATTCACAATGGCAACAAAACTTTCCTAAACCATCTTTGGAAGCACCAAAGAAATCAATTAATTTGAAAAAGGGGAGAGTAGTCAAAGAAATAATTCCTTAAAAATTCCAATATTACCAGGAACTACTAGTAAAAATGAAGCTAATAAATCAAGCCAAATATATCATTTCCAATTAGGAAAAGAAGAAATATATTTTCACCAAGTCATGGAAAGAAAAGATATAAATATGTTTTGGATATTTTAATTTTGCAGGCTAAAAACAATATAGTATATGTACGTTAATAGATACCGGAGCAACAATATGCTCTTGTAGACCAAATGCGTTTACCACCAGAAAAATGGAAATATGAAGAATCCAATTTCTGTTACGGGTATAAACGGTACTCAAAATTTTATTACTTTAAAAGCAAAAAGAGTAGCAATTTGGTTTAATGAAAAGAAATTTATTATTCCAAAATTTTATGTTTCCGTGAAATGCATGAGATATTATTTTGGAAATAATTTTATTTCAGAATACTTACCAATGACCATAAATAATGGAACACTTGGATTAACATTAAATAAAGAAATGATAGAAATTCCACTTTTACAACAACATAAATACAAATGTGATCGTGGATTTTCACCAGTTAAAAATGGAGAAATGACTCCTATAATAAAAGTATTAGAAGAAACTCATTGGCTTTATAAATTTTAAAAGAAAATTTTTAGTGAAAACCCACTAAAATTATGGATAAAAGTCCTAGATATTGTCAACTTAAATTAAGAGACCCAAATGTAATTATAAGAGTAAAACCAATGATTTATACTATAAAAGAAATTGATGAATTTGATAACCAAATCAAAGAATTACTAGATACAAACTTATTGAAGAAACAGTAAGTGCACACTCTAGTCCAGCATTCATGGTACGAAACCGTAGTGAAATAAAAAGAGGAAAAGCTAGAATGGTAATAAATTATAAAAGATTAAATGAACAATTAGTATTTGATGGTTATTTTATCCCAAGAAAGGATGTTTTAATTAATCAAACTAAAGGTAAAAAGATTTTTAGTAAATTCGATTGTAAATCAGGCTGGCAGTTAAAATTAACTGAAGAATCAAAACCACTAACAGCCTTTAGTACTCCAAGAGGACATTATCAATGGAATGTTGTGCCTTTTGGACTAAATATAGCACCACAAGTATTCCAACGATGGATGGACGGAATCTTTGAAGACAGCCTTTAGTACCAGAAATTAAAATTTTAACTTAAAATTAAAATACCATAAATTAAAACAGAAAAATAAAGATAGAAATACTTACATAATAAAAGTGAAACCAATTGCTCTGATACCAATTACAAAGATGCAGAATAGAGGATCAAAAATTTTATTTATTGATATGGATGAACTAATTATACAGAGGTTTTTAGAGAAGAAGGGACAATTTTTTCATTACGGTAGATGAGAGAAGGTTTTTTACAGATGATCCCCAAACCTACAATGTTATCTCCTTATATAATGGAGATATTCTCTTCCATGTCAAAAACCACCGACAAATTCTAGCTAATCTTTACTCACATTCAACTTCCACCAACTTTACTATTGAAAAAGTAATTCAATAGTAACTTTACTATTAATCGAAAATGACATAAAGTTAATAAATAGTAATTATACAATAATTATACAATGACTCTTTATTTATGTCCGCATAGCTGTCTACTGTCTACGAACATCTTGATTCCTCCACCACCTTCGAGAACTTGTACACCTTTCGTGTGCTGGATCGGTTGTGCAGTCGGTCAGTAGGCGACAAATTCTTTGACGTCACGGATGACGTTTTTAGTCTTTCGTCTAACCCTCCATTTGATTAATGAGGTTAGCTTCTCCGACAGAGTCCAATGACAGGCTATCAATAGGACTTGAATTTGAGCCGAAATTGATTTGATTTTCCATTTCCTTGGCCTCCATCAATAAATCATATGGAATATCTAAATGATTTTTATCTTTTAGATTTTCCAAAAAGGTTTTTACCTCAAGCATTTGTTCGTGGGAGACTTGATATGTAGAATTTAAATCCGTCATAAAAAGTCTCCTTCCATCCGTTACCATTGTTTTGTAGTAATTTGGATACGGATGAACTGTTTGGTACAGCTGTTTGGCTGTTGTAGAAATATGTATTAAACTTCTTAGAAAATATTTTCTAATATTAAGTTCATATATGGGGGTTCCAGAATACATATCATTTTCAAACCATTGATATTCGGATTGCTCTGTGGCTCGGAGCTCCCATATTTGGTATGGCTGGTAGAATTTTTCTCTGAACCGCCATCCAGTAGAACTTGTTATATGAAAAGATAACATTATATTATATTTATGTTTGTGTACCACATGATAGACCATGGCTTTGATCATCATAGGTATTTAGTAAGGTTACAAGAAAATTACTGGGAACATAATGTGGTTCACAAGTCCCCAATCAATCGTTTCAGTATTCCAAAGATCATCTTCTGCATAAAGATGGATTTTTGGAATTTCTTCATGATCATTTAAATTTTGACCATATTGATTCAAAAGACTTTTTATCTTTGAATTTTGGTCTCAATTTGATTTTTTGAAGAATTCTATTTGAAATAAAGGTCTAAGGAGAAAGAGTCTTGCTTCTCATAAAGACAAATTCTTCTAATAGTATAGAATATATTATCTGAAAATTCATTTTCTAATAATTCTGCAAAAGAAAGGAAATTTACTTGTTCAATCGAATCATAAGAAGTTCAGTTTCATAATTCATTTGTTTTAGAATTTTGAAACCAAGAGTTTTAAAATTCTCAAGATGTTGCATTAATTCTTGAAAGGTTCTTGTTTGTTCAAAAATCCTTTCACAAAGATTGCTCATATTTACGCGAAACTCTTTTTTGTTTCCGGAAATTTGAGCTTTCCAAACCTTATTTAAAGGTTCATAAATTTCTGGGGGTATTCCCGGATTATAAAAGTCTTTTATTTCTTCAACGTTGGGAATTTTTTTTCCCTTGTTGTTAAACCAGAAAATTGTTGTACTAAATTAGGAAAATAATGTGCAGGGGTGGACTGTCTTGTCCATTCATCCCACACTGCCATTCCTTGGTGCAAATTTTGATATTTTTGGTGAGTAGCACCAGGGAAATTTAATACTTGAGTTTGGCATTGAAACCAACTATTATAAATGTCTGGTTGGCGTCCTCTAAATACAACATACACCGGTTGTGTTTCGAGCGGTGGATTTGTACTCACAGTTCCTTGGTTAGGCTGTGAAGGTGATCCGGATGTAGTATGTTTTGCCTTTTTAGCAATAGAAATCCATCCTTCATTTTTGATTTTGTTTTTCCCCTTGTTAGGGTCAGTCATTGCTGTAAAAGAAAATAATATTAGTCCATTGTATTTAATGGTCTTCAATAAAGTTCCTGCTAAGATAATCTGCAAGAAAATTATTAGTACCTTTTAAATGTTCAACTTCAAAAGTATATAAAGCAATTTGATTATACCATTTCAATCTCCTACCTTCAAGAATATTTCTTTTGTTAATAAGGAAATCTTTAACTGCTTGATTATCAGTTCTAATAATAAAATCTTCTGGGGCTAAGAAGATATGGAATTTTTTAATTGCTAATTTAATTGCTAATAATTCTTTTTCAAATATAATATATTTTATTTCATTTGGTTTAATTTTCCTTGAATTATAACCACATATTAATTCTTGTTTTTGTAGATTTTTTGGTATTGGAGTTTTTCTAGCTCGTATACCAAGATTATTAAACTCGATTTCTGTCCAAAGCTTTGCTGGAATTGCTTTAAGAACACAACCCCAACATAATTAAGAAGCATCTGTTTCAAGAATTAGTTTATCTCCTTGTTGTGGGAAATAAACTTTGGGACAATTAGCAAGAATATCATTTTTTATGTTTCTTACTAAAGTTGTATCTTTATTTGTCCAAACAAATTCATCACTTTTCTTGAGTTTTTCAAGAAGAGGTAATTCTTTTTGAGATAATCCTTAAGGTCTTCAAGATTCCGTCCATCCATCGTTGGAATACTTGTGGTGCATATTTAGTCCAAAAGGCACAACATTCCATTGATAATGTCCTCTTTGGAGTACTAAAGGCTGTTAGTGGTTTTGATTCTTCAGTTAATTTTAATTGCCAGAATCCTGATTTACAATTGAATTTACTAAAAATCTTTTTACCTTTAGTTTGATTAATTAAAACATCCTTTCTTAGGATAAAATAACCATCAAATACTAATTGTTCATTTAATCTTTTATAATTTTTTACCATTCTAGCTTTTCCTCTTTTTATTTCACTATGGTTTCGTACCATGAATGCTGGACTAGAGTGTGCACTTACTGTTTCTTCAATAAGTTTTGTATCTAGTAATTCTTTGATTTGGTTATCAAATTCATCAATATCTTTTATGGTATAAATCATTGGTTTTACTCTTATAATTACATTTGGGTCTCTTAATTTAAGTTGACAATATCTAGGACTTTTATCCCATAATTTTAGTGGGTTTTCACTAAAATTTTCTTTTAAAGTTTCATAAAGCCAATGAGTTTCTTCTAATACTTTTATTATAGGAGTCATTTCTCCTTTTTTTAACTGGAAAATCCACGACACATTTGTATTTATGTTGTTGTAAAAGTGGAATTCTATCATTTCTTTATTTAATTTAATCCAGTGTTCCATTATTTATGGTCATTGGTAAGTATTCTGAAATAAAATTATTTCCTAAAATAATATCTCCATGCATTTCACGGAAACATAAAATTTTTGGAATAATAAATTTCTTTTCATTAAACCAAATTGCTACTCTTTTTGCTTTAAAGTAATAAAATTTTGAGTACCGTTTATACCCGTAACAGAAATTGGATTCTTCATTTTTATCCATTTTTCTGGTGGCAACGCATTTGGTCCTACAAGAGCATATTGTTGCTCCGGTATCTATAACGTACATAGACTATAATGTTTATAGCCTGCAAAATTAAAATATCCCAAAACATATGTATATCTTTTTCTTTCCATGACTTGGTGAAAATATTATTTCTTCTTTTCCTAGTTGGAAATGATATATTTGGCTTGATTTACTAGTTTCATTTTTACAAGGAATCAAGATGTTCGTAGACAGTAGACAGATGTGCGGACATAAATAAAGTGTCATTGTATAATTATTGTATAATTACTATTTATTAACTTTATGTCATTTTTGATAATAGTAAAGTTACTATTGAATTACTTTTTCAATAGTAAAGTTGGTGGAAGTTGGATGTGAGTAAAGATTAGCTAGAATTTTGTCGGTGGTTTTTGACTTGGAGGAGAATATCTCCATATAATAAGGAGATAACATTGTAGTTTTGGGGCATCTGTAAAAAACCTTCTCTCATCCACCGTAATGAAAAAATGCCCCTTCTTCTCTAAAAACCTCTGTATAATAGTTCATCCATATCAATAAATAAAATATTTGATCCTCTATTTCTGCATCTTTGTAATTGGTATCAGAGGAATTGGTTTCACTTTTATTATAAGTATTTCTATCTTTATTTTTCTGTTTTAATTTCTGGTATTTAATTTTAAGTTGAGATTGTACCTTTGTTTTTCTTGTGTGTTTTCATAAAACCCATACACCTATTACGTTTCAAAGCCCATATCTCCCATCAACCGTTTTAATAACTTTGTTGTGGCAATTAGGCTATTAAGGGAGCTGGTTTTAGGCACCTGAAACAACAGTAATAGGAGGTCTTAGGTACCATTGAAAACATTAATGGAAGAACAAACATACAGTATTGACTTAGAATGTATTGCTCCTGTAATAGGTAAAAAAAAACTATGTATAATCACTATGTGCATATTGATAAACAATCTGAAAAAATAAGTAGTGTATGTGCTGCCTTAAATAATATGACTGATCTTATGATAGGTTGGATTAAGAAAATCGAACCTATGAATCTTAAAAATCAAAAACATCAAATGTTTGTAGAAAACAAACTTTTAAATCTAGAACATCACTAAATATGGAAAATAAATTCAATTAAAATGAATGAAAATATTGCAGATATTTTAAACTCTTTAGATGGTATGAATAGTTCTGGATGTAACCAAACTCCTAGACTATACTACGGAACTGAAGAAATAAATACTTTTCAAACAGAAAAGTTAAATATACATAATTTATAAATGTAAAAGAAATTTAGATTATTGGCGAGAATTATATAAAGATCCAAATCTAATATTTCTGAAAGAAATAAAATAATAGAACAAATGCAAACTACGTATTTGGAACATGAAAAATTATTAAAACACTTTCAGTATGAAATAAATCAATATTCATGTGATGAAGAAGAACAAGAACCATCTCATATAGTAAACACTATAAGTGATGATGAAAAAGAAGAAAAAGAAAAAGAAAAGCAGAAAAACCTTAAAGGAATTCTAACTGGGAAGAATTCCAAGAATTTATGCAAAATCCTGCCACAGATAAAGAAGATTTCGTTAAAACAACAGAAACTTCAACTAGTGGTACTAAAAAAGAGGAAGAACCAAGTCCTTATTTCCTTAGAAGAGATGATTTAAATAAACAAGTAGTTGCACAACATGGCACATATCTTGATTTAAGGAATGTCCCTTTTAAAGATCAAGAACAAACAATTAATGATTGGGCACAATCACTGTCCATTTTAATTACTAATTATGGAAAAGTATGGACTAAAGAAAAATTCTTAGATTATGTAGCTGCAACTCTCCAAGGAGATGTTTTGCAATGGTTACAACAATGGGAAAAATCCGAAACTGGAAAACACCAAAAAGCCGCCTTACTTCAAAATTTTAAGACTTTTGATGAAATCTTAAATGATTTTGTTAAAATAATTAAAGAAAATTTAATTGGAAGTACGGGAGAAACCCAAATCCAAGAAGACGCATATTACATATTATCAAAACTGGAATTATGTAATATTTGTCAATTTGAAGATTTTGTAGATCTTTTTAAAAAATATTACTTTAAATTAGATCCACCAAATAATCAATATTGGTTGGAACAATTTTTTCATAAACTCCCAAATCCATGGGATGAATTAGCTATAAAGGGTTATCCTGAATGGCTAAAGAAAGTTGATAAAACTGATACACTTGGTTTTAGAATAAATTATGTGTTAAGAATTATACAAGAAAAATGTACTGAAATTAAAGCCAAAAAGCAAATGAAGAAAAATCAAATTTCTAATAATAAATCTGGCCAAAATTGTTGTGACAAAATATTAAAAGAAAATTGGAAAGTTGGTTGTGGACCAATTTTCTCTCAAAAAAGAAAAAGAAGGTTTAAAAGGAAACCTTGGAAAAAGAAATGCCTTTTTCCAAAACCATGAAATATATTAGAAAAAGAAAATTTTCTAATAAAAATAAAAATAAACCAAATACAAAGAAAAAATGTAGATGTTATATCTGTAACGAAGAAGGCCATATTGCACCAGAATGTCCTAGAAAAGGAAAAAGTGCAAAGAAAATGATAAAATTTCTTGAAGAACAAGAATTAGAAGTATGTTATGGAAGTGAATTAGAAGAATATTCAGAAAATGATGAAATTCTTTATGAAATGGAATCTGAATCAGACAGTTCAGATGATGAGGTAGTATTTATGATGAACACCATCGAAATACAACAAAATAATGAAAATGAGTTACAAACACTAACTCTAAAAGATGTTGTTGGTGAAGAATTAACTTTTACCAACGAACAATTAGAACAATTAGAAAAAACTCGTCAAATGGTTAAAAAGGAAGATATTTATAAATTATCAAAATTTAAAATATTTTCCACAAGAATATTTGAGCAATTTAGTGGAAATACCACAGCTCAAAGTACAGATGAAGGAACAGCTGAAATTACACTGTTCGATAAAATAAAAATTGCTAGATGGAGGAAAAAACATCCAGAAATTAGATATGTTCATATTGGATTAATTCAAATATGTATTACAGCCTTATTTAGATTAGGAATGGATACTCCAGTTGCAGTTTTAGTTCTGGATAAAAGATTTCTAAACCCTCTAAATGCAATAATTGGAGGAATACAATCAAATCTAGTAAATGGAATTATTTGGTTTAACATCAAACCAAATTTTTTCATATCAATAACAGACCCAAATATAGAGGATTCTGTTAAAATAAAAATACAAACAAAAGGAATTGGAATGAAAAATACATCTTCCAATCTTTATATACATTGGAAAACAATACACGAGTTAACAAGACTCCCATTAACTACAACACATTTTTTGGATAAAAATGTTATAGAAATATTTGAGCCTCATCCTTTCGATTCAGCAATTCAACCAAGATTGATGAATTGGAGAGATCTCGAAATCCCTCGAGAATGGATTTTACCTACGGTAGTAGACGAAGAACCTGAAAAACAACAAAACAATGTTGAAATACAAGTTTCAGGCAATAATGTTTATTTTAGAAGTACTAGTAAAAATTCACAATGGCAACAAAACTTTCCTAAACCATCTTTGGAAGCACCAAAGAAATCAATTAATTTTGAAAAAGGGGAGAGTAGTCAAAGAAATAATTCATTAAAAATTCCAATATTACAAGGAACTACTAGTAAAAATGAAATTAGTAAATCAAGCCAAATATATCATTTCCAACTAGGAAAAGAAGAAATAATATTTTCACCAAGTCATGGAAAGAAAAGATATACATATGTTTTGGGATATTTTAATTTTGCAGGCTATAAACAATATAGTCTATGTACATTAATAGATACCGGAGTAACAATATGCTCTTGTAGACCAAATGCGTTGCCACCAGAAAAATGGATAAAAATGAAGAATCCAATTTATGTTACGGGTATAAACGGTACTCAAAATTTTATTACTTTAAAAGCAAAGAGAGTAGCAATTTGGTTTAATGAAAAGAAATTTATTATTCCAAAAAATTTTATGTTTTCCCTGAAATGCATGGAGATATTATTCTAGGAAATAATTTTATTTCAAATATTTACCAATGACCATAAATAATGGAACACTTGGATTAACATTAAATAAAGAAATGATAGAAATTCCACTTTTACAACAACATAAATACAAATGTGATCGTGGATTTTCACCAGTTAAAAAAGGAGAAATGACTCCTATAATAAAAGTATTAGAAGAAACTCATTGGCTTTATGAAATTTTAAAGAAAATTTTAGTGAAAACCCACTAAAATTATGGGATAAAAGTCCTAGATATTGTCAACTTAAATTAAGAGACCCAAATGTAATTATAAGAGTAAAACCAATGATTTATACTAGAAAAGATATAGATGAATTTGATAACCAAATCAAAGAATTACTAGATACAAAACTTATTGAAGAAACAGTAAGTCCACACTCTAGTCCAGCATTCATGGTATGAAACCATAGTGAAATAAAAAGAGGAAAAGCTAGAATGGTAATAAATTATAAAAGATTAAATGAACAATTAGTATTTGATGGTTATTTTATCCCAAGAAAGGATGTTTTAATTAATCAAACTAAAGGTAAAAAGATCTTTAGTAAATTCGATTGTAAATCAGGATTCTGGCAGTTAAAATTAACTGAAGAATCAAAACCACTAGAGCCTTTAGTACTCCAAGAATTGTTTTTGGAAAATGTCATATTATTTAGATTTGTTTTTGGAAAAAATTTTCCAAAACATTTTTATCTTTTGGGGATCATCTGTATAACATTATATAAGATTAGCTAGAAAGACATTACAATAATTATAACACAGTTATTAAAGAAGCGAGATTGCTATATTTGCCTTTTTATTGTTTAAACCACAAACTAAACCTTTAGGAGTCAATTAGGACTTTGCTAGGTTATAATGGGGTTAAGGGTAGTGGTTATGAAATGAACGGGTCAAATAAGGGATCAAAAGACTCATTGGCTCAGTTAACTCGAGAGGTATATAAATGAACCTCTATATCAAACACATACCCAAATTTTACTGTCTACATTATATTTTTAAGGCATTCTTTTGATATCTATTTTTTTTTCATTGCCTTTTCTCTCTCCATACCCTTTTTTTTTTCAAAGTAAGATATTCTTTTTTTTTTCAATACAATCCAGGCCTTTGATTTTGAGCCATACTGCTGATGAGCCAAAAAGGTAGGTAAGTTATGGAATTTGGGCTCGGTTATTCATTTGGTAAATCAATACGAATCAAGCTTCAGGCTTCAAATTGGCTACTAAAGATAAAACATAACGGGTAGGCCAAGGCTATATAGGCTAATGAAAGATGGCCTATGTCATTTCCCTAATGCCAGTTCTAGGTTCCAACAATAAGATAGTAGCAATCTCATGGACAAACCTCTCTAAAACTGAATAAAAGTGATAGTAGAAAGACTTGGACAATTTAATAAACGCTTTCAAAAGAATCAAATTTTTTTAACTAATAGCTCTCAAATAAGGAAGAAAGGCTCAACTCCTCACAAGGCTATATAGTCTCCACTCATTGTGAACAAGGCATTTCCCAGTTATGGTATATCAATCTAGTCTATAAACATGAACAAGTAAATTCAAATCGGCATATAACTTTTCAAACATAATAAGAATAAACATTTTCAAGATTATCTGATGCTACCAAACATGCTAAGTCTAATCATGAATGCGTCATCGCCCAATGAAAGGGAACAAGAAAGATACCATCAGGCGACTTAGGCTTGCAATCTCTTATATTTTTTATTTTTGAAAAATTTTAATTTTTTTTTTTAAATGAAAGCAGGGAAATCCTAACTAATGTACTAACATGCGTGCTTTTTGAAAAAAAATGACCTAAGGTCTCCCTTCCCCCAACTAAAATTCTACATTGTCCTCAATGTAGATAGCTAAGCATTAAAGTATGGATGTAAGGACATGTAATAAAAGATAAAGGAGAAAATGGTATACCTCACGGCAGCTTGGCTAAGCTAAAGCTGTATATTATCACATAGATATTCTACAAAAATCTAAAATTACGCAAAAGAAATAAAGAAAATAACTATGAAAAGAAAGAAAATAACAAAACTACTATACATACCTGACATACTCTACCTGCTGTAGCGATGGCTCTGCCACACACAGAATGTGACATCACCTAGCTGTATGCTGTAAACGTAGTTGCACTCGCCTACAATGCTCAAATATAGTATCCAGAGCTGCCTTGAAATTCTCCTCATCTCGGCCTCATAACGGGGTCTCCTAAATAGCCTCCCCCACATCCTCCTCGCATAAGCTGAATAATCTGGGAGAACTAGAACTCTCCCCGAAATTGGGTTGCGTATTATGCTCAAGTCTAACGGATGGCAGAGGTAGGGGTTGTACGGGTTAATGGCATCTTCTGCAAACAAGAAGTGCGAAGTCATTCGCCTAACTCTGCCTCCGCTTTCTTGGATAAGTAAGATATACTTATATCCGCATGCTATTGGGGGTGGGCTACTGACGGCACGGCCTCTCGACTCTCTATTACTCTTCAGTGGGGTAACAGGGACTAGATATTCATCTGGATCCTCCTCTTCATGATCAGACTCTTCCTCTTCATGATCAGACTCAAGTTCAATTTGCTCATCTTCTGACTCTGATTCCTCTTTTGGCTCTGAAGGATCGGACTCGGTTTGCTCTTCATCTGGCTCAGGCTCAAATTGCTCCTCCTCAGGATCTGACTCGAATGGGTCCTCCTCAGCTGGCTCAGGCTCAAATTGCTCCTCCTCAGGATCAGACTCGAATGGGTCCTCCTCAGGATCAGATTCTGACTCGCTCATGTGATCGCGGGTCTCTTCATACGAACCAGCATTCTGTAGACTAGAAAACTCCACGTCTCCATCAATCTCCATATTATCTTTGGCATCATGCTGTAAATAATCTTTACTGTCTGCTTCTTCTACAAATAACTTTCTCTTACAAGATGGTGGTGCACGCTTAGGGGAGATACTCGCCTCAGCCATTCGGTAAATCGAGCGGGCCAAGAACGTCTCACCCTAACATGCAAAGGGGATCCTGCAGTCGGCCCCATCCCCATCAAGTCTCGAGAACGCTTGTTTGAAGAAGAAAAATTATCTAGCATAGTGCTAAAGACAGGTAGTGTGCAATAATATCTGTGGCTCGGGAGCGTGCTTTATCTAGACAGGAAACAATATATATATAAGTATTGGCAGATAAGCATGACAGTGAAACAAGATTACACAACAACAACAAATACTATAGTAACAAACTTCATCATTGAAACTTGAAACAGATAGATGATAGCGCTAGTACAAGTTTCAACTCAAAGTTAAAAGAAAGAAATAAAAGAAAGCTAAAAATAAAAAAAAAATAAAAATAAAAATAAAAAAAAATAATAAACAGTTACATAATATACAAATTATACAGTAGTGTCAGATCCTTCTCAACTAGTCCTCAGCATTATAATCGGGTTCCCCCAACTCAATGCTCTCGTCACTATCATCAAGCTTTTCCAGAAATGGCTTCAGTCTATGCCCATTAACCTTGAATGTGCTACCATCCCTTGGATTCTCCAATTCCACTGCTCCATAAGGAAAGACATTATGAACTTTATAGGGACCAGTCCATCTTGATCGAAGTTTTCCAGGAAATAAATGGAGCCTTGAATCGTATAGAAGTACTTTCTGTCCCGGCTCAAAATTTTTCCTTAGTACTTTTTGATCATGGAAACGCTTAGTTCTTTCCTTAAAAATCTTTGAATTGTCATACGCATCATGGCGTAACTCCTCAAGTTCATTCAACTACAAAGAACTCTCTTTGCCACTTTCTCGAAGATCGAAATTCATAGTTTTGATAGCCCAGAATGCTTTATGTTCAATCTCCAGGGGGTGATGACATGCCTTACTGTAAACCAACCTGTAAGGGGACATATTCAAATTTGTTTTGTAGGCGGTCCTATACGCCCATAAAGCATCTGTCAAACGAATAGACCAATCTCTCCGATTAACATTGACTATTTTCTCGAGAATTCTCTTGATCTCTCTGTTGGCTAATTCAGCTTGCCCATTTGTCTGTGGGTGATATGCCAAAGCAATACGGTGGTTCACTCCGTAACGCTGCATCAATTTCTCGAACGATTTGTTACAGAAGTGAGTCCCTTAATCACTTATAATCACCTTTGTGGTGTCAAACCTAGAAAGAATATTCTGTTTAAGGAATGTAATGACCGTGAAGTGATCATTATTTCTAGTGGGAATGGCTTCAACCCATTTAGACACATATTTGACAGCTAGTGGAATGTATTGATGCCTAAAAGACGGTGGAAATGGCCCCATAAAATCTATACCCCAACAGTCAAAAATTTCAACTAACATGATATTAGTTAGAGGCATCATGTTCCTTCTTGAATTGGCACCTAACATCTGACAACGAGTGCACATTCTACAGTGGTTCTTTACATCTTTAAAAAGAGTAGGCCAGTAGAAACCACATTGTAGAATTTTATCAGCTGTCTTCCGAAAAGAAAAGTGGCCCCCGTATGCTGCTTCATGACAAGCATACATGATGGATTTAGCTTAATTTGCTAGTGACGAGAATCCGGACCCCCGACCCCCGACCCCCAAGAAAGGGCGAAGTCCTCCGTTCTCGGTTTTTCAATAGTTTTAAAGGAAAACGTGTGTTTTGTAGAGTCGCCAGTTTATTTTATGAGAAAACAAACAAAAGATCGTACAAAGGACAATTCGAAAACGAATTACCTTTCGTACGTTTATAACCAGAGATTCATTAAAAAAACTTTGCCAGGGTTCGGGAACTACGTTACGAATTGGGAAGGTGTTAGGCACCCAATTCGCCCTTTCGGTCTCTTAATGGATCATGTATCTAATTCCTATTTTAGATATCTTGCAAGTAGTTTGGATAGTTTCTAAATAGTCCTTCCCGGATAAATTTGGATTAAAGCAGTATTTTGAAATCAGACTCGAGCTTTGCGAGCGCCTACGTATTCATTCGTAGAATGAAATCAGAGTCTCGTAGTTCCATTTGTTTGGAAACCGTTTTTGTATTTGTAGTTTGTTTTGAAAACGTGTCAAAACGGATTTTAGATTTCTTGTAAAACTTAGAAAGAACTTATTTTGAAAGCAATGAATTTCTTTGCAAGTTATCTAAATTTCTATATTAAAACGGATATTAAAATACAGTATTTAAATTAGAAAAGTTGAAAAAAAACGTACCTGATGCGCTTGAAAAATAGAACAGAACCTTGCCTTGATTTTCCTTCCTTGCCTTCTTCTCTCTCTAACACTTTCTCTCTCCAAAACTTTCTCTCACTAAGTTTCTCTCACTAACTTTCTCTCTCTAGAAATTCCCTAAAAGAAAAGACCTCTCTAATAATTTTGACAGAATCTCCACTTACTAGAAACACTATTGAATGTTGATGCCTAGGGCATGCGGCTGGGGCGTGCGGCTGGGGCGTGCGGCTAGGGCATGCGGCTGGGGCGTGCGGCTAGGTACCAACCGTGCGCTGCCCCGCACCCTGCGATCCCCGCACTAGTAAGCGAAGAGGCAACAAAGGTTATATCAGACTCCCAACGCGACCGGAAATGGAGTCTTTCCAAAGGGTCTTCTATATGCATGACGACTGAACACTCTTGATGCAAGATGCTTGTTTTAAGAAAATCAGTGTTCGCACGAGAGTCGTGGATTGGGGTGTTCACAGACCCTCTCCTCCCGGGATTCTTGCTCGCAAGAATTCAGGGACGATAAGAAGACAATGATTCACGACTCTCGGGTGAATCTCAATGCGGTGATAATTGAATCAGAATGTACCCTTTCTGGCATATGGATCTCGTTGTGTTTTAGGCGATGCAATCCACGACCGCCCCTTTCCTTTCGGCTGGGCGACACGATACATCAATCTTTTCATCAGTCTACCCTCAGTGGCATGCTACCCTCAGTGGCATACCACCCTCAGTGTATAGGACTTCATGTGAGGAGTTTTGGTAATTCCTTGAGTCTAAATGATCGTAACGGAAAAGTGCTTTAGAGGTTTCCCATTCTTAGGGAAAAGTGAAAGAGTGTTTTGAGGTTTTGTGATGTATCCCTTCGTGGGGATCTGGAGTAAGAAGAAATCAATTATCTTTTTAAGAAATTTGAAAACTCCCATCGTGGGGAGTGTGGGGATAGAGTTATTCCCTTCGTGGGGAATGCACGGTAAAGGTTATTTCCCTTCGTGGGGAAAGGGGATCGGAAGAAATTCCCATCGTGGGGAATGCGAAGAATTCCTAACTCTGAGGAATTCAGGAAAAATTCCCTTCGTAGGGAACAGGCGGTACAGGTTATTTCCCTTCGTGGGGAAATGGGATCGGAAGAAATTCCCATCGTGGGGAATGCGAATAATTCCTAACTCTGAGGAATCCAGGAAAAAATTCCCTTCATGGGGAACAGGCGGTACAGGTTATTTCCCTGCGTGGGGAAAGGGGATCGGAAGAAATTCCCATCGTGGGAAATGCGAAGAATTCCTACCTCTGAGGAATCCAAAAAATTCCCTTCGTGGGGAACACGTGGAGTCATTATTTCCCTTCGTGGGGAAAGTGGTTTCGGAAAAATTCCCATCATGGGGAATGCGAAGAATTCCTAACTCTGAGGAATCCGAAAAAATTCCCTTCGTGGGGAACACGCGGAGTCGTTATTTCCCTTCGTGGGGAAAGTGGTTTCGGAAAAATTCCCATCGTGGGGAATGCGAAGAATTCCTAACTCCGAGGAATCCAAAAAATTCCCTTCGTGGGGAATCACGCGGAGTCGTTATTTCCCTTCGTGGGAAAAGTGGTTTCGGAAAAATTCCCATTGTGGGGAATGCGAAGAATTCCTAACTCTGAGGAATCCGAAAAAATTCCCTTCGTGGGGAACACGTGGAGTCGTTATTTTCCTTCGTGGGGAAAGTGGTTTCGGAAAAATTCCCATCGCGGGGAATGCGAAGAATTCCTAACTCTGAGGAATCCGAAAAAATTCCTACTAACCTTGTCTCACTGCCATGGTTCTTTATTCACACGCTGCTTTATTGGTTATTAAAAATAATATGCTAGAGAGAACTGTTTCGCAAGTTGGAGTGCCTTTTCTCTTCCATTCCTTTCTACCCTCAGTTTTGACCTTTGACGTTTTTGGGAATCAGAATTTTGAATCAACTTTTCCTAAAACCTTCGGACCGTTGTGCCTGGACTTTGGGATCTGACTTTTCTCTACCCTCAGTCTTCCCCTCTTTGGTCATGGGGATAAAATTTCGCTTGGATTTCTGAATTATCCTTAAGCTACCCTCTGATTTTTTCTACAGGGAAGATGCTTGTCCTGTATCGTTTTTTGTTTTTCGATACCCTTATTGCTCCCTTTTTTGAATATTCGGCCTTCTTATTTTTCGGCTTTCGGACTTCACTTTGCCTTTTTATTCCTTGGCTTTTTCCAAAACAGGAGCCTTACTCACCTAAGATGTAGCCCTCCGCCTTTTGGCACAGCTGTCACTCTTAGTGTGGCTCTCCCTGTTGATTTTCTGCCTTTCTGTTTTTTCTCACTTTTTCTCTCTTGGACCAACGGGATTTTGCCCTTTTCTACTCTTTTAATTTTTTCTGGTACCCGATTCCTCTTTTACACCTTCCCTGTTTATCAATCAGATTCGAGCCTTCCGGATAATAGATCCATCCTTTTGAATTTCGGTTCCTCCACTGACTTTGGAGTGTCAAACTTTGGGCTTTGATCAGTCATCTCGTGCGTGTGTGTGAGTCTTGGTCCTCTTGTGTTGGAAAAAATTGGTTCAGAACTTGTCATTGTTCCCCCCCCTTTTTTTTTTGGTCAAAATGGTCAAAATTGAGGGTAGCCGCAAGGGTAGCTGTAGGCCTGACCCCCCAGCCGTATGGCTGGCAGCCAACCGTACGGTTGGGGGCTAGCCGTACGGTTGGCTAGCCTGCGGCTGGCCTCTAAAATCTATAAATAGGCCACTGTTTGGATCATTCTCGTCACATCTTCTTGCAATCTCTCTCTCTAGCATATAAATATCTGATTTTCAAAAACATTTAGTGAGGATTTTACACGAGTGTGAGTAATGGCATTTGCGAGACTATTATCGATCTTCGTATTCATGATGATGGGGGGCCCACCGAAGGGCGGGGATGCGCCTGAGCTACTCCCTGGCGATGAGATGGATTCTATCACGGCGATGATGGACGGCCGACTAGTATGTGTGAGGCATCACGACGACTGGGAGGGTGTGGCCTGGGAGGGGCCACTGGGTGCAGACGGCTCTCTACAGCGAGCGATGTATCGTGACGTGCCCTTGATCTCGCCGGGAGAGGGACGGGAGTGGCTACTGATGGAGGCAGCGGCACACGAGATCCGTCGCCGTACTCGGGTATATGCTGATTTTTATGCTATATGATATTTTAGAACATGCAATGCCATGATATGCGTGAAATATGATAAATTTAATAATTACTTGCCATAATCAACATACTTAACATGGTTTATTTTTAAAATATGTATTATCCAGTATTAAATTAAAACAGCGGGTTCTAAATTTTATTAAAACATGTGATTGTGACAGAGGATTGGACGTTGCTGCGGTATCACGCGGGCCGGGCCTAAGCTACGAGATCAGCTACCCCCTTTGGTGAGGGCCTATTTGAGCGCTACCCCGTTCGGACGATTTATCGAGGTGCTGCCTGGTGGAGAGTTTCAGCGATCAGTGAGTCTGCCGACGGTATTAGGAGAGAGATGGTGGGACATGACGCATACTTTCCATTGGAGTTGGGGAGAGATGACGTTGACCCCGGAGGACGTATTTGTGCTGACGGGGCTACCATTTGGAGGGGAGGCTCTGGCACCCAACCCCCGTCTGCGAGTCACGCTAGATGGGATGGGATCGGCACTGGGTTAGAGACCGAGTCGGATTGTGGCAGACGGGATACCCCACACTGCGATGGTGCATCACATCAGGAGGTCCGACAGTTATCTCGGTGTTTTATACTGCTATTGATACACGACTTCTTCTACGCACGGGGCGGTGACAACCTGCGATTGTGGTGGCTGCCTTACCTGCGGTTTTTCGATCAGCTGTATACATTAGCCTGGGGAGGTTATGTACTGGAGGTGCTATACGAGTCGATGGACTTGGTGTGCCGTCACATGGAACTCAACCACCGTGGGCTGGTCACGCTTTGGGAGTTAATTACTTAAATTAAATCTCAATTATCTTTTTATGAGAAAAGCGTGTGATTATTAAATAAAAACTGACGGTTTTATTAATTGCAAAAAACGTGCTACAGATGTGGTTTATTGCGCATACCCATCAGGGTATTGGTTAGATTCATCTGCACCCGACCTTCGTAGATGAGTTCCCGCTCTTCAGACGGTATTATAGCGGGAACATAGTTGGAGTGTATCGATATCTAACCCCTGACGTCAGTGCAGGCGACGTCTCAGGTCTTCAGCTAGATCAGGTATGAAATTGAATTAACTGAAATTTAAATTATTTTTGAAAAAGAAAGTTAAGTTATTTATTAGCGTATGTTCAATGTGGCAGGTGCAGTGGAGCCCATGGCCCGCATTCGTGATGCAGCAGTGGGGGTATGCGGATGCGTTGGCGGCGGCTCGCTCGAGGCGGTTGTTCGTGCATGAGTACGGTGCGGCTTTTTACCTGGGGAAGCGCGTAGTGCGGCAGCACACTCCCGGGCTAGGCTTTAGGGTCCCGGCCTGGCCCCCAGTGGCGATGAGGTTGCCGGTTATGCTATCTGCAGAGGAGCGGGCTTTGCTCTTGGGAGGCGTCCCAATGGAGGGCTTGTTGGTGGAGGGAGAGTATGGGGCATTCACGCACCGTTATCTGATGAGGGAGATGAAGGGAGTGCGCGGCGGAGTGATATATGCGAGGTACGCTGCCATCGGGGGAGATCTGATGTTCATCCGGGGGCAGCTATTCATTTCGCAGAGGGTCCCACATCAGCCCGCTCCTGCGTCGAACCGGAGGGCGAAGGGGATTGTAGATTCAGATGATGAGGATCCGCATGGCGAGAGGGACGCGGAGCCGCAGCAGATGTCGGAGGAGGAGGACGAAGAAGGTGGGTTGGAGGAGGTGCCTTTGGGAGGAGGCAATGGCGGGTCACCCCCAGTTGGGTCAGGCGGGGTCGAGGAGCCGACTGCCGCGGTCTCACCTGGGCAAGGTAGGGCGATGAAGGGCGGGAGGAGTCCACTCAGAGGTAGGAGTCCCGTATCGAGGCCGCCTATTCCACCAGCGATGGCAGGGAGGACACCCCAGTTGTCTTCGGAGGATATGCGACAGATGCTGGAGGCAGTACAGACACCCGAGGGTCACGGGTCGATGTCAGGGTCGTCACCCGTATATGGGTCCAGGGACATGGATTGGGCTCAGCATGTGTCATTTTCGCTGTTGCTGCGCACGCCTGTCGGGTCGCCAGGCGCTGGGTCTGTGGGGTTGAGACTATATTCTTTGTCTACCCCTTCTTCAGGAGCTGCTCGCGGTATAGTCTTCCGGGAGTTACGAGAGAGAGAGAGGTCCAGCTGGGAGTGGAGGCGGGCATCGGCCAGGCTCTGGCCGGTGAGGGCGGTGACAAGGGGAAGGGCAAAGCAGTGGCGCCCGAGTCGAAGATGGGAGAGGATACCGGGGAGGACATACCCCCGGTGGGCGGTGCTGGTGGAGCTGGTCCCTCCCAGGCTGGTGGGGCGTCGACGTCCTACTCGATCCCGGAGTACCCCTGGGATATCCCTTACCTGGATCTCGGTCTACCGAAGAGCTACTGGATTCCCGATGTGCCTGTGGACGACGAGCGGATGGGGGCCCTAGCGCACGTCTCGGACGAGGAGGTATGTTATCTTTTTAAAAAGTTAAGTATATGTGTTATTGAGAATGATGACTGACAACTTAGTTTTTTGGCAGATGGGCTACTTCCGTCTTCGCGAAGTAGCTGAGTTGCTGAGGAGCTACTTCAACATGTATGGACTGCTGACGTTCGCGGCTCCCTTCCCGACGGAGTACATGGGGCGGTACAGCAGACGCTTGGCGGGCGATACGACGGTCACCTATCATCCCTCACGCTCGCGGTCTAGATCGGCGGCACCGTCTCAGTCGGTCCAGCAGTCGAGGCGCACATCCTGTCTTGGCCCTTCTCCTCAGGGTGAGGGTCGTACGATCTCGGAGAGTCCAGCGGAGGGTGCGGGAGAGACGGAAGCGAAGCGGCCGTGCATGATGGATCCTCCCCCTTCTCCTCAGCGTTGATGGTTTTTGATTGATGGTTTGATGATGTTAGGTTTTTATTTAGAAAAGACAATTTTAATTAGTTAATTAGTTATGTTTTGATTTTAATAAAGACTTTGTTAATTTAGTGGTTAATTTAAATATATTTGTTTTGTTAGGAAAAACTGTTGGTTTATTAGTGTGACCGGTTTAATTTATGAATAAAATGTTTATGCTTTTTAGAGAAAATATGTTTGCGTGTCATATGAATGTTACAAATTTATTGTGAATGTGTTTAGAAGAAATGGTTATATAACACATGTTGGTAAAATCATTATGAACTTGATTAAAATGAAAATGAAAATGATTAAGTATATATATTGGCGAACGTATGTGAAAGAATCATTAAGAGTGGCTGAATTTGATTACAAAAATGGTCAAGTATTCGTGTTGGCAAGTGATTATTAAATTTATATGCATGCAATGAATGGATCGTTCTTCCCGAATAAAGTCTGGCAACATTCATATCATGATGTATTATTGTGAAGAAGAATTGGGGAAACGAAGATTTTGGAAAACGAAGATTTTTGACCAAGGGGGAGAGCCAACCGCACGCCCTACCCGCAAGGTGTAGCCGTACAGTTGGGAGGCAACCGTACGGTTGGTAGCCAGCCGTGCGGTTGGCCTCCAGCCGTGCGGTTGGCCTGTGCCTTTTTGCTATAAATAGAGCGCAAATTTGTCCCTTTTTTCCCATCAAAATCACTATTCACTCTATCCTTCTAGCCTAAAAGTAGATTTTCTTTTCTTCTGTCGTCATGTCTATTTTCCGTACTAGTGCTGCATTTTCCCTCTTGTCTGATTTCGTATCTTTGGCCGAGGCCGACTGCGGTCTCAACTGGGGCGACCTGAGCCACCTTCACCGTTGGTGTTCGCATGAGATCAATTATTCGTTTCTGCTTGGTTTGGTTGAGTTCTGGGATGCCGAGGATCAGTGCTTCCATATCGGGTTAGACGAGCTCTGTCCGACGATCGAGGAGTTCACCTTACTGATGCGCCAGGACCTCTCATGGCCGCTGGCGTCTTTGCGGGATTCTAGGAGCCCTCGGGTTATGCTGGCGGAGTTTTTGGGACTGCGAGAGAGTGAGTGCCGGCCCATGATTGTAGACGGACGGCTCCACTTACGTCGTCTGGCTGACTTCTTCATGCAGCATGGCGATGATCCGGCTTATTTTTCAGGTCGAACTGCTGCCTGCATGATCTTTACTTTTTCTCAGATGCTTCTAGTTACTGATGATGCTATCATGGTTGATCCTCTTATTATTCGGGCTGTATCTGAGGCTAGATGCGGCCTTTTGGTGACTCCCATCTTACTGGCGGAGACATTGAATGGTCTGGATGCCGTGGTTCAGTGCCGTCTTAGCCATTTTCGGGGTAGCCCATATCTGCTATATATGTGGGTTACTAAGAGGTTTCGGTATCTGGGGACTCGACTTCCCTGGGATTCTCGGCACTTCTTTCTTCGTCCCGACTACGCCATGATCCATCGTTTGTCATCTTTCGACTGGGCTGTCCGCTTCTCTGAGTCTTCTTCGTCGATTCGTTGGGATATCCCATGGTGGCGCATGAGGACCATGATCATGAGTATGGGTGGGCAGAACTACCTCCGATTCCGTGGTTTACGAGAGACATCGTTCTACATACCCGGCCGGTTGACTAGACAGTTTGGTCTTCCTCTGAGTATACCCCTCCCCCTGAGAGATTTTTCTTCGGTTGCGCTACCTATTACCCCGAGGTTGGAGACGACTTTACGAGGTCTTTGGTCTACTCGCTTTGTTCGCCGATTTCATGGAGGAGAGCTCAGCATTACCCAGGTTACCCGGTCTGACGTTGTACTGCATGTTTGGTGTCGAGTTCGTCAGACTATCGAGCACGAGCCTATGATGATGAGGTGGTTTAGGTTTGCGGACTCACGAGTGACGGAGGAGACAGTACTTGCTTCATATCAGACTATGGATTGGGAGAGGATCTTATATTCCGCTTCTGACTGATGGTTTTGGTGTTTAGGTTAGGTTTGGTACACTGCTTCTTTGTGAAAGCTTTTTGTATGTAGGTAGGTGGGCCTGTAGTAGAAGTATGTAGGAGCTTGGTGTATGTAGGTTTGTTTACATGGAAAAGTATGTATTAGCTTGACTTTGATTATATATACGGAAAATCTCTTTCTGTCTCCCTTTGCTTTCAAATAGACGAATATTATTATAATGAATAGACCGGGCCTGATTTTAGGTTGCCTACGTTTCCCCAGATAGTAAATTTTTTATTTTATTTTTTTTTGGGGGGGGGGGGGCTCAGGTCTTCGTAGTTCATGAATACAATCTCACTGGTAGTATTTCTTCAATCGATCAAGGTTGACTGGTAAGTTTAACTCTTGGCCATCAATGTCGGTAAGAAGCACGACACCCCCATATAGGATTTTGGTAACAATGTAAGGGCCTGTCCACTTTGGCGAGAATTTTCCTCGTGGGTCTCGGGCTGGTTCGCGAATTTCTTTGAGTACTAAATCTCCAACCATGATGTTTCTGTCTCGGATCTTTTTATTAAAGGCTTTAGCAACACGTTTTTGATACCCTTGATGTTGATATGAAGCCCTCAAACGGTTTTCATCAATCATTGCCAATTCCTCATATTGCGCCTTTATCCAATCACTTTCAGTGACTTGGTTTTCCAAGACAACCCGTAAAGAGGGTATTTCCATTTCCACTGGTAAGACTGCTTCCATTCCATATATGTATGGGATAAAGGTGTTGATCCCGTAGAAACCCTCTCAGTAGTTCGATATCCCCAAAGAGTGTATGGGAGCTTTTCGGGCCAATCTCTGCCGGATCTGATCATCTTACTAATGATGTTCTTTAAATTCTTATTAGCAGCCTCAACGGCTCCATTAGTTTGCGGGCAATACGGAGAAGATTTGTGGCGTTTGATGCCATATTCTTCCATGATTTCGTTGGCTTCACCCTCAAAATGCGTCCCATTATCGGATATGATCTCATGTGGCAACCCGTATCGGCATATAATGTTGTGACCGATGAATCGAGCTACTTTTTGGGCATTCAAATCTTTGTAAGACTCAGCTTCAACCCACTTGGTAAAATAATCGATGGCCACCAGAATATATTCATGCCCATTGCTTCCTTTTGGCGAGATCTTACCAATTATGTCGATACCCCAGATGGAAAATGGCCAGGGAGATGTCATAGGATATAACTCTTTTGGTGGAAGCTTATGTGCCTTGGCGTATATTTGGCATTGGTGACACCCTTTAACGTAGTCAAAACAATCCTTTTGCATCGTTAACCAGTAATACCCTTGCCGCACTATTTTACGTGCCAATGTATGACCACTCATATGTGGACCCCACTCCCCACTATGAATTTGTTCCATCATTGCTCGAGATTTTTCTTCGTCAAGACATTGAAGGTGTATACCATCATCATTTCTTCAGTATAATTTTCCCGCACAGATGATAAACCGGGATGCGAGTCGACGAAGTGTGACCCGGGTAGTTTTGTCGGTATTTGGCGGGTATTCATTATGCTTAAGCAATTGCCAGATATCGTAATACCAAACGTTCTTATCAATCTCATTTCCGCTTTCAACGTCGAGTGATAGGCAAAATACCGGATTTATCCGTTTCTGAATCTGAATCTGAATCTGAATTTCTTCTTTTTCCCCCGGAATTTCAATCATCGAGGCCAGAGTAGCTAAGGCGTCAGCAAAGTTGTTCTGTGTTCTCGGGATATAGAAGAATTCAATACAGTCAAAATTTTTAGAAGTTTCTTCAAGTTGGGTTAAAAAGGGCAAAAGTTTTTCCTCTTTGATCTTCCACTTTATCAAAATCTGATGAATAATGAGAGCGGAGTCTCCGAACACTTGAATCTTGCGAACCCCTTTCTACAAAGCAATTTCTAACCCGACAATGCAAGCCTCATATTCCGCGATATTATTAGTACAAGGAAATTCCAGGCGAAAAGACATAGGGGTATGGGTTTGATCTGGGGAAATTAACAGGATCCCGATTCCATTTCCATTTCGGTTGCAAGCCCCGTTAAAATACATCTTCCATTCATCATCTTTCGTAATTTCCATGATACCTTCATCAGGGAATCCAAAGTCCTGTAAGTCAGTATCAATAATAGGATTACCCGCTAAGTGGTCTGCTATGATTTGCCCTTTGACAGCCTTTTGGGTTACATAGGAAATGTCGAACTTTGAAAGCAAAAACACCCATTTAGCCATTCGATTAGTCAACACTGGCTTTTCGAACAGGTATCGCAAAGGATCCAGGCGAGAAATTAAGATCACGGAAAAGACCAACATATAGTGCCGCAATTTCTGGGTGGCCCAAACCAACGAGGCACACGATTTCTCTAAAGCCGTGTAGTTTTGTTCCCCTGGAGAAAACTTTTTGCTGAGGTAGTATATTGCTTGTTCAGTTTTTGTTTTCAACAAATGTTGTGCTAACATTGCCCCAACTGATGAGTCGTTGACCGACATGTATAGTATCAATGGGGTGCCTACTTGAGGAGGCGCCAAGACTGGCGGCTTGGCCAAATATTGTTTAATTTTATCAAAGGCTTCTTGGCATTGCTCGTTCCATTGCCCGTCCGAGCTTTTTTGGAGTAGCTTAAAAATTGGTTCACATGTTCGAGTCAACTGTGAAATGAATCTGCTGATGAACTGTAGCCTCCCGAGGAAACCCCGTATTTCCTTTTCGATTTTAGGGACTGGCATTTCTTGAATAGCTTTAACCTTTGCTGGATCCACCTCGATTCCCTTTCTGCTGACTATATATCCCAGCATCTTGCCTTTGGTGACCCCGAATACACATTTTTGAGGATTCAAACGCATTTGAAATTGCATAAGCCGTTCAAAAAAGACCCGAAGAGTTTCCACATGACTTTTCCGGTCTAATGATTTGATGATCATGTCGTCGACATACACTTCGACTTCCTTATGAATCATATCATGAAATAGAGTAGTTGCTGCTCGTTGATATGTAGCCCCGGCGTTTTTCAACCCAAATGGCATGACGGTGTAACAATAAGTACCCCATGGCGTGATGAAAGCCGTCTTTTCCTGATGATCAGGATGCATTTTGATTTGATTATATTCGGCAAACCCATCAACGAATGATTTTAAAGCATGATTTGCAGTGTTGTCGACAATGAGATCAATGTTTGGCAGTGGAAAATCATCCTTTGGACATGCAGCATTTAAATTGCGATAATCAACACAAACCCGTACTTTGCCATTGGCTTTTGGTACTGGCACTATGTTGGCCAACCAAGTAGGGTATTCAACGACCCGTATGAAGCCGACATCCAATTGTTTTGTGACTTCTTCTTTTACCTTGAGCGACCACTCAGGTATTAGTTTTCTTAACTTTTGCTTGACAGGTTTACATTCAGGTTTAGTGTGTATTTCATGCATCACAATGTTGGCGTCTAAACCCGGCATATCAGCGTATGACCAAGCGAAAACATTAACAAACTCTTTCAACAAATTTTCTAAGTCTGTTTTTTCATCATGGCTTAATTCGACCCCAATTTTTATCTCTTTTTTGTCATCAGTTGTTCCCAAATTTATTGTGACCGTGTCCCCTTCAATAGGTTGTATTCTTTGTTCATCATTCAAATTTTCATTCATAACTTCAATATCACAAGAATCAAAGTAAGGGGAAATATTGTCAATTTTATTGATAGAAACATCACTTGGCATGGATATCATACATTCTAAATTTTGTACATTTCTATCAACATTCTTCTCTCTCTTTTTCTTCTTGTCTTCTTCAACGGGATGTATGAGGTGTACAGGGTCCTCGAGATAGTCTTCCTCAATTGCCATAACCTCAAACATGTCACCCAACATCTCTTCTTCTTCCAGTGGCTCGGCAGGTGGCTTGGTTATTTTCAGCTTTGATGAGAAGGTATGAGTAAAACCTTCGCTCACATACAAGTCTTCTTCCAAGAAGATTTCTAATCCCGGCTGGCGCTTTCCCTCTTCATTTACCCATGGTTCCTAAAACCCACAGTAAGGGAAGTCTTCACCTTCTTTCACGAACCACCCATTTAACGATCTATCAGTGAATATGGTACTTTTTATGTGGTCATCATCCCCCGTATATCCCAATCCAGCAAGAGGACTCGGTTGTTGGTATGGCTCAATCATTTGTGCAATGCCGGCTTTATATTTTCCCAAACCAATTCCCGATAAGAATTTCATTCTCCTCATCATCTGTACCACTTGGGCCTTCATTGTTGCCATGTCATCAGGGGGTAGATAATTCACAGTTTGGGTGGTGAGAGTTTGTACCTTCGGCTCATACGAAAATCCCCCGAGTTGGACATCTTGGCTCCCGATTCTTAATACGGGCGAGTTTTTCGGCATTATTGTTCTTTCAGGATCTCCTTTAACGATGATGATGTCGCCATTGAAAGGTATTTTCATTTTTTGATGAAGTGAAGAGGGGAGTGCCCCAACTTCATGCAACCAGACTCATCCTAATAGCAAGTTGAAGCTTGATGGAATGTCAATGACTTGAAACTCAGTGGTAAACGTGGCCGGCCCTATTTGCATACTTAGCATGACGGAACCCAGTACCTCTCGCTTGGTATTGTCGTATGCCCTAACCGTGACTGGCGATTCTTCCAATGTAGTTAAGTCCATACCCAAACGAACAGCGGTTTTCAAAGGGCACACATTAATTATAGAACCGTTATCCACAAGAACATAAGGTATAGAGATCCCACAGGCCACGACGGTGATGTGTAGAGCCTGGTTATGATCCTGACCGAGCGGTGATAGATCTTTATCAAAAAACCCAAGTACTTGTTTTTGAAGCCCCATTGAAGCGATCATTGCGGTTAACTCATTCGGGGTGGATTCCAGAGGAACAACTAATTCGTCTAACATTTTCATTAGGGCCATCCGATGTGGCTTGGATGCCACTAAGAGTCCCCAAATTGAGATTTGGGCCTGCGTTTTCTTTAACTGTTCAACAACGCGCCCTTCTTTTGGATCTTTGGCAGGTTCCTTGGGAGCAGTGGCATCGGTAGGTTGCTTGGCACTCGGTGGTTGGTAAACTCTCCCAGAACGGGTCAACTGTTGGACCCACGTTGCAACTGGATCATTTGCTTTTTCGGTTATCTCAATCGGGGCTGGAGGTGACTTTTCCTCGTCCTGCGAAATCTTACTCCAATCAAAGGCGATCATGTTTATTTGTGAGGAATGTAAACTTTGATGGGTGTCTCTATTTACTGCTTTTCCTCGGTTATATCCGAGCCCTTGTCGCCTCGGGTTGCCTCCGAGTCGTGGAAAGTGGATGATCCCTTGATTCTGTTTGCCAAGCCCAAGACCAGGTATAAACTTCATTTGTTCCATCCAGCCCCTAACCTTTGGGCTAAATATCTCTTGTGACCGCGTGGTGTGAGTTTCATCAACACATAGCCCCAATAAGGTTTCATCTTCGATGTCTTCGGCGATTTTCTGAAACTTTTGGGGAGTGCATTTGGTGACTGTGGGTGAAGGCTTTAAATAGCCAAATTTCGACACTTCAACATTTTCTGTATTCCTGGCAGGTTTAATCAGGAATACAGGATCTGGTAAGTCTAAATCCTCCTCGATAGCGTTGATTCTATGATTAGGAAGGGGATTCCTGGCAACATTCGGTGCTGACGGATCTGGGATTCTCTTGCTATCGATTAGATTTTGGATTGCATGCTGTAGAGCCATACAACTATCAGTAGTGTGCCCAAACCCTTGGTGATATTCACACCGCTCATTCATGTTCCAATGAGGCGGTATCTGTTGTGGTAGAGGTCTCGGATTCATGGGATACATAATCCCAACTTCTTTCAGTTGCTCAAAAACCTTTCCTAACGGTCCCAGTAATTATGAAAAGTGTCGATCCCGTGAGCAGTTCTGATCAAACGTCCTGGGGTTGTTATTATTGTTGTTACGATACCCCGGTGTAGGATAGTCCCCAATGTTTTTCACAGAGTTCTAGGCATAAGGGTTGTTGGAATACCCTCTCCCATAAGACGTTACTTGATTGACGGCTGACGTAGAAGCCTTCTTGTATTGAGAGGCAGACTTATTGATTTCAGCCTGTTTGGCCAGGTCCTCTTCGATTTCGTTACTCACGTGGAGTAGAGCCTTGAACTTGCTAAAGAACTGATGACCCATTTGAGCCCGAATTTCGGGTTTCAAATTTTCACTATCATTCCCAATTGTTCTTCTTCATCCAGGCGCTCCCCCATTTGGGCTGTCAATTCTCTCCACCTCGTAACGAATTCGCTAATGCTCTCATTCTCTTTTTGTTTAGCCATCTCCAAATGTTTTCTTGTGACTTTAAGCTCTTCATTAGTTTTGTATTGCGCCACAAACTCTTGGACGATGGCTGACCACGATCTAACCCAGTGCTTTTCGAGGTTCAAAAACCAACTCTGGGCTGGTCTAGCTAGCGTAAGATGAAAAGAGTTAGCCAATTCAGCTTCCCCAATGTCATAAATTCTCATGGAGCGGACATATGATTTTAGGTGGAGTTTCGGCGGTGTAGTTCCTGTAAACTTTGGGATCGAAGGCATCTTAAATCCCACCGGATAATGAGCGTCACAGTACAAATTGTAGCTCTGTAACTGGGTCAAATCATTTGAACTTTCGGCGACCTTCTGGGTAAGGGCTTTCAGTTGTTCCTTAAGTTCAGATAAGTCTTTGTCCCCCCGGTAACCTTCCACTGGTGAGGGGCCCTCCCCTTGGATACTCATGGGCCTCCTTATCGGTTCATAATATGGATCGTGATAAGGTTCGTGGACCGGTTGCATTTGTGGAGGGGCTTGATTGGTAAGATCTTGGTGTAACCAATTGCCAACTGGATCATGCATGTGTTTGGGTTGGTTCAACTGTTCGAACGGCGGTGGTGCTTCCGTATGAACTGAGAGTGGCGGTGGTGGTGGAGGAATAATTGGAGTTTCCCTCGGTGGTTCTGCCAGGAGGCCTTTAGCCAACTCGTCCAACTTGGCACGAGTGTTTTGATTGTCGCTTAGTAACATGGCCATGCTTTGATTCAGGTTCATTAACATCTGGTACATGTCCTCAGGGTTCGGCAATGGAGCATTCATGTTTCCGCTTGTACTAGCCAGGTTTGGATCAGCATTGAGAGATGGGGTGTGATGCAGTGGCTGACCCCCAGCGGTATTACTCTGTGGCATTCCCGGGTTTGGGTAAAACGGACCGGGCGGTGGATCCGCTGCATTGTTGTATTGGCTGTTCCCATTTTGGTTCAGAGTATTCTGATCCATGTTGTCAGCAGAGTCTGGTCTGATGAGTCTCCCGGTGCTATCTCTTCCGGCCCACGCAGAGGCCAGTGTGAATGTCTGATGCCGGAAAAAAGGACAGATTCGATTGCACGTATTCCCCCCGAAAAAAATAACAATAATATATCAATTAGAACTTGCCGGACTTTATCCAGAAATACATCGATCGGGACGAGAATAAACACACAAAAGATTTTCTTTAGGTGAGATAAAAAACAGACCGACGGCAACAACTTGAGAGCCCCGTATAGAGATAGGGTAGGAAAAGAATTCCATGGGTTCCCTGATCGTCTATAGTTTTGAGAAACCATTTCAAAAAGGAGCTTTTTAGAAAAATCATTTGAAAACCACAGGAGGTTCTCTCTTCATGAGTTGCTTTATTCATGGAATCAGCATCAGGAAAATTACGAAGATTTAGTCCTTTTGAATTTTTACGGCGAAGGTCAGACAGCCTCCGGCCGTACCTGTCGGGACCATCATAGTATAAATGACAGGGCCTTAGCTGGTTTAGATTCTCACGACCGTCGGTCATTAAAACGACGCAGAAAATCTTTGTGTTCTAGGCTGACTCCCCTATATGCAAGCGTGGTTAAAGAGGGTAAGGTTTAAGGCTCCCTCCTATTTGGCAGGTCTTACGATATACCTCAAGAGCGCAGGTACGTGTAAGGACCTTTTGATATACATCCCGGGTACGTGAGCGTTCTCGTCACTCGACATACCTCGGTAAGTACTTGGCCAAGGAGAGTGGTCACAGGCACTTTTGGCTAGTGCGGACCCGCAAGTCCGTGGCCTAGTCACGACTCTGGTCCCGAGGTTGATAGGGTAAAATTCACACTCGCGAAAATGCATGATAAGACGTGAGTGTGTGCAAAATATCAATCTGGCAGTTCATTATTGACCAATGCTTTAAGATTTGTTACAGTATTTTACACAATTTTAATTATGAAAAAGATTTTCCTCACGTAATTAGCAAATAAAGGCATCAGGGTATCCACCTAGATCGCTTCTATGTTATCCTAGGACTAAGGCCTGCAACCCTATATCTAATAAATAACAGAAATTAAATATATGATCCATTATATCAGAGCTTAGTTCTCGATAACCTCCCCAGCAGAGTCGCCACTGATGAGAATCTGGACCCCCGACCCCCGAGAAAGGGCGAAGTCCTCCGTTCTCGGTTTTTCAATAGTTTTAAAGGAAAACGTGTGTTTTGTAGAGTCGCCAGTTTGTTTTACGAGAAAACAAACAAAAGATCGTACAAAGGACAATTCGGAAACGAATTATCTTTCGTACGTTTATAACCAGAGATTCATTAAAAAAACTTTGCTAGGGTTCGGGAACTACGTTACGAATTGGGAAGGTGTTAGGCACCCAATTCGCCCTTTCGGTCTCTTAATGGATCATGTATCTAATTCCTATTTTAGATATCTTACAAGTAGTTTGGATAGTTTCTAAATAGTCCTTCCCGGATAAATTTGGATTAAAGCATTATTTTGAAATCAGACTCGAGCTTTGCGAGCGCCTACGTATTCATTCGTAGAATGAAATCAGAGTCTCTTAGTTCCATTTGTTTGGAAACAGTTTTTGTATTTTTAGTTTGTTTTGAAAACGTGTCAAAACGGATTTTAGATTTCTTGTAAAACTTAGAAAGAACTTATTTTGAAAGCAATGAATTTCTTTGCAAGTTATCTAAATTTCTATATTAAAACGGATATTAAAATACAGTATTGAAATTAGAAAAGTTGTAGAAAAATGTACCTGATGCGCCTGAAAAATAGAACAGAACCTTGCCTTGATTTTCCTTCCTTGCCTTCTTCTCTCTCTAACACTTTCTCTCTCCAAAACTTTCTCTCATTAACTTTCTCTCCCTAGAAATTCCCTAAAAGAAAAGACCTCTCTAATAATTTTGACAGAATCTCCACTTACTAGAAACACTATTGAATGTTGATGCCTAGAAATGGGATCCCAAGGGTCCTATTTATAGCACAAATTCCGCCAAAAACGCTCCAAAGGAGGCCAACCGCAGGGGGTAGCCGCAGGGCGTGCGACTGGGGCATGCGGCTAGGGCTTGCGGTTGGGGCGTGCGATTGGGGCGTGCGGCTGGGGCGTACGGCTAGGTACCAACCGTGCGGCTGGCAGCCAACCGTACGGTTGGGGGCTGCGGCTGGCTCACAAAAATGCAGTTTTTCTAACAGGGCGCTGCCCCGCACCCCGCGATCCCCGTCCTAGTAAGCGAAGAGGCAACAAAGGTTATATCAGACTCCCTACGCGACCAGAAATGGAGTCTTTCCTAAGGGTCTTCTATATGCATGACGACTCAACACTCTTGATGCAAGATGCTTGTTTTAAGAAAATCAGTGTTCACACGAGAGTCGTGGATTAGGGTGTTCACAGCTGGGACACATCTTCGAAATATTTGACCAGGACAGTACTTATACAAGTACGGATCATAAAAATAGAAGTTCTTTACCAAGGTAAAGAATCGATTTTGCTCTTGACGAGGCCAATCAGGAATCTTTCCTGTGGCAAGATAATTTACGATATCCGCATACCATGGCAAACTACGAACAACCATCAACTGTTCATCTGGGAAACTTTCCTTAATAGGTAAATTGTCTGTGTCTATAACTTCACTAGTGAGCCTAGATAGGTGATCAGCTACCACATTTTCTACTCCTTTCTTATCTTTGATAATCAAGTCAAATTCTTGGAGTAGTAGGATCCACCTAATCAGTCTTGCTTTCGCATCTTTTTTCATAAGAAGATACTTAATTGCTGAGTGATCAGTAAAGCAGACAATTGGTGATCCAACCAAATAGGAACGAAACTTATCTAAAGCAAATACAATTGCTAGCAACTCTTTCTCAGTGGTAGAGTAATTCAACTGAGCATCATTTAATGTCCGGCTAGCATAGTAAATGACATGGGGCTTCTTGTCCTTTCTCTGTCCTAGGACAGCTCCAATGGCATAATCACTAGCATCACACATAAGCTCAAATGGTAGGCTCCAATCAGGTGGTTGCACAATGGGTGCAGTAGTGAGCATTTCCTTGAGCTTGTCGAAAGCTTCTTGACATGCTTAAGTCCATTCAAATGGTGCATCCTTGGCAAGCAAGTTACATAGGGGTCGAGATATAGCACTGAAACCTTTGATAAACCTCCTATAAAAACCAGCATGGCCTAGAAATGATCGAACCTCTTTTTGACAGTCTTGGGAACTGGCAAATTAGCAATGAGGTCGATTTTAGCCTTGTCTACTTGAATTCCTTCAGCTGAGACAATATGACCTAAAACAATTCCTTGGGTAACCATGAAATGGCACTTTTCCCAATTCATAACAAGATTATTGTCTTTGCAACGGATTAAGACTTTCTCCAGATTCTGGAGACAATCTTCAAAAGAATCACCAAAAAGAGAGAAATCATCCATGAAAACTTCGAGAAACGTTTCCACCATGTCACTAAAGATACTCATCATGCACCTTTGAAAGGTTGCTGGTGCATTGCACAAGCCAAAGGGCATTCTCTTGTAAGCAAAAGTACCAAAAGGACAAGTGATAGTGGTTTTCTCCTGATCTTCGGGAGCGATCTTGATCTGATTGTAACCACTGTAACCATCTAGAAAGCAGTAGAAAGAATGACCAGCCACTCTCTCCAAAGTTTGATCAAGAAATGGGAGTGGAAAATGATCTTTCCTGGTTACAGAGTTAAGCTTGCGATAATCAATACACATGCGCCATCCAGTGGTAACACGTGTAGGAATTAACTCTCCTTCAGCATTAGGAACAACAGTTATGTCAGATTTTTTAGGCACAACTTGAGTAGGACTTACCCATTTGCTATCAGAGATAGGATAAATAATTCCAACATCTAAAAGTTTAAGAACTTCTTTGCGAACTACTTATTTCATGTTGGGATTTAACCTCCTCTGCATCTGTCGAGAAAGTTTAGCATCTTCTTTAAGGTATATCTTATGAGTACAGATATTAGGAAAAATACCTTTAGATCAGCTATGGTCCATCCTAATGCATCTTTATGTAACTTAAGAACTTTCAAGAGTTCAGGCTCTTGAGTAGAATTCCACTAGTTTGAGACTATGACAGGATAAGTCTCGGATTCTCCTAAAAAGGCATACTTTAGCTCCTGGGGTAGGGGCTTAAGTTCCAATTTTGGAGCTTCGAACGCAGAGGGTATAACTAAAGAATTACTCGGGGGGAGTTCTTCAAAACGTTCAGTCCATATAACCTGCTCTGTTTCAAATTTTTCAGCATCTTCGCTGGAATTGAGATCATAAACTGCTTTACTTATCTCCTTCTCGATAGGAGAATAAGCTTCGAAATCAGAAAAAGAATGAGTCAAGGTTGACTCAAATGGGTCCTCATATTGCAACAAACCAAAGTATTCCTCCACAACAGTATCCAAGTAACTCACTTCTCGAATATCTTCTTCTTTAAAATCTGGCTGTCTAGGAATTGAAAAGATATTGACATCGAGAGTCATGTTTCCGAACGAAAGTTTTATAACGCCATTCCTAACACTGATAATAGCATTAATAGTAGCAAGAAAAGGTCTTCCTAGAATGATGGGAATCTGGGTACCAATATTAGCCATAGGTTGAGTATCTAGAACAACAAAGTCAACTGGATAGACAAAGTTATCAACCTTAACCAAAATATCTTCAACTACTCCTCATGGGACTTTCATGGAACGATCAGCCAGTTGCAAGGTAATTCTCGTGGGTTTCAACTCACCCAAACCTAACTGCAGATAAACAGAATATGGGAGTAAGTTCACACTAGAACCAAGATCTAGGAGAGCATGTTCAATCTTTTGATCACCAATGTAACAAGAAATGGTAGGACAACCAGGGTCCTTGTGCTTGGTTGGCAAATTATGTTGAATGATCGAACTCACCTGATTAGCTAAAAATGCTTTCTTCTGAACAAAGACTCTTCTCTTTATGGTGCATAAGTCTTTAAGAAACTTAGCATAAGAAGGAATGTAACACCCCGCCCTTGGGGACGTTAAGAAATGAATAAATAGAATACAAATCGTAACAATTTACAATAGATTTTCAAAATACAACGGAAGATCCTATATCAAACTAAAACTATCTCTAAAGTTCTCCCATGAACTCTCACCGTCCCATCCCGAATCCTCACCGCGAACACCTGTAGATGAAAAACATGTATGGGGAAGTAAACCGTATACAGAGGATAAAGATGAATCTATGAATCAATAGAACAATAACAAATACACATACAAAAACCCATCACCACACAAGGCCTCATACCCGGCTCTCTCATGGCTACATGTCAAGTACCACCATACCAATTCATGCCTCACCTCACCCACGCCCTCTCCACGGACGTTGCAAACCGGGCTGTTGGACTGTTGGCAAATCCCCGGTAGGTGTACTTAAACATGTACCAATCAATTACCAAAGCACTTAAGCCAACACATATCACATATACCAATCAATACCGACAAACACATCATGGAGCCAATGAATAAGCAATACAAGATGAATACAAGGAAACGTATATCAAATAATAGCTCTAGAGCTTAGGGAATGCATACAAAATACTTCCCATACCTTAACCACAGAAATCAATCCATATTCGAAGCTCCGTTTGGTGAAACCTTAAAGCTCTTGCGTTACCACGCTCCTAGCGTGGCAAGATCCTCGAACCAATGATGTATGAACCCTCGTTCCCGAATCCAACGCTCAAACTAGAGCTCCTATGGTGGACAACAAGGTAGGAGACGATGAATAGTGAAGGAGAGGAAGGTTTGGATGGTTTAAAGCCTTAATCCTTGGATTAAGAGGTTAGATGTGTAGAAATCTCCTTCTCTCTCTCCTTAGAGCTCTCTAGAACTCTCTAGGGATGTTTAGAAGTGTTTGGGTCGAAGTTGTGGCAAAAAGGGGTCAAAAGAATGCTTGAAAATCATCAAAACTGACACTGGCCCGCTGCCGGACCGGTACACAAAAAGCCCATACCGGTCCGCGCATCAGTCTGGACTCCCCATACCGGTCCGCGTGTAATTTTGGTGCTCTGATGCACTGTTTTTGTTTTGGCCATAACGTTTCGCTCCGAACTCAGATTGAGGCGTTCTTTATGTCCACAGAAAGGTATTTCAAAGATCTACAACTTTCTAGTTGGAAGTGTTTCCAAATTATGGACCAAACGTTTCCAGAAATTCACCGAAGACAGCGCTCTGCCGAAGCGCTATCGAATGACCATAATTTAGCGATAGGCCAACTTCGGGCCCTGTTTTGACCCATGAAGAGTGTGAATTGGACTTCGGACAAAACATAAAATTTGTAGAATGGTATGAAATCTAGAAGTAGGAATAAACTACAGCTAAATCGGATAAAAGATGAGAAAGTTACGATAAGCCAAAGTTGGCTAAAAATAAGGAAATCGTGTAGGATCAAAACTCATGATTTCCAAACTAAAATCGATTCGGACCACCCGAGTCACTAAACGATCATTCACACAAGTGTAAAGAAACCTAATACAATATACTTAACACTAAAAGGAACACGGGGTGTTATAATCTCCCCCGCTAAATAAAATTTCGCCCTCGAAATTTCTTAGCGCCGCGACGATCTCTCAAACGTATCATACAAAAAATCTACCCATCTCTCACCCAAAGGCCAAGGGTTGTCGTAACCCAAGCTCGGATACCAATTGTAACGCCCCACCCTTGGGGGCGTTAAGAAATGAATAAATAGAATACAAATCATAACAATTTACAATAGATTTTCAAAATACAACGGAAGATCCTCTATCAAACTAAAACTATCTCTAAATTTCTCCCACGAACTATCACCGTCCCATCCCGAATCCTCACCGCGAGCACCTGTAGATGAAAAACATGTATGGGGAAGTAAACCGTATACAGAGGATAAAGATGAATCTATGAATCAATAGAACAATAACAAATACACATACATAAACCCATCACCACACAAGGCCTCATACTCGGCTCTCTCATGGCTACATGTCAAGTACCACCATACCAATTCATGCCTCACCTCACCCACGCCCTCTCCACGGACGTTGCAAACCGGGCTGTTGGACTGTTGGCAAATCCCTGGTAGGTGTACTTAAACATGTACCAATCAATTACCAAAGCACTTAAGCCAACACATATCACATATACCAATCAATACCAACAAACACATCATGGAGCCAATGAATAAGCAATACAAGATGAATACAAGGAAATGGATATCAAATAATAGCTCTAGAGCTTACGGAATGCATACGAAATACTTCCCATACCTTAACCATAGAAATCAATCCATATCCGAAGCTCCGTTTGGTGAAACCTTAAAGCTCTCGCGTTACAACGCTCCTAGCGTGGCAAGATCCTCGAACCAATGATGTATGAACCCTCGTTCCCGAATCCAACGCTCAAACTAGAGCTCCTATGGTGGACAACAAGGTAGGAGACGATGAATAGTGAATGAGAGGAAGGTTTGGATGGTTTAAAGCCTTAATCCTTGGATTAAGAGGTTAGATGTGTAGAAATCTCCTTCTTTCTCTCCTTAGAGCTCTCTAGGGATGTTTAGAAGTGTTTAGGTCGAAGTTGTGGCAAAAAGGGGTCAAAAGAATGCTTAAAAATCATCAAAACCGACATTGGCCCGCTGCCGGACCGGTATTCAAAAAGCCCATACCGGTCCGCGCATCAGTCTGGACTCCCCATACCGGTCCGCGCGTAATTTTGGTGCTCTGATGCACTGTTTTTGTTTTGGCCATAACTTTTCGCTCCGAACTCAGATTGAGGCGTTCTTTATGTCCACAGAAAGGTATTTCAAAGATCTACAACTTCCTAGTTTGAAGGTTTTCCAAATTATGGACCAAACGTTTCCAGAAATTCACTGAAGACAGCGCTCTGCCGAAGCGCTATCGAATGACCATAATTTAGCGATGGGCCAACTTCGGGCCCTGTTTTGACCCATGAAGAGTGTGAATTGGACTTCGGACAAAACATAAAATTTGTAGAATGGTATGAAATCTAGAAGTAGGAATAAACTACAGCTAAATCGGATAAAAGATGAGAAAGTTACGATAAGCCAAAGTTGGCTAAAAATAAGGAAATCGTGTAGGATCAAAACTCATGATTTCTAAACTAAAATCGATTCGGACCACCCGAGTCACTAAACGATCATTCACACAAGTGTAAAGAAACCTAATACAATATACTTAACACTAAAAGGAACACGGGGTGTTACAATCTCCCCCGCTAAATAAAATTTCGCCCTCGAAATTTCTTAGCGCCGCGATGATCTCTCAAACGTATCATACAAAAAATCTACCCATCTCTCACCCAAAGGCCAAGGGTTGTCGTAACCCAAGCTCGGATACCAATTGTAACGCCCCACCCTTGGGGGCGTTAAGAAATGAATAAATAGAATACAAATCGTAACAATTTACAATAGATTTTCAAAATACAACGGAAGATCCTCTATCAAACTAAAACTTCCCAACGCTCAAACTAGAGCTCCTATGGTGGACAATAAGGTAGGAGACGATGAATAGTGAAGGAGAGGAAGGTTTGGATGGTTTAAAGCGTTAATCCTTGGATTAAGAGGTTAGATGTGTAGAAATCTCCTTCTCTCTCTCCTTAGAGCTCTCTAGAACTCTCTAGGGATGTTTAGAAGTGTTTAGGTCGAAGTTGTGGCAAAAAGGGGTCAAAAGAATGCTTAAAAATCATCAAAACCGACATTGGCCCACTGCCGGACCGGTATTCAAAAAGCCCATACCGGTCCGCGCATCAGTCTGGACTCCCCATACCGGTCCGCGTGTAATTTTGGTGCTCTGATGCACTGTTTTTGTTTTGGCCATAACTTTTCGTTCCGAACTCAGATTGAGGTGTTCTTTATGTCCACGGAAAGGTATTTCAAAGATCTACAACTTTCTAGTTGGAAGTGTTTCCAAATTATGGACCAACCGTTCCCAGAAATTCACCGAAGACAGCGCTCTGCCGAAGCGCTATCGAATGACCAGAATTTAGCAATGGGCCAACTTCGGGCCCTGTTTTGATCCATGAAGAGTGTGAATTGGACTTTGAACAAAACATAAAATTTATAGAATGGTATGAAATCTATAAGTAGGAATAAACTACAGCTAAATCGGATAAAAGATGAGAAAGTTACGATAAGCCAAAGTTGGCTAAAAATAAGAAAATCGTGTAGGATCAAAACTCATGATTTCCAAACTAAAATCGATTCGGACCACCCGAGTCACTAAACGATCATTCACATAAGTATAAAGAAACCTAATACAACATACTTAACACTAAAATGAACACGGGGTGTTACAAGGAATTTGCTTGATCGCATCCAAAAGAGGAATGTTGATCTTCACTTGCTTAAAAAGATCAAGAATCTCATAATTATGGTTATCCTTAGCCGACTTTTGCAACCTTGAGGAAAAGGGACGGGAATGTGATGAATAAAAGTTTTATTCTTTTCTGGGACATCATTCACATTCTCGGCTCCTGCTTCAGCTTCCTTAGCTATCTCAGCTTCTTTCAAAGTTTCAGTAGAAGTGTACTGCTCAGTTTCAACTTCTTCATCTTCTACCTCTATCCCTCTTATTTGAACATATTCAGGTGGAGGTGGCTCTATTTGATTGTCAATAACTCTACCACTCCTTAAAGTAGTGATAGCTTTGACCTGCTCGTGATATTGTTTAGTGCCTGAAGAAGAAGAATTGTCATTGGCTTTGGGATTAGGCTGAGGTTGAGCTGGAAAAGCTGCCTTCCCTTTTGGATCATTCTGACTAGCAATCTTCTCTATAGAAACTTTCATCTGGTTCATCGTCTGCAGCATCTGATGAAACATGCCTTGCAAATTCTCCTCAGGGATTTTCCTATGCGGTGGAATATAAGAATTAGGACCCGAACCTTGAGGTTGTTGATACTGCTGAGGTTGAGATTGAAAATTAACTGGAGGTTGAGATTGCTGATAGAACGGTTGAAGTGGTGGCGGTGGTTGGAAATTAGACTTGGGCTGCTGAAATGGTTGAGAAGGTTTCATGGGATTCCCTTCATAGTTGTTACCAGACCAACTGAGGTTGGGATGGTTCCTCCAAGATGGGTTATATCGATCCCCATAAGAATTGGATTTGCCAATTGCCATGACAGCATTGACATCAGTGTTCAACACTTCTCTAAGAGCTGGGATGGTTGGACAGTACCTAGTGAGATGACCAAGTGTGTCGCAAATGCTGCAAGCTTGTTCCACGAATGGTTTGAAAGTTGGTTCTCCTCTCTTTGATTCCAAAGATTCAAGTTTTCGGCAAATAGTAGCTAGCTTAGCGCTGATTTCATCGTTATCTTTCAGTTGGTACACACCAGCTGGTGCTACCTTTGCTCTAGCTGTACCTGTCTTAGCACTCGGTTCCCATTCTTGAGATACTTCAGAAAGCCATTCAAGGTATGCCTCTGCATCAGTGGGACTCTTTCCTAAGAATTGCCCATTGCACATTGATTCAACAAACTGACGAGTGGAAGGAACTAGACCATCATAAAAGAAACTGATGATTCTCCACTTCTCATAACCGTGATGTGGACAAGAATTAAGAAGTTCTTTAAACCGCTCCCAACACTGAAAGTAAGTTTCATCATCCTTCTGGGAGAAGTTTTGAATCGCCTTCTTCGAGTTGGAAGTAAGATGTAAAGGAAAGAATTTCTTGAGAAATTGTTCTTGGAGTTCTTGCCATGAGTTGATGGATCTAGGACGGAGAGAGATAAACCAAGTCTTAGCTTTATCCTTCAGGGAGAAAGGAAATAGCTTCAACTTAATTGTATCTTCAGAACAGTTCTGATCACTGAAAGTGGCACAGACATCCTCAAATTCTCGAATATGAAGGTAGGCTTGTTCACTTTCAAACCCATGATAAGTAGGTAGAAGTTGAATCATGCCATTGCGAAAATGGAAATTATTTGCATCATTTGGAAAATTAATGCAAGAAGGAGTAGCATTTCTGCCAGGAAGTAGGAGTTCACGCAAAGTAAGATTAGGATTTTGAACTGGTTGGTTGACTCCATTATTAGCTGCTTGTACTGCTTGTGCTGCTGCAAATGTAGCTGTTTGTTCTTCAGCATTCTGTTCGGCCATCCGGTGTTCAGCTGCCCACGGGATAGTACCGTTCGAAGAATTAGAAGAAAAAGAAAGTGGAAGTGAATTGGTGGAACTGGAAGACTCGAATGCTTCAGAAAATTCGTCGTCTGACTTGTACTTGTCAGGGATGACACGGTACTCGTACAGAGGATTACTTGAGATACGGTTATTTGAACCACGAAGCCAAGGTTTCATATACTAGGCGACCTAATATAGAATCCTAGGAAGAAAAAGAAGAAAGAAAGAAAACTAGAATAAGATACTGACAACCTTCCCCGGCAACGGCGCCAAAATCTTTGCTTGACTACGCTCAGAAACGCGTAATTAATACACCCAAGTGCAGGCGGTCAAGTTATAATATATTTACTTGGAAGTCCAAGGTTGAACCACAGGGATGGATGGTAATCTTACTATTCTAGTTAAACTTTCAACAGGAAGAAAGAAGAAAAATAAAATAAAATAAAGAAAAGATAATAATTTTTTTTTAAAAGGGGAAAGAATAGAATAAGAAATTAAATTTAAAATTTAAAAGAAAATAAATAAATAATTAAATAAATAAATATAAATATAAATATAAATAGAAAATAAATAAATATAAATAAAAATAAAATAAATAAATAAAGTAAGGATAAAATAAGCAGCAACTAAAACAAGTGTCTAATAAAATGGGAAAAGAGCGTTAGGGGTATCCATAGCTATGACATTACAGATAGTATGACCAACCGATTCAAGAGATGACTGTAGACCTGAGTTCCTATTAAAAATGAATGTCCTTAGCTTACCAATTATTAAATACTAAAATTCACGAGCATATCATGAGAAGTGCATGACAAGACTTATATAAGCTGCATGGAAATTTAGTTTTCAATAAGGGAACTTATAATTTATTTAACAAAAATTGATTTTCACTTAGTAATGCTAGTGCGTGACAAAAACAAACTAGATTTAATCAATTTTAGTAAATATCAAAAGTGTAGGTCGGAAAATACCCTAGAGGGGGGGTGAATAGGGTTTTAAAAACTTAATGCGGAATTAAAAATCTTTTCGAAAATGTTTAAGTAAAATAATTTACTAAACAAATTTATCAAGGAATGTAAGCAAATAAACAATCAAGTATAAGAGCAAATAAATAAGTAATCTCAAACAATTTAAACAATCAATAATAAAGAGATTGAGTAAGAAATATTGAACCAATTTGAAGTCGAAGATTTTTTGTCCACACGGTTCGGCTTGTTCCCCCTACTCCGCGCTCGGTTAGTTCCCCGAGAATTTCCACTATAACCGATCTCCTTCCGGGTGAAGATCAAACCTCTACAAGTGTATTCTTCTCACACACTCTTACAAGTATTGAAAACACCTTCAATACTTTCACAAGAAATCCCTCTTGCTAATCTATGAGATACACCTCTCACAAATATGATTTGAATAAGTTTTGGTGGCTAACACCAATGTACAATATCTCTCTTGTGTATAACAAAATACAAATGAAGCTCACACTAAGAGATATCAAAATTGATCAAAGTATATATCTCAAAAATGAAGAATATGATCAATAAAATGAATTGAATACTTGAATAACTTTGTATATATGTAAAATAAGTTTGTAGAATGATTCAAGTGTGTTATAACATGTCTAAGACATCATATTTATAGCTTACAAAATCATATGGCCGTTGGGGATGATTAAGAGAGGTTTTGGCTCCAAGGTATACATTTTCAAACTTTCCAACAACTAGTTTTGACAAAAAAATTCAAATTTGTTTTGTTAATTTCTCTCAATTAGACCGTTGGATTATGCTCAAATTTTAGTAAAAATTGCCAGGAGATGTTATATAACCACTGTAAAAATTTCAAAATGATCGGAGTTCGGGAAGGCCTCTATTTTACCGTTAGATCAAAACTAGGCAAAAATTGAGCGAATTTTAAACAAAAAATAAAAATATTTTTCCAATTTAATAATTTAGTTCCAAATAAAATTCTAATGATTTTTGATCCTCAAATATATGTTTCTAAGATACCCATTTTTATTATAGCTTAAAATATGATCATTTAAAATTAATATGAATTTATTTCAAAACCGGTTTTTGCAAGAATAATGTTTTGAAATGATTTTGATTCAAACTTGGATTTGATCAATCTAACAATGATGCAAGTTTATGTTTGAGCTATATAATCAATCAATTAAGAAACTTTATATTAATCATAAGCAAACACTCAATTACCGACTAGGTGAGTCTTCAAATGTTTCGATTTGTTTCTTCAAATTGATTCTTCCCTTGAAGCTTTTCCCTTGAAGCTTTAGCATATGATCCTTGATCTTTTGTGCTTTATGAAATGCATTGCTAGCTTGTGAGTGATGAGAATGATTTTCTTTGACTTGTCCAACGCTTGTAGTTGAATGATCTTGATTTGGATAGATCGGTTTTAGTCGAATGCTTCATTAACTTGATCGGATATTGATTGAATGATCTTTATCAAACTTCCTTTGAGCAATCATACTATTCTTGATTTTCCAAATAAGAAATCTATAATCTTATATCAAGAACATGTTAAATTACACATGATTGATTTATTGTTATTATCAAAATAAGATTAAGACCTTCAAGGTCAACAATCTCCCCCTTTTTGATGATGACAATAAATTAATGTGTGTTTACAATAACAAGCACAAATAGCATATGAATAATTGAAATATGCTCCCCCTCAATTTATGCATAGATAAAATAAATGATTTATAAAAAAAAAATTCATATATTTGAGATAGTTTTAAAACCAATAAAATATTTTTGATCTCAAATAAGGTTTTCAAAAGAAAACAATTATCAATGTTAAAGACATAAAACAATTAAAGGTCTTACCAACATTGATTGTCACCAACACACATTTTCTCTCCCTATGGCAACATCAAAAAGGGATTAAGGCCACGGAGAGAAAATGATAACTCCAAGAGTGCTTCATCTATGAGGCCAAGGTGTGTGTGCCTCTCCATCTTTTGCCATAAGGCAAAGGCGTGCCACCTCATCATCGCTCGACTCGATATCGGATTCGTCTTCATCCGATTCGCTTGTATGCCCTTTAAGAGCATCTTTTAATTTTTGTATAGCTCTTCCCTCTTTGCTTTCTTCTCTCTTTTCTCCTCTTTTCTAACCGGACAATTTGATTTGTAATGTCCCAATTTTTGACAATGAAAGCACTTCCTTTCCTCATTATCAACTTTAGGATGAGTTGATCTATCATTATTTGAGGATGAGGGATTTCTTTGACTTGTCCAACGCTTGTAGTTGAATGATCTTGATTTGGATAGATCGGTTTTAGTCGAATGCTTCATTGACTTGATCGGATATTGATTGAATGATCCTTATCAAACTTCCTTTGAGCAATCATACTATTCTTGATTTTTCAAATAAGAAATCTATAATCTTATATCAAGAACATGTTAAATTACACATGATTGATTTATTGTTATTATCAAAATAAGATTAAGACCTTCAAGGTCAACAAAAAGCTTAACTCATTTCTAAGGTTTGATTATGCGTATGCATGACATACGTCAAAACCGTTCTTAAAAAGTCATTAAAAGCTAAAATTGGCACTATTTCGGTATCAATTCCGGAATGACACCAAAACAGCACTCAAAACTCCCAAATTACTTCGATAACTAACTCAGCTCAATAAAGGATAAGGACCGTCCTCTATTAAGCCTCGTTAGAGTTTTTCGGATTTATTAATTAACCTATAACCAATGAGAAATTCAAGCCACAATCACAATTGAATCATATATTCACACTAGTCCGTCATGCTTTCGCTAGAGACCCCTAACTACTAAATTACGCTAGCATATTGATGAAAATTAAGCAAAACATGATAAATTCAATCAAAAATTGAGCAAACATATTTCTAAAATATAATTGAATAATCACACAAAATTTCATAGCAATTAAAACTAAGGAACGATTAATAAAAAATAAAAATGGTTTAAACAAATTTTGGAAAAAAATAGCACACTGCAGTTACGAAAATCACCTATTGTCTTCAGGAAATTTTGGAATTTAGATCCCCAAAACAGTAGTTTTGTAAAAAATTCGATCGCGGTCGTTTTGATAGGTGGATCATCAAAATCGGCCAAGAAACGAGCAAGTTATGATTAAAATAAGAAAACACATACTTTTAGGGTTCTACGCGGGAATCTATAAAAAAAATCTAATAAAAATTATAAATTATGCATGGATTTCAATCATCAATCACATTTAAACACATAATTAACTAATGATATATAAGCATTAATGAGCATTAATTGAAATAAATTAAAAATAAAATTGAATGAAAAGAAAAATTACAGTTACGCAGTTATTGAAGAACTGTAATGAGACTCGCTCAAACTCAAATTGAAATAGAGTTATACGTTGTTTCTTCTTCAATACAAGCCATAAACCAAATAAAAATATCTCTCTGATAGTTACGCAAGGAAATTGAGAATTATTGAAGAAAAAGAACGACGACTGTTTTTCTCTACTCGAAGAAAATAAGAATGACGGCCCTTCTTTCCTTACTCAAAATTAAACCTAAAACCTAAAAATATCATCGACATTTTATTCTCTTTTTTTTTCAAAAATTCAAAAATTAAACTAATTAATAAAATAAAATAAATAATAATAAAGATAATAATCCAAAAGATAAAAATAGCTTTGTCGTCTATTAAGTCGTTGGCTCAAGAGACTAAGTCTTCCACCTTAACTTCTCGGGTCAGCTTAAAAATAATTAAAACTTGTTGGCCGCGGGATTCGAACACTGGATTAAGCATGAGTAGAGATCTAGTCACTTGCCATCTAGGCTAAGGACCCCATTCAATAAATATATGCATCATAAATTTAGGTATTCTTTCGCGCTCAAACTCAATCCACTGGTGCACTGATCATATTTCTGCCATAACTTTGTACTCCGAACTCCGATTGATGCAAGGTTTTCGCCTACGCGTAGATAACTCAAAGCTCTACAACTTCTATTTTTGGAGTTTTCTTCAAATTCTGCACGGATAAATACCAGAAATTACCGAAACAGAGGTAATGCGCGTAGTGAATCTCTTCTTCCTTCAAAAATTGCTCGGTTTGATTCAAATGACTTTTCTTTGCTTGGGACTGCTCTATTGGCTTCTCTTAGTGTCTTCCATCAACTTCCTTCATGCTTGAGCTTGAAATTTGCTTTCGGTTCACTTCTTGAACTCAATTTAGCTCCGAATTTGACTTGCAATGACTAACTTTGGGGGAATTTGCTTCTAGATTCGTTCTTGTTCATTTTTAACCTGCAAAAAGGTTATAATGCACTAGAAACAAACATACTATCTTATTTCATGATTAAATCTCAATTCTTAACAATTTAGGATAATTAAAATCAAATTCATGCATATTAAGCCACCTAAATACATATAAAAATGCAATATTTTGGCTTAATCAACTGCCATATTCTATTTATGTGCAGTTGCATTTAGGAGAGTTGAAGCCTACACCAATGATAGTCCAACTTGCCGATCGGTCAGTGAAAATTCCTAAGGGTGTCATTGAAGATATTCTGATTAAGGTAGACACTTTCTACTTTCCAGGGGACTTTGTTGTTCTTGATACTAAGCCTGTTCAGAACATAAGAGGCCAGATTCCTGTGATTTTAGGGCTACCATTCCTTGTTACATCCAACGCCCTAATCAATTACAGAAATGGAGTGATGAAAATTTCTTTTGGCAAGTCAATTTGATTGATAGTTTAGTAGAGGAATCTTTCTTGCAAACTTGTAAAGAGGACCCATTAGAGGCTTATCTATCCTACTTCGGTTGTGATTTCGATATAGATAAATCTATAGAGCAAGTCAATGCACTCTTAGATTCAGTGCCTATCATGGGTATTTATTCTTTCCAACCAAAGTCAGAGACTCTCAATCTCCCATCAACTCCTCGACCTCATTCCATTGAAGAACCACCAAAGTTTGACCTGAAGCCTTTGCCTGATAATCTAAAGTATGCTTTTCTCGGTCCAGAAGAATCTTTGCCTGTTATCATAGCTTCTAATCTTAATAATGCTCAAGAAAAGCAATTGCTTGAAGTCCTTCAAGAGCATAAAGAAGCTATTAGGTGGTCTATCGCAGATTTAAAAGGGATCAGCCCGTTAGTTTTCATGCGCAAGATTCACTTAGAGGAGAACTCCAAACCCTTTCGTGAACCACAAAGGAGGCTGAATCCAGTGATGCAAGAAGTAGTCAGGGTCGAAGTACTTAAGCTTCTTGATGCGGGTATTATCTACCCGATATCTAATAGCGAGTGGGTTAGCCCTGTGCAAGTAGTTCCTAAGAAGTCAAGAATTATAGTGGTAGCCAATGAGCATAATGAGTTAGTTCCATCTCGTGTTCAGACGGGATTGCGTGTTTGTGTTGACTACTAAAAGTTGAATTTGATGACTAGGAAGGATCACTTTCCTCTTCCTTACATTGACTAGATGTTAGAAAGGTTAGCCGGCCATGCTTACTATTGCTTTTTGGATGGTTACTCCGGCTACAACCAAATTCCAGTGGATCAATCTGATTAAGAGAAGGCAACATTCACGTGCCCTTTTGGTACATTTGCCTACAGACGCATGCCTTTCGGGCTATGCAATGCATCTATTACCTTTCAGCGGTGTATGATTTCCATATTCTCTGATATGGTAGAGCGATTCTTAGAGGTTTTCATGGATGATTTTTCTGTGTTTGGATCTTCTTTTGAGGAATGCTTGGAATACCTAGAGATGTCAGAGGTTAGGTGGTCTTATGCGCTGAAGTATGATGCCCCTTAATCCAATTATGATAGTGAGATCTTTGATGTGTGGGGGATAGATTTTATGAGACATTTTCCTAACACTTTTGGCAATCTCTATATCTTAGTAGCCGTTGATTATGTGTCAAAATGGGTCGAGGCTTTTGCGTTCAGAACAAATGACCACAAAGTGGTGGTCTGATTTTTGAAAGAGAATATTCTTGCACGATTTGGAACACCCCGCGTTATCATTAATGATGGGGGTCGCACTTTTGTAATAGGCCATTTAAGGGTCTAATAAAGAAGTATGGAGTGATTCATAAAGTGTCGACTGCGTACCATCCACAAACTAGTGGACATGCTGAAATTTCAAATAGGGAGATCAAGTATATCTTAGAAAAAATGATAAATCCTAATAGGAAGGATTGGTCAATCTGACTGACAGATGCTTTGTGGGCATACCGTACTGCATACAAAACTCCTTTTGGAATATCGCCATACCGTTTGGTGTATGGCAAGGCATGAAACCTGCCTGTTGAGTTGGAGCATAGAGCTTTTTGGGCTGTTAGACAGCTTAATTTTGATGTTGACCAAGCAGGAACTCATAGAATGCTCTAAATTGCTGAGCTGGAAGAAATAAGGAATGATGCATATGATTGTGCAAAGTCGTACAAATAAAGGAAGAAAAGGGTGCATGATCAGAAGATTTTTAGAAAATCCTTTCACCCTGGTTAGAAAGTCCTTCTTTATAATCCTCGTCTCATTTGTTCCTAGGTAAGTTGAAATCTAAATGGTTCGGCCCGTTCATAGTCCACCAAGTTTATTCTCATGGGCCCATTAAGATTTAAAATCCCAAAGATGGTAGTGTGTTTAAAGTTAATGGCCATCGTTTGAAACTATTTTCGGAGTTAGAAAACCCAGAAGTTGAAGTTATGCTTCTGGAGGATCCCGTTTATATGCTTCTGGAGGATCCCGTTTATCGGGATTGATTTTTTAAGGCCATGGTTCATGTATATTATTATGTATAATATTGTATATTTGGATTTTCTATTTTGCTTTTTTTTGTTCTATTTCTAACAAAAGTGCAGGTTTATCTTTTTCGTTGAGCTCCATTGTTTTTCAGGTGATATCTTTTCCTTTCTTATTTACTTGTCTTTATACATTAAGGACAATGTAAGATTCCAGTTGGGGGTGGATTTAACTGCCTTATCATTTCACGCACTTCACATGTTGCACTTTGTTAGAAATTGAACAAACTTAAAAAAAGAAAAAAGAAAAAAAGAAATGCAATGGTTCTTGGACTAATATTACGTTTCCCTTTGTCTAGCCAGTGTGATAACGATAACGCATTCGTCTTAATACTTTACATGTGCATGCTTAGTTTTCCTAATATCATTATTAAGAGAAATTTCATGATTTTCAATCATTATTATATTTGAGAACATGTGACAACCTATGGATGACTAGATGGAAAAGTGAGCATAACTGAAAATTCCTGAAGAACATAAATGTGGAGACTAAATAACCTGTGAGTATTTGAGCCAATCTTCCTATTTGAGGGTTTTTACATCAACTCTTAATTTTTGAAAAGCGTATCTCGTTGAGTAGTCTCATTATTCTTTGCTTTGATTGAATACTAGAAAGGTACGTCCATGAAATGCAATTCTTTTAAGGATTCTTGATATTAATTGAACTACTAAAGAACTTTAAACTTTAGGAAGTGATTTAGGCCATATTTGGCAACCTCAATATAGCCTAATCCTACTCTTACATATGTACCGCTAGTCATCCCTTTGAGCCTTATTTATAGCATTTCTTTGGTAGCCCAATATCCTTACGCTACTCCAATTAGGAGTGTAAAACATATTTATAGCCTGCCCTTTTATTTAAGAATATGTTGAGATTATCAATTCTATGTACGGGCAATAGTGAAAAGAAAAAATGAATGAAAAAAAAAATGAACAATGATTAAAAAAATGAAAAAAAAAGTGATGAAATCTCCTTAGAAATATCAATGTGAAAAATTTGTATGAGAAAGGAGATGTGAAAACAAAAAAAAAAAGCAAAAGAAAAGCTCAAATGAAGTCAAATTTAGCCCAGAGTGTTAATTTTATATCTCAATATGTGTTTCTTAGATCTTTGAATCCCCTATTTACCCCTTCATTTGACTAGCCATTTCCTTAAGCCTTGCATTATAACCCGAAAAAGTCCTAAAGATCCTTTATAATATGGTTTTGAGGTGAGAGTGGCGGAGGGGATCCATTTATGCATTTCGCTTTTCTAGTGGGATTTATCCGTTCATGAGACTCTTATTCTTTCATTTACAGCGTTTTTCATATATACATGTGAGAGGCATTTGAATTTGAATACATTTACTCGTTATAGCCCGCATGTAATAAGAGCAATTACACTATATTCTTGAGTATTTCATTTGTTGAGTGTATGCCATGTGAGGAGTTTAAGTCGAAGCATAGTTTGGATGGGATTTAAAAATTTTGCCTACTTATATATCAATGATGTTATGTTGTTGTCAATTCTCACACACAATGAGATTGGAGAAAGAGAAATATTTTTATTAATCTTGCTAGTTTGAGAACTTTGATATTGCACATGTATCACATTATATTGCTTAACATGTGGGTGTTTTGATGTCTTTATTGAGTTAATTACATTGGTGAAGAAGGGGAATCATTTTTAGAAAGAACCATTGCATTCGAGTTTTGTTGGTATATTCACTACAAACCATCATGAGACTTCACTCGTCCTCTTGGGGAACCTTGAGGTTAATAAAAGAATTTATTTTAAGACTTTTGCTTTGCTTGAGGACTAGCAAAGTATAAGTTGTGAGGAATTTGATGTGACAAGAAATTGGTACATTGTAGGGCACTAATATTTATCTTGGAGAGCACATGTTATTACATCTGTTGTGTTTTTTGAGTTTTTCAGGTGTTTGGAATTAAATCGAGAAGTTTGGAATTGAAGGAAAAAATGGCTTTGTGCAAGGCCTGAGTTCAATAAATTTTGGCCACTAATCTGTAAGGAATTTGAAAAAAACTCCAGACACGGATGTTCTAGATCTTTGAGTTAGTTATGCGTGGGAGAAAACCTTGCTCCAATTGGAGTTTGGAGCGCGAAGTTATGGCCAAAATAATATCAATGCAACAAATAAATAAATTCCAGCGAGAATGGACCAAGCCCACTTATTTAATCCAGCCATTCCCAGCCCCACTTTGCAGCAGCCCAATGCATTAAATCAACTGCCCAAGCCCATTAAAATCCATTGTCCTGAGATTAATCTTCAATTATAAATTCAATACAGTAGATAGCCGTGGGGAGAGGAGAGCCGCAATCTTTTTCTTCTTTTTTTTCCTCCTCTCATTGTGTGCACAACTTTCGATAACAACCGCCACAATTTTCTTCTTCTTTTTCTTGATTTTTGTGTACAATTTACAGAGCCATAGCAATTCGTAGAGGAGAGCTTTTGAATTTTAATTTTTTTTTCTTTACTTTTCTTTTGTGCACAATATTCAAAATCTTAAGAGTGTTTATTTTTATTTTCCTTTCTTCTACCGAGGGCATTGTTGGAGTACAATTAATTTAGAATTAGTTTCTTTCTTCAATTTATTTGCGCGTACCAAGTAAGTATTTTATTTATTTAGTTATGCATTATATAATTATGTTTTATGTTTCAATTGCAAGCATGCTACGCTATGTTATTTTCTAGGGTTGAGGATGAGTATATTTGATTGATTCCCTTGCACGTATTAATGCCAATTGACTCTACCAATTTAATACTTTAATATTAAAATAATTTTTCCTATTAAATGCCTATTTTAATTGATAAAAATAAAATTGGATTCTCACTATTTTTTGTTGGATTCACCTTATGATTTGTTAAAAGCGGATATAGGGTGTGTTTTGACGGATATAACGAGTGTTTTGAATCCAATAAGACCAAACCTGGGACCGGGACCATTCATAAACTAGTTTCATCCTATAATTGCAATATCAAATCAACGGCCCGTATGAAAAACAATTGTGCCATTTCTATGATTTTCATAAATCGAATATAACTTTAGTTTACAATCGATAGGGAAATCTCATATAAACCATTAAATTGAACTAAAATAAGAAATATCAACATATATCAAAAATCCCCTTTTTAAACATATTAGGTTTTCTATTAACATCAAGTGAAATCATAATAAAACAATCATAAGTTGTAAAAATAAGTTTTAGGAGTAGATTCCGACCTCTATAAAGTCTAATAATTGAGTTTGGAAGCTTGAATCGAGCTCAACGTCCCCTAATCGCGATTTCCCCAATTTCTCAATTGAACCCTAGCCCTGGTGATGAATAGTGTTTGTGAGGGGTTGATTTAGTGTTGATTTAGTGGAGCTTTGAGTGGTGGAGGTGTGTAGATGAGAATCTCCCCAAATCTTTCTCAAAGAAGCTCTTAATCTCTCTCTAGAATATTATGGAGTTTGTTGCTCGAAAATGGGTGTTTGGGGTGATAAAATGTGAGAAAATCAGGTCAAAAGTAGTCAAAATGAGTCTGAACTAATGAGTAAGATCGATCTTGGTATGGGTAAAAAGTGCACTGGTTTGGTTTGTCAATGATTTCTGATGAGTAAGATCGATCTTACTCCAAGTGAAAAGTGTTCTGTTTTGAATATGCTCAAATTTGACCCTAGTAAGATCCATCTTACTCAGCTCAGCACTAAGCTCGCCTATTTCATTGACTCTTAGACCCCCGAGATGTTGGAATCTCTCTCCCATCCAAACATGAAACTTGTAGAAGGGAATGAAATAAAGACGTGGCCGCAAATGGGGAGTCATTTGGACATCGGATGAAGAAGTTATGACCTCTCAAAGTTGACTAAAAATTAACTCTTTCGAAAAGTTCAAAATGCGTGATTAACTTCTCGTTTTCAATTCGGGCCACCCGAAGATTGAAATGATTTCTCGCACAAACTTCATATACCTAATATGTCATTCTAGAAGTGTCGGTTCAAGTACGAGGGGTTCGGAACCCAATGTTCACTCCTTAACTGAGATTTAGCCTTAATCAGCATAAAATAAAGATTCGCTTGAATATAGGGTACGGGATATTACAACTGTGCCCACAGCTTCAGATATTCCCAACTAAAAACCCTAGAATGTGCGTAGAAAAGAGATGACGGACACTTTTCAGTCTATTGTGTGTGTTATTATTTAGGTGTCAAAACCAAAGTATTTATACTAGGGATAAAGGGGTGTAAACCCTAAAGCCCACTATGGTTGTCCTTGTTGGGCCCAAAACCCAACAGGCCCAAAACCCAACATCTTCAATAGTCTACTATAGTCATCTCATCTTGATGGGCAAAAGTTATGCCTTATTACATTTGACAAGCCAAATAAGCAAGCTGGACACAATAAGACAAGTGTGTTGTATTCATAGTATAAGTTGTAGTATGAGTATTTTTTTTTTCTTGATAAAAAGTATTAGGTTTATTTCAATCCTTCATTTGAAATATACACAGTTGATAAGAATTAAAATAAGCTGAGTGGATTGGCTTAATTAGTGGTAAAAGTGTCCACCAGGATCAAGGAGATCTAGAGTTCGAGTCTCATTTGAAGTGGGGTGAGTTTCTTTATTATTTGTAGTAAAAAGAGATACTTAGAGCAATTTTTTTTTAAGAAAAGAAGTAATAAAATAATTTAGGATATCACTTGTATATATCTACGTACAATATATCGTATATCTAGTTTAATAGAGTTACAACTAATATATTTTAACAAAAGAATAACTAAAGTGTCAATATAACTATACCTTTAGTGATGCTATTGTTTGTATATTAGCCCACCCCATTATAAAATCCTAGATCCACACCATGATAAGATAAGTTGATTAATTCTACTTAGCAATTTTTTATCTTAATGTTGGGCTTAATGTTAGCCGACCCATGATAAAATCATGGATCCACCCTTGATATATAAAGTGGATTTTCCAATCATTAAGAGATGTTTTTAGTGAAAAAATTCATTGCTATAAGTGTTATAGTATTCAGATGTTGCTCTCTGTCTTGATGTTTAAAAGCAAAAGAGCACAGTAAGCAACCCAAATTGACTTTTCAACCAAAATAAAATAATTTTCTTCATTCCTTGTGCTTGTCGTGTTTATTATTTTTGTAAAGATTATCTTCTTCGCATTGAAGTTCGATCACATATATACTTGTCAGCTCAATAGTTGTCATTGTTTATCCCTTTAATTTCTTTACTCTTCTCTTCAGTATCTCTCTGTAGTCACAATAATTTTTCATTGCCACCCTAAATATTATTTCATTTGCAAAGAAGGAAAAAACATATGTGGCAGAATCCATTGTCCTTCTGACCACAGGACAGATCTTGGGCAAGTTAACCACTCACACATTTTGTGAGATTGGACTAATATGGGGTGTGGAAAAAGAGTTTGAAAGACTCCAACTCACCATGTCAGCAATCAAAGCCTTTCTTCTGGACGCTGTTGTGCAAACAAATAATAGCCGACAATTGGAGGACTGGCTTTAAATGCTTAAAGATGTTCTTTGTGATGTTGACAACGCACTCGATAATTTCATGACTAAAGATTTTCGATGTGAAGTTTTGATCAAAGAGGAAAGTTGAAAGAGGCAAGAAACATCTTTTCAAGCTCAGGTTCATTTTGTCTTCGTATCTCACTGAGTCATATATTAAAGGAGATAAAGAGGTGATTGGAAGATATTGATGCTGATAGAAAACAATTTGAGGTTGTTGAACGTGATCCCAATAGCCCAGTCGCGTACCAGTAAGTGCGCAAACCCATTCTTCCGTACGCCTGATGTTATTTGAAAAGACCTTAACAAAACCAGAGTTTTAGAGTTTCTATTAACCAGCTCTGGCTTCATTGTTTCTGGCAGCATTATTGAGAACATCTCTTGTCTTCCTGTAGTTGGACCTTGGGGTTGGGAAAACTAGGCTGGCAAAGTTGGTTTACGACAATGATGCGATTACTTCGATTTTTGAAACAAGGCTCTGGATTTGCTTGTCAAAAGACTTCTATCTAAAAAAGGTTATTGAGAAAATCAAGAATGATGCCACAGGGGCTGATCATGCTGTTGTAAATGTTTTAATTACTCGCAAGTGCACGAATCGGTACTTAGTATAGTTTAAGCAAAAGCGAGGTCGAACCCTAGGGACTTGATCGATGTAATGTACGTATCTCTCTCACTAATTTTAATTAATTCCTAATCTAGCTTAAAAATTGATTGAGATGATTTATCAACTAAGAATACGAATAAAATAATAAATTATTAAAAAAATACTAATAAAATAATCAATTAATAAAATACTAGGATGGCGGAGTCATATATTTGATATCATGTTCCTAGTATTCATGCCCAGCAAACTCTACCTCTGGTGCAAAACCGGAAACCATATACAATAACTAATGTGTAGACTCTGCATGCCAGATGGGTGAGCTTGAGGGCAAGGCCATGAAATGCAGACCCGGTTGTACGATTGGACAGTTACAAGATGTTCAGAAACTAATGTGTAGGCTTTGCATGCCGCATAGGTGAGCCTGAGCGCAAGGCCACGAAATGCAAACCCGTTTTTATGTACTTATGAGACTACGGTTCATGGTTTTTGAAGGAAAATACTTGTGTTGTGAAATGGATTTCCAATTAAGATGGGATTGGTTTGTACATCAAGTTTTAAATGATATTTTCTTGTATATACTCCCGATTATGTAAAATGGAAAAGGGTTCTTTTGAAACTATTGGAAATTTATCTGTGAGGGATCTATTTCCTATTATTATTACATAAAATAGGTTTTCTATGATTAAATGAAGTATTTCACGTTATTATACAAAGTGAATTTCCACGGCTTTACGAAAAGAGATTTCTAAATACCGTTTTCACACAGAACTTAATATTGATTCCCACTGAGTCCTTCGACTCACCCCGGCCACCTTTTCTCCACCTAGTTTCTTTTGCAGGTTCTTCTGGGGAAAAAGAAAAAGGGAGGACGCGTTTATTAGTTTGCCTCTGTACCTTAGCCCTTAGGATTTGTCAACAAGATATTTATCGAATTATTGTAATTAACTCGTCTTTGTATGCGATAGATGACATGTGTATTGCACATTTACTAATGCACTTTGTATACATTGTGAAGATTATAAATCTAGTACTTGGGACCTCGTTGGAGGATAGTTGTTGTATTGTAGTACTTATTATTCTTTCGGTGGCCAGATTTTGTGGAATTGAACTATTCCCTGTATTTAGATTGTTGACTTTTATGTTTTACACAAGAATTGTATCTAGTAAAGCCACCGTCGGCGTACGGCACCCGTGATGTACCGGGTATCGGAGGAAAAATCCTCATAACAAGATTTGGAGCGTTACAACAGTGGTAGTTGTTCGCGTAACGCTACACAACGTGAGTATCGTAAGACCAATCATACAAGATCCAAAATTAATTCGCTGTGAATACAGGCACGCCTACTTGTATTATTATTTTTTCAACATTGGTATCAGAGCGTGAAGGTCGGTCTTCACACTAGATCGTATATATATATACTCTTAGGAGGAGGAGAATTTTTCTACACGTTTTTTAAAAAAACAATAAAAAAATGTGCAGTTTTGATTTTGTAAGGAAAAAAAAATTGTTTTACCAAATCAAGTTATACATCATGTAAGATTTATTGTTCCCATATGATAAATCGAGCATTGTAGGATTTATTTAACAGTTTCTGTTTAAAAAAAAATAGTTTTTTCTATTTAAAAATCTTTAAACTGTTTTAAGAAAAAAATAATTTTTGCTTGAAAAAAAAATAGTTTTTTGCACTGTCAGCTGTGTTTTTTTTTTATTATGGTACCATGCAAATTTGTTTTATATAATTCACTATCATATATTATTGTGTTGCATGTTTTACCTGCTCTATATACAATGGGAGTATAGTGGTAGCTTAGAACTCCTATACACTTTTGCGCGTATTTTACATTTTAATTTAATAATATCACATGATGGGGGAGATGATTTTGAGTGTAGAGATCTTTCAATCTCATGTCATGTGTGAACTATTAAATTTAATTTAAGACTAGTGCTGCAAAAATTTTGATGTGTTGTGCTAATAATAATGTCCTTATTAAATATCATTATTTTTTGCGCATTTAGATGGCTTCAAAAAGTATTCTTTCTAACTTGAACAAAGATGAGAAATTGGATGGTGACAATTATGATATTTGGCACCGTAAAATCAAATATCTCCTTGATGAATAAGAGGTTTTGGAAACCTTGACCCAGTCCTTGACTCCACCACCAGAGGATGGCAATGCTGCCCAACACAGGCACAATCAAGAGGCCTACAAAGAGTGGGTCAAAATGGATCGTTGTGCGCACTTTGTTATGCTTAGTAGCATGCACAATGACTTGATCAGCGCGTTCGAGGATTGTAAGACTGCTCAAAAAATGTGGGATGCCCTGAAAGCTAAGTTTAGTCCCACTTCAGGTTCTCGATTGTGCGCGTTGACCTTGAAGTTTGACTCGTATAATATGCGCTCAAACACTCCAATGAAGCAGCACCTTAGACAGATGTCAACTATGATCCGTGAGCTCAAGGCAGCTGGGAATAACTTGAGTGACAAGCATTAAGTTCAAGGTGGGATTCGTTTATTACCTGATTCGTGGGAATAACTTGATGATCTAATGTGTCCTTTGGAGTTAGAAGCTGAGCGCTTAGAAGCTGCTAAAGCAAATAGCTCCTCTTATATGGTTCATTATAGTTCACGCAAGATAATAAGATCTAAGCAAAAGAACCAGAATAATGGGAAGAAGAACGATGATGAGCCTGCGCCTAAAAAGTCAAACTCTGCTAAACGAAAGCGGGGCAAGCGTGGTGGCAAAAAGGGCAATGCCAGCAAAACATGCTTCAACTATAGTAAGGAAGGTCATTTCACTCATGATTGCATTGAGCCGGAGAAGGTACTCTTAAATTATAATTCTTCTCTTGTTTATGTACGTAGCAAGCCATGTTATGGTAGCTCATCCTTCCTATGATTGGATTGGGGATTCAGGAACAACCGAACATGTCGTGAGGGATCGAGTTGGGTATGTGGAGTACCGCCGCATACTAGCAGGAAGCAAAGTACTTTACGTGGGCAATAGAGAAGCTATTCAAGTTTTAGGCATTGGTACCTACAAGCTGAGCAGGCGCGGTGGACACGACCTGTTGATCCATGATGTATTGTTTGCTCCTGATATTAGACGGAACCTTCTATCAGTTTCTTCTTTGCTAGGCTAGGATTTCGAGTAGTTTTTTAGAACAATAATGTTAGTATTTTCAATGGAACAATGTTTTATGGTAGTGGATTATTTCAGATGGATTATTTATTTTGGATATTAATTATTCCAATAATAATAATTCTATTTATTTCTTGACTATTGCTGATAATTTTGCAATTTGGCATGCTAGACTTGGTCATATTGGCCAGGACATAATTAACTAATTGGCTAGAGAGGGCTTGTTAGGTCAACTCGCTAAAGTGAATTTGCCTAACTGTGAGCATTGCTTAGTAGGAAAGTAAACTAGGAAATCGTTTGAAAAAGCCACTAGAGCATCTTTTCCTTTGTAATTAGTTAGTTCAGACATTTGTGACCCACTTAGTGTGAGGGCAAGGTATGGTGCTAACTATTTCATCACATTTATAGATGATTATACATGTTACGGTTATGTATATTTGATCTCCCATAAGTCTGAGGCATTGAAATGCTTTAAACGTTTTATGATTTTGGTTGAGAATCAAAGTAGGAGGACCATTAAGGCTCTCCGTATCGATCGTGGACGTGAGAACTTATCTGAGCTATTTAAGTAGCTCTGTGATGAAAAAGGAATCCAGAGGCAGTTAACTATTCCATATGCTCCACAGCAAAATGGTATAATAGATAGAAGGAATAGAACTCTGTTGGATATAGTTAGATCGATGATGGCGCAAGCTAACCTTCCAATATCTTTTTGGGGGGATGCTATTTTAGCTGCAGCTTACATCCTCAACCGTGTGCCTTCCAAATCTGTTTCATCAACGCCTTATGAGCTTTGGACAGACAGGAAGTCCTACTTAAGCCATTTGCGCCCATGGGGGCAGCAGGGTATGTTCACACGAGTTCTCATTCACATGGAAAACTAGGCCCTATGGTGCATAATTGTATATTCATTATATATTCTGAAGAATATAAATGATATGTAATGCTTTGTGAATAAGAAGATGGAACTGTTTTTAAAATTGAGTCATGAGATGTGAATTTCCTAGAGAAAGAATTCCCCAAGAAAATGGATGTGGACGGAAACATTGAGTTATTTGAAATGGTAGAATCCGATAAATTCATTTTAAGTTCAAATATGGATATTGAGAATGACTCCGTTCCAAGTGGGAGCGTGTAACCTCCTAGTGGGAGCGTCCCTCCATTAGAGATTGATTCCCATAATCCACGTTTGCGTAGAAATAATCGTGAAAGGTCACACATCGTTGTTTTGAGATTGAGGGGGCAGCTTTCATGTGTGCTCCGCAAGATGTAGACAAGCCTAGAAATTATTAGGAGGCTGTCACGTCCCCTGCTTCGGCTGAATGGAAAGTTCCAATGATTGATGAGATGGTGTCTATGAGGAAAAACAACGTCTGGGACTTGGTTGACCTTCTGCCATGGCAAAAAGCTATTAGGAATAAATGGGTTCTAAAAGTCAAACACAAGGCAGATGGCTCCATTGATAGGTATAAAGCTCGCCTCGTGGTGAAAGGATATACCCAAAGAGAGGGCGTTGACTATGAGAAAACCTTCTCACAATAGTGAGGTTTGCCTCAATCTTCTTCATTCTAGCTATTGTCACTCATATGGATTTGAAACTTTTTCAAATGGATGTTAAAACTGCATTTCCCAATGGAGAACTAGATGAGAAAATCTATATGGATAAACCTGTTGGTTTTGTAGCTAGCGGGCAAGAGTGCAAAGTTTGCAAGCTCAAGCGATCCATTTATGGGTTAAAACAATCATCTAGGCAGTGATACCTGAGATTCCATCGAGCCATTGCTCAAATGGGTTTACGATGATCGAGGAAGACCACTGTGTGTATGTTAAACATTTTAAAAATAATTTCTTAATCCTCTCTTAATATGTAGACGACATACTATTAGCTGGAAATAACAAGAAGATAGTTGTCGCCACACAAGTGTGGTTGTCTTCAAATTTTGAAATGAAGGACATGGGTGAGGCAACCTATGTGCTTCGAGTTAAGATCCTCAGGGATCGGTCAAGGAAGCTTCTTGGTTTGTCTTAGAAGACTTACATAAGGAAGATACTTGAACGATTCCAGTTGAAAGCTTGTAAATCCATTGATACTCCTGTTGAGAAGGGTAATACCTTAAGTCTGGACATGTGTCCTAAAACTCCTGATGAGAAGGAAAAGATGGCTCGTGTTCCATATGCTAACGCTATTGGTAGCCTGATGTACGCAATGATATGTACGCAACCTGACATTTGTTATGCAATTGGTCTTATTAGTAGGTTCTAAGGGAACACTGTGTTGCTCATCTAAAAGCAGTAAAGAGACTACTTCAATATCTGAAAGGCACAGTTGATTATAGGCTTTGCTATCAAGCATTGGATTGTGTGTGGTTGGATACACCAATGCTGACTGGGGAGGTGACCTAGACGAACGTAAATCAATATTAGGCTATGTTTTCTTGCTCAATGATGGAGCAATATCATGGTGCAGCAAGAAGCAGACTTGCAATTCACTATTTACAATGGAGGTGGAGTACGTTGCTTGTTCAGCTGTTGTTCAAGAAGGTGTTTACTTAAGAAGATTCCTTCAGGAGTTTGGCATTGTTAAAAGCTTTTCGAAGCCGGTTACTATTTACTGTGAAAGCTCAGTAGCTCTTGCATACTCTAAGGATCCCAAGTATCATAGGAAAACCAAACACATGGACATAAGATACTATTTTCTTCGTGACATGGTTGTGCAAAAGGAAGTGGTCCTTAAACATATTTCTACTAGTCGCATGGTTGCGGTCCCCTTGACTAAGCCTATAATTAGAGACGTTTATTAGGATTATATTAGAAGTCTAGGGTTACGTAGATTGCGATTGTTTTTTACCATGAAGGATATTTGATGTCACTGATATTATTATTAATAAGTTTTAGAATTTATTGCTCTTATTTTATTGTTTTAATATAACTGCTAGCACATATATTACCCATGATTAGGATATCATGATATGAGTATGTCAACATGTATTGATCGACTCTCTCACACAAGTGATTGCCTTTGGCGCCTGAAGGGAAAGCAAAGATGAGATGCGTCAAGCTTGTGGCGCTGTGATAGAGAGCTAGGCTGACATTGATTGAAGTGTCGACTTGAAAAAAGGCCAAGATTAAGTCTTTTGGAGACTGAATATGGATACCCCACTATCCATATATATCCTATAGATAGCCGGATACAAAATCCCAACTAGACGCTAAGACAAGCGAATAAGTGGATTTTCGGGTCAGGCACATGACAGCGACTAGACTAAGATTTGTACGGTGTTTGGTAGTGACATATGCTCTTTATTGAAAGAGAACTCCATTGTAGCTTGTAAGTCATACTAAATGTGCTTGGCGACCCATATAAGTAAGTGATAGAATGATCCCTGCTTCTTAACTGTGTGAGTCCTTATAGATTAGTACAATATGTATGATCCTTTAATATTTTAGCTTATGAAACTTTTGCTGTATCACGAAGAGGAAGTTCAGTGTATGCTACTTTGATGTGTGTATCATATGGTCAAGACTGATTCGGCCTAAAGAGACATCGTTGGGAAAGCAATTGAACATAATCTAAATGACATGAGGGCGGGGGAATTACTGTTTAGTAGCACGTTCAAGTTTTATGATCACTGGTACCAAGTTATGTCACTTTCTGGGAATAACGACGTAGTTGTGAGAATAAAATGAGAGAGTTTTAAGCATTGATCCAAGATGTGACTCCAAGGGATTGGAGATGCTTAATCTGAATGTAGCTAAATAAGTCAGGGGCAGAACGAGACACTATATGGATGTAATATGCTGATTTTTAAATTTGGCATAGTACTCCAATTTTCCTTTTTTAGGTGGCTTGCGGTCGCACAACTCATTTACTAAGTATGAATGGGGAATTTATAATGGTGCAAAGGGAAATGCAATAATTTGCCCACCATGTGTGAGTGGGAGATGTTGGGTTTTGGGCCTGTTGGGTTTTCCCAACAAGGACACCCATAGTGGGCTTTAGGGTTTATACCCCTTTATCCCTAGTGTACATATTTAGGTCTTGAGACCTAAATAATAACACACACAATAGACTGAAAAGTGGCCGTCATCTCTCTTCTACGCACATTCTAGGGTTTTCAGTTGGGAGTATCTAAAGCTGTGGGTACAGTGGTTGTTGTTCTCGTAATGCTACAGAACATGAGTATCGTAAGACCAATCATACAAAATCTAAAACTAATCCGCTGCAAATATAGGTACGCCTACTTGTATTATTATTTTTCAAACATAATATATTTTATATTTTAAAAACTATAATACAAATCAGGAGTCAGGAGATTATACTCACAATAAGGGCCACCCGACTTTAAAAATCCCATAAACTCAAAGTCCTATCTAGGCTTTATTCCTACGGTCCACCCTCGTACACTGTCTCTCTCTCCCCTCCCTCCCTCCCTCCCTCTCATTTGATTTGAATTAGATCATTCATTTGAATTATATCTATGGAGCTACTTTTTTTGTCAAGATTGAATGTGAACCCCTTTTTACTACCTCATTTCTTCCTTGCTTTGTTTAGCTTTTCTTCCCCTTCATATAAATTATACAAGCAAAAGCTTATGTGATGATGAATCCCTTCTTTCTTGGCTACTCTCCCTAATATAGATATAATTAGTAATGAAAAACAAACGTGAATGGTATTATGAAAAAGCATCCCGGTTTTTTGTGAGAACTTCAATGCTATAATTTTTTGTGATCAACTTGCATTATTCTCTAGATTTTGTTGTATATTTAATTACCTCTTGGGGGGTTTCCCCTAAAATCAACACTTATGCCTCATTCTGCCTCTAGATTTACACCTTACCTCAATCAAGCAAAATTCCTTGAACCCACCTCATGCCTGTAGACATTGGACCAAAGACAATACAAAACAATACTATAACCAAAATAAATTTCATAAATCAATCTATTCCCATAAATAATGAGAACTGAGGGTTCATACTTCACATATTTGGTTATTGAAAGAAGTTATAATCATGAAGCTTAGGATTGCTAACTTTATAGCAAACCACTAAAATGAATAATCAAGATTTGATTTGGCAACTTTTGATGATACAAATTTTGATCATATATATATATACCATTGAAGATGATCTAATAAATTATTGTCCATCTCCACAGCAGTGAGGAACCTACAGTGATACTCGCGTTTAAGAGATTACCCATGCCTATAACAAATTACTCGTGCATAAAACACTAACTTCGCTTACAGTACCAAGTTTGCAGCTATCCATACAATGATAATGTTGAGACTACAAATCCCACATTAGGAAATTGAAGCCTCTCAAAGCGATATATAAGAATAAGGAGCTACTCTACCCATTACCAATTAATTTTGAGTTGGATACTTCGAACTCTAATATGGTATCAAACGGAGGCTATTCATTGTATCAAGGCCAAACGTCAATATGGGCTCCGTGTCACCCAATAAGGCTCAAATTAAGGCATGTTGAGACTATTACAATTCATGCGACTATTACTATTCATGCAAAATTGAGGCTTACACCTTGATAAAGTTCATGCGAAAGTAGTCTCGAGGCTTAAGCCTCATTTCATATCTAATGTTTTCCCCACAAACAAGTCCTCCCTTTTACTTCTTCCATTCCTTTCTTATGTTCCTGTGTTTCTTCTTTTACATTGAATATCTACTACGATATAAAGCAATGAGTGATTTCCCGGGCTTAAAGTGTTATTATAATTTTTCATTCGAAAATGCATTTTAACTTGTTCAAAAAAACGGTTATCAATTTGATACTAAAATATTCATATATTCAAAAAAATAAACTCTGTGCTTCCTACTGCAACTTAATATTCCTAGACAATTGTTGCCAAAATTGGAGATAGTTTCTAGTTTGTTTAGAAAAGAAAAAATTATCCAATATACATCATCATGCATCAGGCATGCCACCAAAGATAATATATATCGTTCGATATAGATGTTTGTAATATACTTGCAAATTTATCCTAAAGTACATACATACACTTCATATTGATACTTTACTTTCATAATGACTGTGATACACTATTTTTGTTATCTTATTAGTGTTCCTTTTCTGGTACTTTTGGTGATTATTTTATTTGTACTTTTAACTTGAGGCTTGTTAACATATATAATATATATTTGCTAGTTGTGTTGGTCGGATTTCAACCCTAGAGGGGGGGGGTTGAATAGGGTTTTAAAAACTTAATGCGGAATTAAATAATTTTTCAAAAAGTTTAAGTAATGCAACTTAGCAAAATAAATGAACTAAACAAGTATATCAAGGAATGCAAGCAATTCAACCAATAAGGCAAAACTCAAGAGCAAACAAAACTCAAATAATGATATAGCAATAAAGTAAAGAGCTTAGAGTTAAGAAAGATTGAACCGATTTGAAGTCCAAGGCTTTTTGTCCCCACGGTTTGGTTTACCAAACCATAGTCCGCGCTCGGTTAGTTCCCGGAGAATTTTCACTAATACCGTTTTTCTTCTGGGTGAAAAATAAATCTTTACAAGTGTTGTTCTCTCACTACACTCTTACAAATATTTCTTTACCACAATATTCACACAAGAAACCCTCTAGCTAATCTATGAGATTTACCTCTCATAAATTGCTAAACAAGAATTTACCTTCTTGTTTTCCAATGAGATTTACCTCTCAAAATTTAATACAAATTGTTTGGTGACTCACACCAATGAATAACAACTCTCAAGTGTTTAAAAAATACAATTGAAGCTCACAGTAGAGTTATCAAGATTGATCAATAAGTTTAAGCTCAAATATGAAGGATATGATCAATGCATTAGCTTGAATACTTGAATAATGAGAATGTATGAAAAATGAGTTTGTATAATCATTCAAGTGTGTAAAAACATGTCTAAGACCTCATATATATAGCTTGCAAAAGGATATGACCGTTTGAAGTGGTTACAAGAAGTTATGGGACAAAACTAGACATTTACCAACTCTCCAATGACTAGATTTTGCAATGTAGTCGACTCACTCATATACCCTGTAGTCGACTACATGGTGTAGTCGATTCACCAATTAATCATGTAGAACTACATGCTTCTGCCCACCCATGAACACTAAAACCTAAAATCAACCGAAAGCTTGGGGAGTGTTCTAGAGGTTATTCTAAGCATGTTAGAGTTGGTAATGAGCATTAAAACAACCGGATAGATTATATATGATTTTTACAAGAAAACCGATTTATGAGAAATAGCTTTGCAAAAGAGGTTCAATTCAAACTTTGATTTTGAAAGTAGTTTAAATGCAATGAATGATACATGATCATGTTTGAGCTAGTTTTTTTGTTCTTCACTTGAATGCTTGAGTTCCATCTTAATACATGATTACTTGAATGTGAGAGTTGAGAGGATCTCATGAAGAGGTGATACACTTGATAGGGTTTCGGTTTTGATCCTCGAGAAGCTTCGGGTATTCAATGGAGTTTGTTAAAATGATTTAAGCTAAATTCATTCAAAATGCATGTTAAATACACATGATTAACTTTTTGTCATTATCAAAATTAGATTAAGACCATCTAGGTCAACAAGTTGTATTCGTATATATATATGCAATAACATTCATCACACGACAAACTACGACGCTCCAACTCCATGTCCTGTTGCCACACTAGTTTTATAGGATATGGATAACTATCATAAGCAAAATTGTCCTGTCACTAACCTCCATAGGCACTCCATAACTGCATTCCTCTTTTTGCAAAATCTGTTGTGACTTTAGAGGAAAATTGAACTACGACAACATTAACGGTAGCATTATTGGGAGGAAGTAGCAATCTGAGAGGGTAAAGCTTCGCATTCAACGTACTCCTCGAACACACAATTATATCACTAAGAGCAATCTCTTCCTCTAATCTCCGACTTTGAATCTCCGAGTCCATTCATCAACCTTATTGCCCTTAAATTTAATAGCATTCCCCTCAATCCCATCCACATCCCAGAGAATCCAGTCCTGGGTGGCGGTCCGGTCAGGAATATCATGAATGACGAAATTGTGCCAAGGAGGAAGTCCACCGTTGCCATGTAAGAATTGGCCGTATCGGGTCTTGAGCTTCACCCGATTGTTGCCGTCACTAATGCGTTCCCACTCGATGGAAGAGTCGAGTCACGGAGGTAGAGTTTGGAGGACTTTGCAGCTGGTCATTCCAGGGAGGAATGGCTGATTGGAGGCGGTCAGGTACTTGCCGTGGCAGCTTTTGAGTCGGATTAAGTTGTTGTCGATGTACTCGACGGTCCATTTGGATGCTTTGGAGGAGCCGTAGCAGAGCAGGATGACCGATTTTTTGTCTTCCTCAGCTATTAGGTACTCGTCGTTGTGGCTTCGAAGACAGGCGGCTTTGGCGTTGTGGAAGAGATCCATTGTTGCTGGTGTTGAAAGTGGCGGATGTGTTTCTGTATCAATCAAAATTCAAATGGAGATAAATGGAATCAAATTGGAATTTGGAAAGAGAAGGAGATATGTTCTCGTTCTGAGGTTTTAAGAGATCCAGTAATAATGTATTTAGGTTCCTTTATATAATATATATGTTAAAAAGGCTAATGCATCATTCTACCAATCAGCCTCTTCCAAACAAAATGCCTCAACTTCCACCCCACCCAAGCTTCGTAAAGCTTTGGTCTGGACATCGTGTGAATTAGTCCAAGCAAATGTAATATCAGACTGGTGTAAAGCAGAACAATAAACAGAAAGGTAGCTTATAAAAAACTAAAGAATTGTAGAATAAATGCAAAATTACCTGACTATCAAAAGGGGGTTGACAGGGGTTTTCCACATATTTTTATAACTTCCTTAGAATCATTGTAGCTCGTGAGTGAGATGAGGACACGCTGCAAATAATCCGTTTCACCGTTGCTTGAGTCCAATGCTTTTAACCATTCACTCTCATCTTTGATCTCATGCATATATTTACTATACATGTCCGTGGGAGAAAGATTCTTGAGCATTGGGCAATTAAAAAATATGATGGTTTCTAATTTGGGTCCAATTGGAAAATCACCATAAATGCTAACCAATTCAGGTAGGTCTAGAAGTAATATCTTCTCTAGGGCTGGGAGGAAGTCAGAATCAGCTTCCAAGCTGGAAGGATCCGCACTTACTAGGCTTTTGACCTGGGGCAATTTTCAACTATAAGCTCTTTTAAGTTTATGAGATTATGCAGCAAGGCCAAATTGAAAATCATAGTCAACTTGGGGCATGTATGAAGCTCCAAGATCTCTAGACAAGACAGACAATGTCTTACAATTGGCCCTTTCCAAATCCTCTATAAATTCTTCATGTAATGAACACTTAAGTAACGTAGCGATCCAAGTATGGGTTTTCCACCATTATCACGTTCTTCATAGAAGTCACCTCCATCCACAATGGTGTTCATCTCATTGCATTCGAGCACCAAGCAGAAGTTTAACTGATGCATCTCATCTATCTTGAATGCAGATAGTTTCTCAATAGTCCATTACCGGTCAAAGAACAAAGCCCTGGCATGTTTAAGTGCCTTGCCTATTCTATCCACGCTTCCCTTGTGTCACGGGGTGCCTCCCAACAGTACTCGTGACCGACTACACTTAATCAACACCGTGCACACGCCCGAGCGCAGCACGGCTCAACAAGAGATCCATCACCAGCACAACTAGGTCGTCAAGCATCATCTAGTTTTTGACTTGTGCTTAGGCTAGTTTTGGAGAAGTGTATTCTCATATGTAAATATTGTTTCCATGTAAATAAATCTAGGAATTTCCTTCATAATTGCATTTTCATTTTCGTTGTAATCATGTTCTTGTAACTTGTGTGAGCCAACGTGCACTGCTACAACTTTGGTATTTTCATTAAGTGGTTATATGTGGGGATAAGACTATCTGCCTTACACCTGAGTTGCCTACCAGTGCACGTTGGCTAGCACTCTTTTTCAAGCTCTTACTTTCTTTCATATTGTAATAGCTTTCCATGTAATCAAGTTTTATGCAATGAAGTGATTTCAATTTATGCTCAAGCTCCTTTCAAATTACTGTTGTTGCATGTTGTTTGTTGATTGTACATAAAATTCGATCGTACTCGACCGGGCTATCGATTAGCACGGTTGCTCACGCGACCTCTTTTGTGCCATCAAAGGATGCCCCGTGACAGTTGGAATCAGAGGGATTGTTTCGATTGCTGCCTTGTGAAGCCTAGTCCGTTGGTTTTGTGACGTTACAATGGGAACTTATAGCCAGCGAATCGAGGCCCTCGAAAGGAATGCTGGGTTACTGATGGAAAAGATGGGTGGAACACCCTCTCTTATAGATCATGTGTAGAGTTTGGAGATGGTCACTTAAACTGTCCCACCCGGGGTTGCGTCGAGTAGCTCATCCATGCTCATAGATCGTGTACAAGCTTTGGAGGAAGGCCTTCAAAGCCTCCAGGGAAACCCACCTAGGGGAAGTTTTGGGGAGATGATTAATGAGATGAGAGACGAAATCATCCAGATCAATCAAAAATTGACTCTCGTGTTGATGGCAGTCGCTAACTCACCAGTTGGGGGTGGGGAGCAAACGAAGATGAGAGTGCCCAAACCTAAGTCGTTCACTGGTATTCGTGATGCTAGGGAATTAGAGAACTTTATCTTTGATATGGAACATTATTTTCGCGCCACAAAAGTTGATGCAGAAGAAATAAAGGTATCCACATCGTCCATGTACTTGTCTGCGGTTGCCAAGTTGTGGTGGAGAAACAAATAAAATAGTATTCAAGCAGGTGACTGCGAGATTAGCACCTGGGAAGACCTAAAAAGGGAACTACGTGCTCGATTCCTTCCGGAAAACACCTCACACAATGCTCGTCAAGAACTTTTACAAACAAAGCACTCTGGAAGCATCAAGGAGTATGTGAACGCATTCACGATAATTATGTTTGATATCCATGACATGAACGATCCCGACAGGCTTTTTTTTTCATGATTGGATTGCAACCGTGGGCCAAGAATGAACTAAATTGAAGACAAATTAAGGCGTTACCCCAAGCCATATCAGCAGCCGAATGTTTGCAACCTTATAATACGGCCCCCAAAATCAACACTCTAAGAAACGGGCAAGCGAAGAATGGGGGAGAGAAAAAGCAATCTTATCAAGCCAAACCTGATGGGGGAGGCAACGCGCCTTCTAGATCTTTCAACCAGCAAAATACTTTCAGAAATGGAAGCAAGTTCACTGGAAACTCCCAAACCAGCAATAATGGGAAGAAACCGTTCTCCCCCGGACCTTGTCATTTGTGCCACGGTGCCCATCTAATGGCCAATTGCCCAGACAAGCAACTCCTAAATGTTCTCGTCGCTAGGTGTGGCGGCATATTTCCTAGGGCGCCATCCACTTCGGGGCAATCCAACAGGACTCAGTCGAATGATCGCATAGAGTCAGAAGAGGAAAGTGAGGAGTGTGAAGTAGCCTCATTGGGTGCTTACCAGGGGCAGTTCACGTATTCTTGCAACGCGGTGACAGTGGAAGAAAAATCCCAACAGAAAGAGAAAATGGAGTCCACCTCGAAAGAGGGGGAAGATGTTGGGAAGAGCCTCCAAGGAAAGGGCCTAATGTATGTTGACATCAAGATAAATGGGAAACCAATTCGGGCCATGGTGGACACAGGCACAATGCACAACTACTTGGCGAGTACTGAAGTGGAGCGGTTAGGCCTTATCTTGGAGAAAGGAGTGGGTCGTGTAAAGGCCATTAACTCGGTTGCTCAATCGGTTGCCGGAATGGCGAAATCTGTGTTAATGAAGGTGGGTCCTTATGAAGGGAGAACCAACTTCTCGGTTGTGGTGATGGATGACTTCAAGGTTATCCTTGGATTAGAGTTCTTAAGAGAAACCAAGGCGAGCGTTATGCCCTGCACGAATAGCCTCATGATGCTCAGCAAGAATCCGTGTATTATCCCGGTGATGACCCCACCTAGCAGTGGGAAGTTTCTCTCGGCGATCCAATTGAAGAAGGGCCTCAAGCATGATAACCCCACTTTTGTGGCAGCACTAAAATGGGATGAAATCCAGGAGACGTCAGGGCCCTTGCCAAAGTCTATTTGTCGGGTTCTAGTCGAGTTCGAAGATGTAATGCCCGACAACCTTTCGAAGAAGTTACCTCCACGTAAAGAAGTTGACCAGCAGATTGAACTAGTGCCAGGTGCCAAGCCTACAGTTCGCACAGCTTATCAGATGTCCCAGCCCGAACTGGCTGAACTTCGAAAACAGCTAAAGGAATTATTGGATGCAGGTTTAATGCAACCAGCCAAATCGCCGTACGGAGCCCCAGTCCTCTTTCAGAAGAAACAAGACGGTTCCTTGAGAATGTGTATCGACTACCGAGCTCTCAATAAGGTAACCATCAGGAATAACTATCCGATCCCTCTTCTGGCCAATTGCTTTGACCAACTTAGTCGGGCAAAAGTTTTCACGAAGCTCGATCTCAGATTTGGGTATTAGCAAGTTCGCATTGCGGCGGGGGATGAGGGAAAAACCACATGCGTCACCAAATATGGAGCTTATGAATTTCTTGTTATGCCATTTGGGCTAACCAATGCTCCAGCCACTTTTAGCACCTTGATGAATCAGGTTCTTATGGACTACTTGGATGATTTTGTTGTGGTTTATCTCAACGACATCGTGGTATACAGCGAAAGCATGGAAGAGCACGAAGAGCACCTAAAGAAGGTATTTGGGAGACTTCGAAAGCATGAGTTGTATCTTAAGTTGTCGAAGTGCTCTTTTGCGCAGAACTTGTCCACATTATTGAACAAGGGAGAGTGCAAATGGATCCGGTTAAGGTCAAGGTTATCCAAGAATGGCAAGTGCCCACTAATGTTTTGGAACTCTGTTCTTTTCTGGGACTGGCGAATTACTACAGGAAGTTCGTGAAAGAATACTCCAGCATCGCAATGCCCTTAACAGAACTTTTGAAGAAGTTGAAAGTTTGGGACTGGTCGATAGGGTGCCAAGTTGCCTTCAATTCCTTCAAAAAGGCCATGTCTGAAGATCCTGTTCTTGCTCTGCCCGATGTAACCAAGCCGTTTGAAGTGCACACGGATGCATCGGATGTAGCTCTAGGAGGGGTCCTAATGCAAGAAATTCATCCAGTGGCTTACAAGAGTCGAAAGCTCAACGACACAGAGAGGAGGTACTCGGCCCATGAGAAAGAGCTGCTTGCGGTTGTCCATTGTTTGAGATTATAGAGGCACTATCTCCTCGGTTCTCAATTTCTGGTGAAGATGGATAATACAGCAGTGAGCCATTTCCTCAGTCAACCAAAGTTGATCTCCAAACAGGCAAGGTGGCAGGAATTACTTGCTGAATTCAAATTTTGGCTAGAGTGCAAAGCAAGTTCGACCAACAAGGTAGCTGATGCGCTGAGCCGCAGAGTTGAGTTCGACCAACAAGCTAATGCATTCCTCAATGCTATTCTTCGAATCGACAGTCAAGTTTCCACTGAAATTCGAAGGAACATTAAAGATGCTCTACCACAAGATCCCGTTTCTACTCAGCTATTGAAGACGATCAAAAAAGGGAAGACGCGACAGTTCTGGTTGGATGACGGGTTCATTTTGACAAAAGGAAAGCGTGTTTTTATTCCTCGAGTAGCGGAGTTGAGGCGCACTCTCATCCGAGAATGTCATGACATGTTATGGGCGGGACACCCTGGGTAAGAAAGGACGTTGGCCCTCATCAAGCAAGGTTACTACTGGCCCCAAATGGAAGACGATATCGAGAGCTATGTTAGAACTTGCCTGATTTGCCAACAAGACAAAGTTGAGCGGAGACAGCCTGCAGGGTTACTGGAACTTCTACCCATCCCGGAACGACCTTGGGAGAGCATTTCGCTCGATTTCATATCAGGTCTGCCGAAAGTGGGGGACTTGACAACTATCCTTGTGGTCGTTGATTGTTTTTCAAAGTATGCCACTTTTATTGTGGTTCCAAAGAACACATCGAGGGAGAAGACTGGACAACTATTCTTCAAGTATGTGGTTAAGTATTAGGGGATTTCTTAGAGCATTGTTAGTGACAGGGATTCACGATTCACGGAAATTTTTTTGAAGGAACTCTTCAAGGTTCTTGGCTCCAAGTTGTGTATGAGCTCCAGCTACCACCCTCAGTCCGATGGACAGACTGAAAAATACAATGCAATGCTTGACGAATATTTGCGCCACTTCCCTAGTGCAACGCAACGAAATTGGGTCAAGTTATTGGATGTGGCTCAACTGTGCTTCAACGCCCAGAAAAACTTCGGGATTGGCAAGAGCGCCTTCAAAATCATTACATGACAACAACCCATCCTTCCTTGCACTGCCAACTCGATGCCAGTTTCAAAATCTCCTCGAGCCCGCAATTTCTCAAAAGAATGGAAACAGAATATTGAGTTGGCTCGTTCGCACCTAAAGAAGGCCACCCATCGAATAAAGAAGTGTGCAGATTAGAAAAGGTGACCGTTAGAGTTCCAAGTAGGAGATCTTGTAATGGAGAAGCTCCTTCCACATGATAGGAAGTTCTTAAGGGGTCGAGACCCACGCCTTCTGCAAAAATATGAGGGGCCGCTTAGGATTGTGAAGAAAATTGGGAAAGTGGCTTATCGGATTGAACCCCTTAGTTGGCTGAAGGTTCACCCAGTATTTCATGTCAGGATGCTGAAACCATACTTTGCTGATACTATTGATTCATCCTAGTGAGAGTCTAGTCGTCCAGGGCTAAAGCAGAGAGCAGAAGGAAAGCAGTCAGTGGAAGCCATCCTGGCTGACAGAGTTGTGACAACTTCTCGCAAACAACACTAGGAGTTTCTCATCAAATGGGAAGGAAGAGACCCAGACGAGAACACTTGGGAAAGAGCATCAGACCTATTGGCCTTCCAGGACCAGATCACAGCATACCTCAATCAGTCGATGAGGGCGTCAATAGCTCTGGTGGGGGAGGATGTCACGTGGTGCCTCCCAACAGCATTTGTGACCGACTACACTTCATCAACATCGTGCACGCGCCCGAGCGCAGCACGGCCTAATAAGAGATCCAGCACCAGCACAACCAGTTCGTCAAGCATCATCTAGTTTTTGACTTGTGCTTAGGCTAGTTTTGGAGAAGTGTATTCTCATATGTAAATATTGTTTCCATGTAAATAGATCTAGGAATTTCCTTTGTAATTGCATTTTCATTTTTGTTGTAATCATGTTCTTGTAACTTGTGTGAGCCAACGTGCACTGCTACAACTCTGGTATTTTCATTAAGTGGATATATGTGGAGATAAGACTATCTGCCTCACACTCGAGTTGCCTACCAGTGCACGTTGTCTAGCACTCTGTTTCAAGCTCTTGCTTTATTTCATATTGTAATAGCTTTCCATGTAATCAAGTTTTATGCAATGAAGTGATTTCAATTTATGCTCAAGCTCCTTTCAAATTACTGTTGTTGCATGTTGTTTGTTGATTGTACATAAAATTCGATCGTACTCGATCGGGCTATCGGTTAGCACGGTCGCTCATGCGGCCTCCTTTGTGCCATCAAAGGATGCCCCGTGATACCTTGCCATTCACATATTTCAGACATTTGTCTAATTTCTCAAACATACTCTGAAGGTTATGTGGTAGACTAGATATAATATGCTGTTTGTGACGCCCAACGGTCAATCTGAAATTTGACAAATTTTGGTAAACGCTACCTGGAAGTTGCAGGAACTTTTGTAATAGCTCAAGTGTTGGAAAACACATTTCCAGTTTTCCCAAGTTTCTCAACAGAGGCAATTCGTTGATGATAGCTTCCACCTCTGCATCCCACCACTCACAGTCTGGATCCATGAGGATGCTTAATTCTTTAAGGTGAGAACATTTTGACAACGTTTCCTTTGAAATTATTGCGTTGATTCCCTTCCTTTCTATGTAGTTATCTGCACATCTATACAAGGACACCTTCAAGCGCTCCAATTGAAGTAGCCATATAATTTCCATGGGTAAACACATCAGCTCCGTTCCTTCAAGATCAAACACCTCAAGATTCTTAAGCTCTTTGATTTCAGGCGGCAATCCTCTTAAGAGAACACAGTCTTTCAAGAAGAATTACTAAAGTTTGGTCAAACTAGCAATGGATCGTGGCAAAGTTTTTATGCTTGTATTGGACAAATCTAGAACTTGGAGAACAGGCATGCTGTCAATGAAGGAATCAGGAATCTCTGTTAAATCATGGCTCTGTTCCAAGACCAGTTCTAGCAAGAAAGGACAGTTGGGGTTTCTGGCAACTCTTCTGTATCCCTTAAGTTGATCTCCATGGCAGTCTAATCTTCAGCCAAGTTCGATGGCTTTTGATTCAATAAACCACCTTCACTTTCTGCTTCCATTGGAACAAAATCTTTTTGAACAGCCTTTACTTTCTCTTCAACAGCTTCAATAATATTTTGAATGAACTTTAACTCATCTCTGTAAATTGCAACCAAAACAAGAAATAAAGCAAAATCAGGATAAGATGATTATGAGAGCATTATACTAAATAAAATTAAAAGTTCTCAACATTGGAAAAAAATGATCATGATAACGATTGGAAGATATGAATAATGGAAACTATCCTAAACATACATCAGAGAAAGGGAGTTCAAGTTAGTGCCACCTTGCATTATAAATATCAGAACTGAAACTCCGTTTGATAGCAACATGGAAAACGATATGAAAAACAACTAATTTGTGTGATAAGTTGGAAAACAAGTTGAGACATGTGGTGAGATGCTCTATATCTCATCCTCATTTTTATATGTCCTCCATCTTTCATTTCTCGTGGAAATGTTTTCTTTCTCACACCCCAAAGAAAAAGTTTCCATGAAAAAAGTCAACAAACGGAGCTTTTTGCTAGCACCAAGTCTTTTTTGTTTCCTCCCTTGATACATTCACCCAATGAATTAGTCATTTGAATATCAATTACTTCAACTTAAATGAGTTATATATTGATAGCAAGAATTTAAAATTACTGATATATTTATTTGGAACTTTAAATATGGGTCATACTTTAATAAAAGCATATTGTTTCTAATCAAAGAAAAAATATGGGTCATACAACTAAGGGTTTTATTGCATAAACTTCCAGCTGAAGTTGCTTTAAACCCGCTGCTATTATGTCAACTCTACCCAAAAAAAACCAAATAGAGACTAAATATATCTATAAAAAGATAAATTTTCAATTCATATATTACCTTTACAAATTGTTTCTTTCGTTTTTTTCCCTTTTTGCTTCAAAACTTTATAAAAGCAGTAACTTCTACTTTACATGTTTAACAAAAATGGTTATTTTTATTTTTTTATTCTTTCTTTTTTTCGGGAACAAAGAAAACAACTATTCATTTACTAAAAAATGGCAGCTAAGCCAATATGTGAACAAGGAGTCCCAGGTCTCCAAAACCTGATTAGCTAAAGCATAACAAGCCAAATTATGGGCTGGAAAATCTCCCTGTCTACAAATATGTGGGAAAATTAGCGACACTCTACAAACAGGAAAATCTCCGTCTACAAATTGTTTAGATATAAACGTTTTTTATAAAATTAGAGGATAATGGCAAATTTGTCCAAATCAGCATACAAATATGATATGTGCAAACAAATAACACCAACAAAACAAACAGATTTTTCAAACTTCAGAATCATATATCAAATCTTTGGATTCAGACAATCAAACAATCCCACCCTTGGTTCTGCAAGACAAATCCTTGCAAATCAAAGGCAAAAGAAAGTGCATCACTCCCCCCTTGGATTTTGTCCGTCAGTTTCTCTTTTCTTTGATAATCAGTTTCCACCTTTAACTGCTCTTCATACCTAGCAAATGAAAGATATATGCCCTAGGACTATTCATAAGTTATGATTTGTACTTGGATATCTATTGCTTATTATTATCAATAAAGTTTAATTCATTTGACTTTAGATTGTTGTATGAATAATATTTATTAATACTAGTTCATTAAGTACGTGAATTGATTGTGGGATGCTAGTAAATAAATAATAATAATAATATTTGTTTCTAATCATATGTCAATAATCTAGGACTATATTGAGATAATGATTAGAGTATGAGTCGGCTGATGACTATGTTCCACAAGTCATGGATATGGAGATATCAAGCTAAACACACTGATACTTGTTAGGGAACAATGTATTGGACTGACCCGCTTTAGGGCTCTGCGAGGAGTGTTATATAATGTCATCAATGATGTTCCCCATTAGTGATATCATATTATCCTCAGACCTGAGTTCGTCATGGTTACCAGCATGGGGATTGGTGTGATGGGCATCATCAAATGTTACTCTTGACCGAGTAATTATAAAGATGATGATCAAGCATACTATAAACTATGTAGAGGTATGTGATTGATCAAGATGGGATTTGTCACTCTCATATAACGAGAGAAAGATATCTTTGGCCCCTTTGATGAGTATAATTAATGTTTGCAGAGCCATGCACAAAGGAGGTGTCATTTGTATAAGATTAATTATACTTATAGAGATCAAGAAATAAAGATTGAACTATACAAGAATGACACTTGCCTAAGTCTTGTGTTCAATCTAGATATCAGTAGACAAAAGGAATTAATATGTGGCATATCATTTAAGGTTGTGTCGTTTTGACCTTTATGCCCTTTGGATAGTAGTAATGTCTTACTTGCCTAACTTGGGCTTGGCCCTAGTTGGACTCGGGCCTAATTTGTTTTATCACTTAAGGTTTCTCATTAGGGTTTCCCTTTAAAAGGAAAACAATTAGTCTCCTTTTGTTTCACGTGCAAAAGAGAGGCGAAATAGAGAGAACCCTAAAATTGTGTGCTAGTACACCAAGAAAAGATCGGATCTCATTCGTGTGTGCATACCGTAGAGGTTTCGTACTTTCTATGCTAAGACGACAACAACTGAAGGATTAGATCCACCGTGTTCAAAGGTATGTTTTCTTTCGATTATTATTGAACAGTATAGATCTTAGGGTTTAATGATTAGTGTAGTTTATTGTGTATGTGATGCATGTTCACTGCCCTAATTCCCTACAAAAGAAAGTGCATCACTCCCCCCTTGGATTTTGTCCGTCAATTTATCTTTTCTTTGAAAATCAGTTTCCACCTTTAATTGCTCTTCATACCTAGCAAATTCCTCTCCTATTCTTCTTTTTTGATCGTAAAAAATAGGCAAAATCGCTTTTCGCTTGCATTCAATTATCATCACAAGCTGGTCAAGGCACCATGTGGAAGAAGCGTAGCACTTCGACAACACAACTATACATAATCTTGACAATTCGATTGCTTTCTTTAATTCCGACCTGATATCTTTTGATCTCTTTATCAGATCGCCATCTCTGAAAACGCGAACTCCTGAATCCTTCATAGCTTTGTAGAGGTAATCAATACTGCTACGATCTCGATGACTGAGACTGAAGAAGATGTCATAGTTATATTTTACAAAAACTGATTCTTCTTTTGCTCCCACCATTGAATTGAACTTCAAGCTAGCTGCAAGAGTACTCAATAACATAAACTCAACGCATTATATTGTTGAAACATGTGGCATGAATTCCAATGGATCAGGCATGATGTCTATTTCTATGTCTATGTGTATTTGACTATAACGGCCAAATCACGTTTTTTCTTTTTTGTAAATTGTGATATGAAATGACTATTTTAAATAAGTCACTTTTTTCTTAATTTTTGTTATATTGAGAAAAACTGAAAAAGTGGTACCACTATTTCTATTTTAAAATCATAATTCTTTCTCGTTATTTTTATACATAGCAGTAATAACAATACAATTTTTTACTAAACTATTTTAATGGTCCTTAAAGTATTTATTCACTCTCATTTTAGTTCTTAAATTTTAGAAAGTTCCATTTTATTGCGTAAATTATAAAAAGTGTTATTAACATCCTCACTTATTTGTCACAAATACCCTCTTGTGTTATTTTTTTTTTTATCAATAATGTTCTCTTAAAATCAGATGAATGCAGTTATATACACTCGACCACGCCTAACATCAATTAATAGAATTCTTTAGTATTTTTTAAATAAGACTCGTCTAATTAAAAATAAGTGTATGCATATAAATTCGATTCAAATAAAAAGATTGTATTGATAAACAATCACTTAACATTAATAATAAAAAGGTATTTATAATAAATAAGAGATATTTAAAAAAAGTTGATAAATTTTGGAAGAAGTTGTTTGCGATATATTTAAGGTTATACATAATACTTCCTTAAATTATTAAGGAAAAAATGTAATTTTTTTATTAAAAACATAAAAGAAAAAAGAAAATATATATAAACACATGAGAGAGAGAGAGTTGAACAAAACAAGGTACGTGCATCCCATTGATGGGATTGAGCACACAGATTGGGCTCTGATTGAGTATACGAGAATTTTTTAGATAACTATGCTGATTTTTTAACTTATTTAGTAAAATATGATTGTTTTAAACTTATTTGTGGAAAGAGGGTTGTTTTAAAATCGCGATTGAATGTAGATATTTTAGTTGAAAAAACGCGACTCAAAGTAGCGGTTTTAAAAAAAAAAATTCAATGTGTAAAAACAAGATTCATTATCGCGTTTTTAATGGTAAAAACGCTACCCAAACTCGCGTTTTTACCATTAAAAACGCTACCCCATATCGCGGTTTTACAGTAGATTTTTTTTTTAAAATCGATATTTGTAATCGCATTTTTTAACATAAAACCGCGATTCATTAATGCGTTTTTTAATGTAACTAATTTACCCTACATAACTTCTATTGCGCCGTTTCTCGCTTTTATTTCTTATTCTTCTTCCTCTTGCTCTTTCTTTCTCATCTTCTGCTGCTTCGTGGGTGTTGCTCTTTCTTCCTCATCTTCTGCTGCTTCTTGTTTCCATCTTCTTCATAATAGGTATGTCCATTTATAGTATTTTGATTATTTATAGATTTATATTTTTTGTTTATGTCTAGATCTATATATTTTGATTATTTGTAGATCTATGTTTACATAATAATTATATGAATGAAATAAATGAGATATTATTGTAGATTTATGATATATATTTGTTTGATTGTTTGTAGATCTATGTATGCATAATATGTGTGGGGGGGGGGGGGGGGTGGAGAAGGGGTTTAGATATAGATTTGTAGATTTGTGAATGTATGTATTTTTTGCAAATTTGTAGATTTATTATCATATTATTCTAATATAGAAAATTTGTGTATAGGCCAAGTATTATGATTTATGATTTATAATATTTTTGAAATTAATTTCAAGTTCCCTAATTAAATGGATGTTTCTTTTGTAATTTCAGATATTAATAGATTTCAAAATTCAAAAGTTTGCTATAAATTAAATCTTAGGGATAATTAAATTGTTTACTTGAAAATTCAATTAAGGGTATTTTAGGGAAAATAAAAACAAGAAATTAGTGATTATCCATTGTTTTGGGTCATTTCCTAATTTCCCTAAACAGGTGGGTTAAATGCAAAACTATTTGAAAAAAATGGTCCAAAAAAAAAAGTCCCATTCTAATACTTAATAATTATATTTGTAGTGGTTTGTAATATTTTTTTTTGCAAAAAATTATTTTATGATTTTAAATAAATAATTTAATATAATATTTCGTAGGGTTGATACTTAATTTTATTTTTTCAATAATTATATAACTATTTTGAAGAATGTATATACTTATTTAATTTTTGAGAAATTATATTTTATTTTAAAGAATGTATTATTTACCATCATAATGGAGGGCATCCTTGATTATTTTAAATAAATTATATTTATTATTAGTTGGTGATAAATTTGTTTAACTGTGTTGAAGGTAAATAATGACGAGCAGACAAGTATTTATGCTTTTATACTAGGGCGGAGAAATTATTAATGGAGAGCATGGACAATGTTACAATATGCAACATAAAACAGGAATTATCGTTAAAGAAGGTACGACATACTCGAAATTAGTTAGAATGATTTATTCTGCTATGAATCTTGACCTCTCGCCATCCACCTTAAAGATTGTATGTAGATGTCCACTGTTTGTGACTATAAATGTTTGCAATTTCTTCCTCCATGAAATTAATGATGACAGAAGCTTACATTTTGCAATGGGTATAATTTTAAATGTTCCCTCTGTGAATGCAATCGATTTGTATGTGGAAAAAGTTGATATGAATTATGATGTGTTCCCACTTGCTGAAAAATTTCCAGACTCAGCGTCATATAGTTCACCACCATCGACACAGTACACTCATGTTTCTAACATGCCTTCTACTTCACGACCATCAAAAAAGCTTGAATTTTCTGCTGAGACATGCAGCCATACTCGTAAGAATTATATACTGGACCAAGCAATGTTTGAGTACGGAGATGGTATAGAATATGATGACTCCACTGGAGAGGACACATATCGGAACTTGGAATCTGATAGCTGTACAGAAGAGAGTGACACTGAAAGCGATGAATGTGAACAATCAAACCAAATTGAGGTGGTTGCGGAAGACATACTGTCATTGTACACACAATTTCCTATTACGTATGTGGATTAGGAGGTGACAATTAATGAGAAGTTAGTAGATCAAAATGAATTACGGAAGGGGCTCACTTACGAGACTAAAGATAAGTTGAAGATTGCTGTGAAACAATATGCAATTAAGAATTCAAATGAATTTATTGTTGATGAATCAAAGACAGATACATGGGCAATAAGGAGTAAATTGCACGAAAGAGGGTGCAAATGGCGGCTTCGTGCTTGTAAGAGGAAGAAGAAACATGGCCAGTTTGAGATAACCAAGTACGAGGGTCTCCATACATGCACATTTGATCGTTTGAAACTAACTCACAAATATTTGGACTGCAAATTCATTGCCAGCAAAGTAAAACACATGATTAAGGTTGACCCTGGCCTTAAGATTGGCGTTATCGTCGCATTTGTTAAGGATCAATATGGTTACAAGATTTCTTATTGGAAGGCATGGAATGCGAAGCAGAAGGCTATTGAAATATTATTTGGCAATTGGAAAGAGTCTTATGCTATTATGCCGAGATATTTGGCCGCAATTAAGTACAACAACCAACGCACCGTCCACGAGTATAGAAGCAAGATGTATGATGGCCATTATCGTATTTTTGAGAAGAACTTTTGGGCCTTTAGTGCGTCCATTGAAGGCTTTGTACATTGCCGGCCTGTTATAAATGTAGACGCGACACATCTACGTGGCAAGTACAATGGGAAATTATTTGTTGCAATGGCTATGGATGCAAGTGAAGGAATATTCCCGCTTGCATTTGGATTCGGCAATGAGGAAAGTCACGACACATGGAACTTTTTTCTCACGCGGCTTTGGCATTACGTCGTGAGGGGACGAGATGGCATCTGCTCGCTTTCGATTTTGTATGCGACATGTCCGCAGTAACTTCACAAGTAAATGTAAACCAGACGAGACTTTAAAGATACTAATGTGGAAGGCTGCAACTGCTTATTGCTTGCCAAAATTCAATAAGTACATGGACATGATCAAAGAGTATGATGATCAGCAAGAAAGCGAAGGAAAAAAACCATGGAGGTGGCTAAACCAAACTCCCCTAGAAAAGTGGACTTTTGTTCACGATGGAGGGCATCGTTATGGGATAAAGACAACAAATATCTTAGAGGTTTTCAATAGAGTTTTAATCGGAGCGAGGTCTTTACCTGTTACTACGTCGGTGCAGCTTATTTTTCATCGCCTTGTTACGTACTTTTGCGAAAGAGGCGAGTAGGAGAAAGATAGGCTTGACAATTCGGAGGTGGAACACACGCCATTCATGGCACTGAAATTATTGAAGCGCATGAAGGATATCGGCAAATATATTATTTTTAGGCATAACAACTCGGAGGGACTTGCCTCTGTCACGTCAGCCAAAGGAAATGTGAAGAATGTAAACATTATGGAAGGGACGTGCAGCTGTGGGAGATGGACAATTTATAAAACCGAAGTACTTAATTCATCAATACTTGACTCTTGAGGCGTACGTGGCTACATATTCTCCTACTTTGCATCCTGCTTTACCAAAAGAATACTGGGAAACCCATTTGGTTACTACAATTTCAGGTGTTTTGATTCCTAATCCAAACTTGTTGCGTCAAAAGGGTTGTCCATCTAGGCGCATTCATAACGAGATGGACGTAAGTGATCGTCGAAGATACAACCATTGCGGGACTTGTGGAGAGGCGGGGCATGATCGCCACAAGTGTCCCTGAAATCAGATTAAATAATTGTTGCATTGTTGCGTAATTAGATATGCAGTCTTACTTTATTATTTGATAATGTGGCAGATTCCGGACTATTCGTAATTAGGATCTTTATGTTAAAACTTATAATGTAATGTTAATTTACATAATGAGTTTAATTTTATGCAGTTGTTGTATTTATTAAGTCTGGTGAAATTAAAATTATTAGATATAGATATTTGAACCTTATAGCGTGTACAAACTGACATCATAATTATCACTCGTAATGTGTAGCGTATTGTCATACCCACCATTGAATTGTCATCTCAGTCATATTGATGCGTGTTGTTATAACAGTCATAGCTTAAGCAGTGTCTTGTTATCTCATTGTCATAGTAGTGCCTAGTCATCTCAGTCATATAGCAGCGTGTTGGCATAGTAGTCATGAAAGGGCAGTGTCTTGTTATCTCATTGTCATAGCAGTGTCTTGTCATCTCATTGTCACACCAATGCACGCCTATGGGGGAGATTATATAAGCACAAAATTCATAAAAAAAAAATTATCTCACTCTCAACGAACAAATGGCTTATTCTAGCTCAAACAATAATCCATCCGTAGACATAGATGGATTCGCAATACCTGACACCATCTTGCTGTGTGATGCTTGGAAACAAGTTACCCATGATGGTAAGTAGTGTGATCGGGATAATCAGCGAACATGGGAGGAAATGGCTAGAATTTTTAATGAAGCACCTAAGAAAGATAACTCCTTGTGGAAAGACATGGTTGTGTTGCCTGGTCAACTTGCTCAACTGTGGGCAAAGGTTCTACCAGCCGTGAAAAAATATAACCGCTTTTACGATGACAATGAAAGGCCTACTCCCCATCTAAAACATGTAACTGAATCTCTTGCAAGAAGGGGCTACTATCTCGCAAAATTCTATGCCGCTGTTGACAGTGAAATGGTAAAACCTGATGTTATATACCATAAATTTTATTAAAATATTGTTGATGTTTATTTTTATAGCGAGTAATGCATATTATTTTATCTCCACTTTCCTGTAGAGAGAACAAGCCAATCTCATGTACTTGGTGGAAGAAGGCGTCAACTTCCCTTATCTAATGTACTGGGAGTTTCTTAAGGACACTTTCAATTAATATTTGGTTTTAGTATGTAATATTTAAGTTGATGTCATTGTATGCTTTACTTTGTTTCATGTCTAATGTATTATTTTGCTGTATGCGTAATGTTGTAACCGCAACCTTTGTTTAATTAATTTAATGCAAAATGTTTGTTATTTTTTAAAAATTATAATTATAGAAGTATGTTTTTATCATATATACCAAAATTATAAGTTCATGTACACACCAAATCATACAACTAAGCAAAAATAAATATCCATGTACAACCATTTGATACAAGTAATGAAATGACATTTTTTCTCTAATAACTAACAATCAACCTACTAAGTACCACAACTAGGTTTTTTCCTCTTCCTCTTTGGCTTATTATCCCTCTCGACCTCTGTATGGGTGTGCTCCTCTACACCTCTTCGTCTGCCCTTGTCCTTGCCCCTACCCCTCGGTCTACCTCTCCCTCGACCTATATCGATAGGCAGCACAAGTACATTTACAACATCTGGTATGCCCAACTGTGTCAATCCGTCATCATGGTCCATGGTTGTAAATGTCAGTGACTGTGAAAGTCCGAGTGGAAGCTGATGCGACACGGCTGGTGAAATAAATGACGAGTCTGTCGTCAATATAGACATATAATGTCCTATGTCAAAATCCTCGTATATGGTAGGGAGTGTAGAGAAGTCTGTCGTACTCGGCTGCGGTAAGCTGGCTGGTGGTGGTGAGGATAACGTATCTGACTGTGATAGGCCGGGGGGGCAATGGAGAATAAAATACATATGTAGTAGTAGTAGTAGTAGTAGTAGTAGTAGTAGTAGTAGTAGTAGTAGTATTAGTAGTGGTGGTGGTGTGATCAAGTGGGGAAAATAATGTATATGGCTGTGATAGGCTGAAGGGCGATGGAGAAGAAAAAGCATTAGTAGTAGTGGTGGGGGTGGGTAACGTACTAGTAGTAGTGGTATCTTCTAAGCTAGGGGGGTCATCTGCATATACCATAGTAGTAGTGGTGGGTAACGTAGTAGTAGTAATAGTAGTAGTAGTAGTAGTAGTAGTAGTAGTAGTAGTAGTAGTAGTAGTAGTAGTAGTAGTAGTAGTAGTAGTAGTAGTAGTAGTAGTAGTAGTAGTAGTAGTAGTAGTAATGGTGGTGGGGGTGGGTAACATGCTAGTAGTAGTGGTATATGCTAAGCTAGGGGGATCATCTGCAGATACCATAGTAGTAGTGATGGGTAACGTAGTAGTAGTAATAATGGTGGTAGGGGTGGGTAACGTACTAGTATTAGTGGTATCTGCTAAGCTGGGGGGGGGGGGGAGTGTTCATCTGCAGATAACATAGTAGTAGTGGTGGGTAACATAGTAGTAGTGGTAGCTGTAGGGTCCAGTGGGGAAGAGACATGCTGTGTAGAGGTAGACGGCCTAGCATCATGTGATAATGTATTAGGCTGTGCTGAAGACGTACCCGTAGTAGTAGTAGTGGCAATAGCGTGCCGCCTCTGACGGCGACGGCGGTGGGGTCGTGGGATTGGCTTGGGTATAGCGCCGTGGACCTGAAATGGATCAACAAATAATCGAAACTCTTGTCGCGCAGTAACAATAGCTGTATGTGCCATGTCAGATATCTCGTCGGATGTAGAATCTCCTGTGATCGACCGCAAAGGATGGTTCATAGCCAATGAATATATCATAGCAAGCGCATCACCCTGGAGAAGAATTTTTTTTTTTATAAATATTAAATTTAAAATGGCAAAAAAACTGTAAATTACATTTAGCTGATGCAATTCTAACTTACCAGTATCTCCAATGTGACTCCTACTGGTTCAAGACCAAACTCGAGGGGTTGCTCCGACGCCGCAAGGATGAAACGATAAGTAACAGTATGAAACCAAATCATGTATGGGTGGTCATACTAAATTGGGCCCTGTAACACATCTGCAGTGACTACGTGGTCATGTATGCGATCCTAAAAGGCGATATAATCGCGGTGCTGATGCCTCCAATCAATGGGATCTCCGCGCCCCCTCCCCCTCATATCCGTATCGTGCAATTGCTCACTGGTGTCAAAATCAACGGGGATATTCTGGTGTAAACCAAATTGTCGCATCACTCTGTCAGGGAGGTGCCACTCCACTATCTCAAAGTAGATAAGGGGTGACCTGCTCCGCCATATAGCCTGACCGGCAAGACAATAAGGAGGCAAACCAGCCATAACAAGTGCAGTGTACGGCTGCCAGATCATCTGTAAATGAATAAATACAACTTATAAATTTTAAAACTTACATCAAATCATTCGTGTCTGTGAAATATGAAATTTGTAATTTTTCAAAATTTCGGTAGAGTTTCGTCTGTTTATAGAACAATCCATTTTTATCATATTGACCTGTTTAACAAGTTTATTATAACTTTCCAAACAAATTCATCTCCAAATCAATCCAAAAGTAATTTATACATAATTATCTCCAACTATAAATACAAATATAGTTTTACCAACCAACCAAATTCATTTCCCAATCAATAAATAATTCAATGGCTATGAGATATATAGTCACACAATAGTATACCATAATAATTAGATTTACCTGCTCCGCTCGCATACGATCTAGCTGGTCCCTATAGTAAGTCAAAACATGTATCGGTGTTCGCTCTAGTGAGAACCTCGTCCGCCACCTATATTAAATAAATGTAGGGTGTCAAAAAAATAATCGTAGCATATATTGACACAATAGTCTTGTTACAATTCAACAAACCTGGCTCCGTGCGGTGGTCTATCAATTGAATGAATGACCTCCTGCTCAGCAATAGCTACGTCGAAACGACGAGGGCGAATATGTGATAATCGCTCCCAACACCATAACTATCAAAAATTAAATCACAATATATTATTGACCATGTAAATTCAAAATATAAGATTAAAAATTTTGTAATTTAGCTTTGTATACCTGTAACAAGATGAGTGGACCGGCAATCTATTTTGATCCTATATGCGTGGCTCGACACATCTCTTTGTACAACACCGTAAGTGCAGCGCTACCCCAACTATAATGGCCCACCATATTTAAATCCTAAAGTAGTGGGAGTAAAGAAACTTTGACGTATGCCGAGGACCTGTCAGCCAAAACAGAATCGCCTAGCTATTTAATAATCCACGCACGTGCGTATCGCTCGACAACAACATCATCGGCATCATGGGCAGGTATCTCTCCAAATGTATCTGCTACCTAAGAAAGCTTCAATTTCGAACACCTGAGAGCGTGGTACGGTGGTCGGATACCCAAAACACGCTCACAAACGTCAGCTGAAGGGGCATCCAATGGAGGGCCAGTAACTGCATGGCCATCAACTGGTAATCCAATCAGTACGGCAACATCCTGGAGTGTGGTACTGCACTTCCCAATAGGTAGATGGAACGTGTGCGTTTCCTGCCGCCAACGCTCTACCATAGCCGTAATCAGTGCATGATCGTACTGGATGTGCCCTATGCGGTACAGTCCGTAGAATCCTGCTCGTAGTAATACACGCTGTACTCTCTCAGGAAGAATAATTTGTTGTCCATCAGGCCCACTAAACTCGGTAGTGCTCCTACGTGGCTCCAATAGAGCAGGATCATCGCCAGCCCATATAGTAGAAGACCGATGCTGGTCCTGTAAATATAAGACACGGCGATCCACAAGACCAGTATCCATCGACAAATACCTGTTTAATGTATGTGTTAAATAGATATAAAAGAAGAAACAATGCATATTAACGCGTACATATGTGTACATAACTTAACAAACTGCATAATTAATACACATCCATTCATTACAAAAAAAATTGCATTATAATGTCGCATTACATATTGCATGGGCAATAACTAATTTTGCATCCTTACAAAGTTAATTAACCAAGTTCCAAACAAATACATATACTAAAAAAAAATGCATAACAACAATAGCCATAAGTCTACATCGCCTAGTAAAACAAATTACATAAAACTGACACAACAAATACGAACATAAGTAAATAAATCCTATTCTTTGCACACTTTAGTGATTTCTTGCATTGCTCGTACTTCCTTTGTACTTCTTCTCTCTTTTCCTTCTCCCTTTTTATGCTCTTTAACAAACGATTATTCAAGTCTCTAACATTTTCAGCAACTGCCCTCCAATCTTCTTTTTGGACCGATATGTGCCTTATTTGATTGTAAATTTCTTTCATCTCTTCCTGAATAGTTTTTTCCTTGTCAACCCAGTCAAAAAAGTTGAATCCATTATTACCATAACTCCTGCAACCAAAGAATCTTCGACCCAGGTTTCTCGACGTCCATGACACTCTAATTGTAGTAGGCTCTCCACAAAACAAGTGACATATGAACATGATTCTCCGGAACTAGAACCAGAGTTTAAAGACATTTCTACAAAAATTAAAATGAAAATACAGTTTCATATTACTTTTAAACATGAAGGCTATACTGTAATTAATAAAGTTTAATGCAAACTTGTAATAAATATTTACTATCTGAAAGGGTTAATTACAAAACTTTAATGCATATATGGTTTAATTTGTTATACGCTTTTACCCTATAGTAGATGTATGCTACTGATTTCACTAATTGCAATCTAAGTACCAGTGAAATGTAGACTTTATTTGATAAGAACTGAAAGTTTTTATCACTCATTTAACTTGTATGAAGGACTGAAATACTTGATGCTATAGGAACTTATTGAAAAACTTACCAAAGGTGAACTACCAAAGAATGAGTACCCATGTATGAATCCAACCTTCCATGGGACCGCACAAACCGCATCATTTCGAACAAGTCAATCTTGAAGCTATAATGATGGGTATTCTAGGTACTTTCTTATTATTGGTTCAAAAATATCTTAAAAATAGATTAAGAGTTTGGATATGGCAAGCATGATATACTCTGCCAATCTAAAATTAATAGTCCCAATTTACTAGACTAATTCCAATCTAATCAATGGCCAATGATATTTTGTATGTGTAATTAGTAGTTTCACTTACTTAATAAATCTGATCGATGCAGAAGGAACGCGTTGTCTCTTCTCCGAGGCTGCATACATTGTAAAGATGTATTAATATGGGGAAATTAAAAGAGAGAGTTCAACAAAATTAATAGATTCGCATATGAGAATATGTACACATTTATACTACTTAATCATATGAAAAATGTTGAATTTACATTGAAGTATAAGAATAATCATGACTATTTGAAAGATATAGAATTCTACAATATATTTGAAGTATAAGAATAATCATGACTATTTAAAAGAAGTAGAACATCGTCAGCTCAAAAAAGTTTCAGTGGACTTCCTAGTCAAATTTGTTTTTTTGTTCATTATTTGTTTTATGAAACAGTGGAATTAAATGACGGAAATAGCCTGGGTAAGGTTTTTTTTTTATTTTTTTTTACCTTCAATTTTTGGTTCCTATTGTAAAGCAAGATGATTTATTTTCCTATGGGTTCCAATTTTAAACTGGATTTTTGAATGTGCATCTATATTAAAGAATTAATGGTGTTATTGAGTAAGATTATAGAAGAACTTTGTGTGAGTACTTTGCTCAATCCTTTTAATTAATTAGCCTGCTAGCTACATTTGTTTGAAGATAGTATGTTTTTAAAATATTTATCCTGCTTTTTTGTGTTGTTATATCACCCATCTCATTAGGAACCACCTTAGAATTTACCTCTTAATTAATTACATGTATATAAAATGTTGATTGAATAGACTTAGGCAGATAGTATTAGTGGAACAAGGTAGATTGACCTTCAATTTTATATATGTTAGCGTGGATAGGGACAACAGTTTGATATAGGCTCCCTACCTTCTTAAGTAATTCTACTGCTGAGGAATAATCCTTAATTATATTAATTGCAAATTATTTAATTTTCTTTCAAATTCTTTTAATTTCTCAGTTTTAATTAATTTGACAATTTAGTGTGTTCTTTATCTTTGAATTAGCACAAAAGGGTGGGACTGCACCATTGCCGTTCGCAAAGAATGCCGCATCCACAGGCTACCTTCAACACAAGTATTTATTTCTTCTTATTCTCCTCCTTTTACTTCTTTCAATAATTTTCTAATTTGAGGTTTTATTTTGAGTTTTCTTCTATCTTTTTTTTTCCTTGGTATTTCTTGCGTTTGTTTGTGTTTTGAAATCTAAGGTTGCATTTGTTTGGATTTGTCAATTTTGAGTTTTCTTCTTTCAATAATTCTCAATCATGTTGGCTTTAGGATTTTTGAATAAATGAATTTTCTGGTTTTGTCTATGGGTTTGACTTCTGAAACCCACTAAGAAATTAGAGCAAAAAACCCCACCACAAATTAGAGTCTGGAATTTTTCTTTTTAAATTCTTGTCTCACTTTTCTATTTTAGTGATCCATATTCAAAGGGAAAGCATCCATTCACGAGACATTGAAACCCCACCACAAACATACAAATCAAATCATGAACCCCACAAACAAATCTAAACAATTAACCCCACAAACCCCACATCCCCTATTCAAATATTCCAAATCGATTCATCAACTCACCAAAATTCCTGCAAATAAAAAATACCATCACAAATACCATCACAATAACTAGCTAAAACGAAATCTAGGGCTATAGTGTGTACCTGGTGGAGTCGACGGAGGAAAAACAGTGGGCAACGCTGGGGACAGAGGAGGACGGCCAAAGCTCTGTACGAGCTCTACGCAGGACCGGCAGCGAAGGCGAGAGGTGCGGCGATGGCGAGGTGCAGCAAGAGGGAGGAGAAGGAGGTTAACTGTGCGAGGTGCGGCGAGATTGTTGCGTTTTGGATGTTTTAATTGGAAGAGCAATGTATTTGAAAAGGCTATAAAACCGCTACTCATGGCCTCAATTTTACCAGTAAAAACGCTATACATAGTTGCGTTTTTAACTGACTCAAATTTTTTTAAGACAAATAACGCTATTCACGATATCAATTTTATTAATAAAAATGCTATACATAGTTGCGTTTTTAATTCACCCCATTTTCACAAATATCTTTAAAACTCCCCTAGTTTACTAAATAAGTTGAAAAAGTATCATAGTTATAAAAAAAAGTCCAGCAAAACAACTTAAACCCAACTTTCCCCTACTCATTGGAAATTCAACCGCCGTATTTCTCCCAGCGATCCGATTCAAACCCATTGACGTTATATCCAAGAAAAACCAAGGGCAGACATTTGGGTGGGGGGGGGGGGGGGGGTTACGGGGCTTAAACTCACACCTTAAAAAAAACACCCTCACTAATTACCTTATATATTTTAAGTTAGTCTAGCCATTTTCTATACTCAGCCCAGCCCATAACTCAAAAATGAACCCCTCTTTAACAATTTAGCCTTTTTTAAATTTTAACATAAATTAAAAATATCCAAACATCATCACTCAACTCCACCCAGCCGGCACCCACGCAGCCGACCACTTCTTTTGCTTTTTAAGCTCTTCGTTTCAAAATTTGAAATTTCAAAGTTTCCCACACCATTAATTTCCTGTGCAAAAAGACAAGAAGTAAAATATTTACCGTAAAGATAAGTTCATTTTCATTAATATTTTTATCCTTTTCATTATATATATACAAGGGATACCCGTGTCATTCGGCACGGTAAAATAATAAAAAATTAATAATAGGATAAAAAATTAACGTGTAACAAATTTAAATCGACAAAATCAATTAATGTAGTTTGAACCAATTGTCTAGTTTAATATAATGTTGTGAATAATTGAAACGTAAGTTCAATATAATTTCATATTGAAAAAACTAAAAATATACCGGATTGGATCGACTTGTTTTTAATTTCTTAAATAGTCTTTTAATCATAATCCAACCACGTAAGGTACATCCTAAAAATAACAGATTGAGATGATCAATAATATATGAACACATAATGTACGTCTTTAAATATTACATAATAAATTTTCTTGATTTTTTTTCATAACTATATAGTCATGATGGATCTTGTTTAATTGATCTTGATTAGTAGATTTTAAATATTAAATTTTTATTAAATTTTGAATTTTTTATTTTAAGTTATGGCATTTTTAATGTGGCAAAAATTATTAGTATGTGAGAGTTTATTGTGTGTATATTATTAGTGTGAGTGTTTTAACTTTGATGTGATATCTTGATGTGTGTATAAAACTCTTCTAATGGTGTAGAACTAATGCCCACCATAACATGTGCATTTTTAATCATTAAATTCTTATACTTTTTGGAAAAAAGATTGGTCAAAGATGGTGTTTTATAATATAAATAATTATATACAATTAAGAATGAATCTGCCCTTATTTTCATTATATTATTATAGATGATGTATTCAATTGATCTTGATTAGTAGATTTTAAACATTAAATTTTGAATTTTTTATTTTAAGTTATGGCATTTTTAATGTAGAAAAAATTATTAGTATGTGAGAGTTTATTGTGTGTATATATTATTAGTGTGGGTGTTTTAACTTTGATGTGACATCTTGACGTGTGTATAAAACCCATCCAATGGTGCAGAACTAATGCACACCATAACATGTGTACTTTTAATCATTAAATTCTTATACTTTTTGGAAAAATTTTTTGTCAAAGATGGTGTTTTATAATATAGATATACAATTAAGAATGAATCTGCCCTTATTTTCATTATATTATTATAGATGATGTATTCAATGTATATAATAAATTATAAATTCACAATAAATGTGTTTGTATATATAGAATATATGTGTTTCAGTGTTTGTATATATGTATATATAATAAGTGTTTGTATTAGTTAAAAAAGTTCAAAAAATTACATTATTAGTTAATGTGTATATTGGCTATTTAATTAAGTGATAAAATGATAATGTGATATGATGTTAATATATATGCTTAAAAATGTGTTAAGCTAGATCCTAGCGATTCTTTTGAATCATTTAACGTGGACAATATTTGCAATTTAGCTAAGAAATTCTATTCTCGGGATTTCACAAATCAAGACATTCACGCTTTGAGATTTTAGTTGATGCATTATAAGCTGGATATAATTTGTGACATTGAGTTTCAAGAGATTTCCACACTCATTAATTTATGCTGAGAATTAGTCATAACAAGAAAGTTTGAACATTATTATATGGTTGATAGATTGATTTGTCTAGCATTAACCCTTCCTGTTTCGACAGCGACTACGGAGAGAGCATTTTCAAGTATGAAACACGTCAAAACAACAATTCGTATCTCTATGGGGGATGAATTTCTCGCAAATTGCATGACTCTTTACCTTGAGTGAGTAATTGCTTTAGGTATTGATTTAAATTTTGTAATCAACGAATTCGGATCACTTAAGACTCACCAAGCACAACTTCGATTGGTATTTTGATTAGTTCTACTTTTATGTAAAAGTTTATTCAAATTCTCGTAATTGAAAAAAAAATCTTATCTTATTTTGTCTCTAACTTAGAGTCCCCCCCCCCCCCCCCCCCCCCCCTCTTTCCCGAATAAAATCCTAGATCCACCCTTGCAAAACAACGTATATAAATTTATGGAAAAAAAAAACACTAAACATGTAAAAACTAAGCGAATAATTAACAAACCAATAATAATTAAATTAAAAATCTAGAATTCAAGCACACGAGAAATAGAATAATTAAATCTTGAAAGTCCCTTACTCCATTTATTAGAGTTGAAAACAATACAAAAATTATCTATTAATGCTCTCAAAGGAAATGAAATAAAATAATGATGGTAGGAGGAGGAAAAAAATGAATGGGGGCACTGTGCACGGCCATCCTCTCTTGGGCTACTGTTGATGTCTGTGGCTGTTGTCTTCCTTTTTAAAATATGAGAATACCTAATTTAGGTGCTGCTAATGGGTGGGTCTTTGGGTGGGCCCCAAACCCATGATTGATTTTGTTTTATCTTGGTTTCTAAAATTGATAACAAAAAGGCAATCTCAGGCTATGACACTCATGGGACTAGACAATAATATCATGCTATTTGGGGTAAGCCTATATTTAAAAACTTCTTTCAAACTCCAAATCTCTTATTCATTCGCGCAAAAATTTAATCCTTCGATGCACTTTCGTATTTTGGCCACAGCATGATGTTCCAAACTCTATTTGAGCAAGGTTTTTGCATACACGTAACTAACTTAGAGCTCTACAACTTTTATTTATGGAGATTTCTTCAAATTCCTTATAAACAAGTACTAGATTTGGCTAGAAATGTGGCCTTGCGCACGATAAATCTCTTCCTCATCCGAAAGCTTCTCGGTTTGATCCCATTGAGCTATTCTTCGCATGGGATTCCACTAGATTATCTTGGTCACTTTCATTCACTCCACTCATGTTTGGGTTTGGAGTTTACTTTGGATAGCTTTCTTGAGCTTAATTCAGTTTTGAATTTACCCGGTAACGACTAACGTTAAGGATTTTGGCTCCTACTTCGCATTTAATCACTTTTAACCTGTAGAAAGGCTAAAGTGCAATAAAAACAAACCTATTATCCAATTTTCATAATTAAACTTAAATTCCAAAAATTATGGATAATTAGCATCACAATTAAATACATTGAGCCATCTAAATAGGTATAAAAATGTATTTTTTGGCTCAATAAGTGGGACTAGCATTTAAACATGACTTAGGCACTAGCCATTCTCTTGCTACTTGCCTGCACCTGAATGCTTTCAACACATTCATATTTTGGCCAATGTAATTCATTTTTTCTTTGGGGTTTTTTATCCATATATATTTACTTTGAATCGCAAAGGTGAGACTTGTGTCAATAGCTAACGGTGTTGCCAACCTTTGTTGCATAATTTTATTGAGAGAGAGATAGGCGTTGTATAATTTTGGCACGTACATTTATGATGTGTGTATATATATATGCATAAAAGCTTCTCTAATGATTGTAAAAAATAATTTGTAAATCTTAAATGTTAAACTATTTTTATAAAAATAAATCTAGAAAAAATATACTACAATGATACATTTGTAAATCTTGTGTTAAAAGTTGAAAGAACTAATAAGATATTAATACATATTATATGTCATTTTATGCTATTTTCCATAATTTTTTCTTAAAAATTTTTTATTAATAATTTTACACTCATTATCGATCTCGTTTCGTTCATCTTAATAAGTAGATTTCAAATATATATATATATATTATTTGAAACCGTACTGTAATACCGTTGTCTCATTTCTTTATTAAATTCATTCTTACGCTTATTTATGGCTTAATCTTCGCTTTGGGGGGTGAAATTTAGATCTGGGTCCCATTTGGATGATCCAACACTTCAACATGCCATATTAAAGTAATATTTCACAATTCGGGTGGCCCGAATAGAATTGACATATAAATCGCGTGTTTTGATTTTACTTAATTTATGTTTTTAGTGATCTTTGAGAACTCATAACTTCTTCATTTTTTAACCGATTGAATCCATGTTTGTGTTGTTAGTTAGGTTTTGATCCATTTTACAATTTTAGTGCTCTGACCAAAAGCTAATTCATGATCCTCGTGGGTCAAAATTGCGTGGAACCTAACCGATCATTAAAATACGATCGTATTGGTAACGTAGTGGTAGACTGCTACTTTGCATGGATTTATAGTATTAATCTAGCAATAATTTAAGGAAACTTCCTTGAGGAAAGTTTTAGATTTTTGAGTGTTCTTTTCATTGATATATAGATCATCTGAATCCGAATTTCGAGCAAGGAGGTATGGCCAAAATACAAATAGTGTACTAGATTTCATCCAACGGGCAGCTGTTGGGATTGAACAGGCCCCTGTCGGACTGCGGACTGATTTAACTGTCCAAAATAGATCTGTGAGAATCCGCAAATGTGACCCCCGGGTCTCGGCCTCTTGTTTGGGAGTCTGAAACATCAGAAGTGATTTCGTTGTTCCATTTGCTTCTATGTATTGATAATTCATATCGGGTGTCCCTCTATCCTATTTCTAGATGCAAGAGGGTTCGTTCAGAGTCGCCAGTACGTTTTACGAGAAAACGGACAAATATGATCGTGTAAGAGAAGAGACTACTGATAAGCCTTTCTTTACACGTTTGTCTACGAAACCAGGATTCTATAGGGTTCGGGAACTATATTACGGTTTGGGAAAGTGTTAAGCACCCATTCCGCCCTTTCGGTCTCTAGTGGTCTTATATGTTTATTTTATGTTGGAAAACTTGGATGCTTTTACTGATATTCTACTGCTTTCTGGAAATAACTAATGAAAACCTGATTTTTGAGCGCGTTAGGAATCTACCACAACTATGTCGCCACTTCGCTTACTAGGACGGTGATCGACCTGCCCGGTCAGAGAAAATATAATACGGCAGAGAAGACACCCGAACTTGCTATTTTCTGCTCTGTTGTTGGTGTCTCTAATCCTTGGGCGCGACAATGTTGACTGTCGTGCGACATGTTCCCCAAAAAGTGAGTATGTCGCGCGACAATGTTGACTGTCATGCGACATTTCACTTTAATGATGACTCTGACTCACTGATGAGCCAGAAAGTGGAGTGGTGGGGTGTTTGTCGCACGACATGTCCCCATAAAGATGGGATTGTCGTGCGACATACCTGTGTGTGTCGCACGACAATCTTGAATGTCGTGCAACAATCTTGAATGTCGTGCGACATTTCACTTTAAAATATGTTTGTTTGGCCAACAAAACTCTTCGGGGCAGTTCCGGGTGTTCGGGTGAGTTCCGGACTTTGAAAACAGTATTTTCAGATGTCGTTAGGGTTCTTGCGGGGGTCACGGATCGGGGTGTCTACAAGATCACATTCCCAAACCTAGAGAGCTTAGAGAGGGTGGTTGAGGGGCGATTTTGGGAGTTTTTGTGGGAGATTCCAATGCTTTAATCTAAGTTTTAGTTTAAGATTATTAACTTTATCTTCTCCATCTTCTTCTCCACCGTTTCATCCTCCATGAGAGCTTGGGGGAAAGCTAGGGCTTAAAGTGTTCTTGGTAGTTATGCTTTAATGCTTCAATCCAACACTTAAATTATGTTATTAAGCTCCAGTTGAGGTGGGAACATTAGTACCTAAACTTGTTTTTCAACCATTTATTATATTTGTGACGCCCCGAATCCCGTTAAGAGGTTTTCACCTCCGGGATCCGGTTAATCACGGTGTCGTACGCGACGACATGTATAAATTATAAAAGAAATTAAGTAAAAATCTATTTAAAAAAAATTCGGCATGTGGAGTCTATAAAAATATAATATCCGCCCTGTAAAACAAAAGAGTATTATATATCCAAGTCATTTTGAAAGCAAACATTTCATAAAAACACTCCACATAATAGATTACTTTAAGTACAATCAATTCCAAATCCCTTATCAATAAACACCAAGTTATAAACAATACAAGCGTCTTAAAATATAATATCAAGCCTCTACGGCATAGTCCTTAAGTTAAAGGACTAGAAAGTAGTTTGGGGTCATCAGAGCTTCTATAAACGTGCCACACGTGCCGCCCTTGAGTATGATCCTGCAAAACTATTTGAAAGGAGGGAATGAGCCAAATCCGGGCACAGTGGGAACTATAAGGGTTAATATAAAAGATAAGGTTTTCATTTGAAAACATATATATCTTATTTAATAAAAATAGATATTTAGTAAGGTACAATGATATGATGAAGTGCAATGTAATTCATCATGTATGCGTGCTAGACCCCACTAGGCATTTTATCCCAGGTATCAAGATTGTTCCTCAATTATCCAGTAATGTGTGATGTAGGTTAATCTCCTAAGCCAAGTATTCATAGTTACAGTTTTTCTTTTAAATACATTATTTCATCCATACTTGGCTTGCTATAAGGCTTCTCACATTCTAAAATTTTCTAAGCGTATGCTCCGTATGATAAAACAATACCTCCACGAATAACATAAAATATGCTAAAGAACATATACATACACATACAATTTCATAGCTTTAGAACTCTGGTTCCCGAAGGCCTCCAAGCTCTAAATGAATCATGTATCTTCCTAACGAACGAACTACCCAGGGACTTGATCCTAACTTATACTTCATTTGGAGTAAAACCCATGCAGGCCATTTTCCTAGGGACTACGCTCCAAATACTTAACAAGTGGGATACCCGTGCAGGTATGTCCGTCGAAGGACGGAGCTACACAAACTAATCCGCAACCAGGGAAGCTATAAACCCTAGGAGTACATCCCCTCTCTCCTCCACCGGGAGGCTGAATACGTCAGTATGAATATATCACAATAAATCTTCATAATCATAATCAACCAACTAGGATTTTTCTTTAGGTCTACTGTGCACAGAGACAACCGGCAAACTCGGGTTTTTATGCCCCCAAGGCAGGGACCCCCTACCAGGTCCACCTAATGGTTAGCCCCCAAGGCTGATATCAAACTCGGGTTTTTCTGCCTCCAAGGTAGGGACCCCCTACATGGTCCAATCCTGTCCCCCAAGGACAAATATAATAACAATAATAACAATCGTCAATTCATTCATCACAAATGTATAAATAATTATCACAACGCGCCATCACATATATAGAATAGATATACGATTATTGTATTGTTCATTAATCTCATCGTCGTCACATATAATGCATTTCGTATCGATATAATATACAATAACCCATTATTCACTTATTGTAATCATAATCACCGTCTATATGGTCATTCAAGTGTTAAAGCCTATCGGCCTATCATATGCATTGTCATCACGCATTCCAATGATTAGGACGTTACCTTATGGGTCCAATCCAGATATCTACCCTATTCCACCAAAACTAGGTATAGTCCTATAATTATCACATAACCGAAGTATATGCAACGCACTAGACTTCTTCATTTGCCCCTACATCAAATTTCGCTCTCACAATTCTCGCCTACAACACATTTAGGGTGCCAATTTAATGATTTAATGCATGTCATTACCCATTAGACATTTTTGTACTGGTATACCAAGGATAGACTAAAGCTAGGTTTTATATATGTAGGCTTTGTAGAGAAATCTCAAGGATAAGGTCCATTTCCCATTTTTAACCAGCATGAATATGTTTATCTAGGTTGTATAACCTTTAATCCACTAATTATTAAGTGGAAACCTTCAAAACTTCCAATATCCCCAATTACCTAGTTTACACACTTAACCTCTATGTGGGTTTATTAGGAAACTTAACATATATATGCCAAAGCATGTAAGTAATTGATAAATAATGTTGTTGGAGTATTAACCTATCATTATGCATTGTTAATTTGGGATATATCTGACCCATACACATGAAATCACCAAAACCTAGGGTTTTATAAGATAATTCCCATTTGGGTATGAAAATCTTTGATGCAATGAGTAATAAGTTAGAAGATAGGTTTAGTAATATTGTTCCCACCTTGTATGAAGCTTTCCTCGAGCTAGATGCAATGAATTCGAGCTTTGGTGCAAGATCTCCAAGTTTGCCAAAAAGCCCTAATTTGTATCCATGGAGGAATCAAGAGGAGGAAGATGATTAATAGTGTGTAGGAATGGTGTTTTAGGAGCATGGCTTGATTGTGGTGAGAACTACCCACAAGACCCCTAAAATTGCACCTCTAACCTCTCTCTAGGAGCTCTCCAATTGATGTGTACAAATGAGGAAGAAAGGGGATGAAAGAAATATAAAAATCTCGCTCAGGTGCATGTAGTCGACTACATAAAAAGCCATGTAGTCGAATTCCACTATTCACAGCACAGATTTTTGCTGTTTGGTCACAGGCTCAACTTTCCACCCAATTTTGGCCATCGGGGATTGAGAATTAGGTCTCGTCCAAAACACGAAAGTTGTAGAGGGGATTGAAATGAAGACGTAGCCGCAAACGGGGAGTAGTTTGGACATTAGATGAAGAAGTTATAGCCTCTCAAAGTTGACCAAAATTAACTTTTCCGAAAAGTTCAAAACACGCGATTTACTTCCCGTTTTCGATTCAGGCCGCCCGAATAATGAAACGATTGATCTCGCAAACTTAATATATCTAATATGATATGATAGAGGTGTTCGGTCAAATACGCGAGGCTCGGAACTCAATGTCCACGATCTAATGGCGATGAAGCCTTAATTGGGCTTAATGGAAGGATTAACTCGCACAAGGAAATACGGGGCTTTACAATATTGTTGCGTGTAAAGAATATATTCAAAATTGGGGATTTTCTTCTAAACCCTAGGTTGGGTTGTATGCATGTGGGTTGGGTTAATTAAATCTTCAATTGGTGGTTGATAATTGTTGATTATCTCTTGATTTTCACGATTAAACAGGTGATTTCGCATTTACGTTAGTATACTTGAAAATCTATATAAAATCGTTCTTTGTACTAAGTATATAAACTGGAATTTAGGTTTTTTGTGTTCAACTCAAAATTTATGCTTGATAATGGTTTCAAATAAACTAGTAAACATGATTACACAACTAATTACACATGCATGTTAGCGAACTTTATGGATTCCATAAAAACCCACATCGATAGTGTATACATGAACTAAAACTTGGGAATATGGAGCTTTATTAACAACTAATGATTGATATGGCTAATAACCAACTAAAATACATAATTGTATTATAAATTACCCATATGTGCCCCAATTTCCATGAATTGAACCAAAAACCCACCAAACGAAATGTGTGCGATAATTTTTGAGTAGATAATATATATACATCATTATGGGAGCTATTAGTGGGAATGTTTCCTTAATACATCCTATGAAAATATGGTGATAAACTTTAAAGGATGTCATGTCAATAACCTCGGTTAGGAATAACATGTGTAGCCATTTAAATGCACATTTAAATGTGATTTGGGAAAATACATTACTAGTTGCATGACCTTTGAACAATAAATATGACCTGCTAGATTCTTGGAGCAAAGGTTATATGTATATGCAATATATGATTGTTATTATATTAGTATCTTGAGCCACTTATGGTCCATGGAGGGGCATAGCCATTAAGGCTATATACCCTGATCATATAAGGAAACCTTGCTGTGGAAGTAGCATACCTTATGGAACTGTTATGCGAACCCAACCTTGGTGATTGCTGTGAACACCTCATTTTACGACCCTTGCAATAATCTTGATCTCTAAATAAATGAGAATGTATGTATACATGAGTATTCATACATACACAAATACTAAGTACATGTATTATAGGTCAAAGAAGAAATAAAAAAGGACACCTGAATAAGAAGTTACGGGGATTACCGGAGGCTGCTAAAATCGAAAACCATTAAATCTTGTGAAAACTTGTACAATGAGAATTTTCCTTATTTGATCATCCTCAAACTTTTAGGGATATTATATAGTGCCATAAAGAGTAACATACTCAAAAATCAGCTTGATCTGATGGCCGGATCTCCCGGAATTCAGAAAACCAAGAGTTCACTTCGGGTAATCAAATGGAGGCCTTCCCGAGCTCCGATCGACCTCAAATTCTGACATAATCCATAAAAAATATTGAGGAAAAACATATTAAAAAATTAGAAAAATCAAACAACTGAAACTTCACTTGTTGTACAACAAGTGAGCTTGTTGTACGTGAGTGCGTTTTCTACGCTAGACAAACTCTTCGTACCAATCCGAGCAAACATAGTCCTATCCGAACTCCGATCAGCTTCAAATTTTGAAAGATTCTAGAAGACTTCTATTTACTTTACATATCCAAAACTCAGCATCGTCCAACGGATAGAACTTCACTTGTTGTACGCAAGTACGTTTCCTATGTGGGAAATACTCTTCGTACCAATCTGAGGAAACCGAGTCCCTCTCAAACTCCGATCGGCTTAAAATTTTAAAAGAGTCTATCATACCTCTATTTACAATACATATAAAAAAATTAGTATCATCCAACGGATAGAACTTCACTTGTCGTACAACAAATGTGCTTGTTGTAAGCAAGTATGTTTTCTACGCGAGTAAAACTCTTCGTACCAACCTGAGGAAACTGAGTCCTTCCCGAACTTTGATCAAATTTTTAGAGATTCTAGAATACTTCTATTTCCAATACATATCCAAAACTCAGCATCATCCAACAGTGGTAAAGCTTTGTGATAAGCTGCTAGAGTCCTAGTTACATTCGATTTTCTTGCTCTCCAAGTAATCTACGGCTATATATAGAACCCCCCCCCCCCCTCTATTCATAGTTTTCATTAACAATCAAGGAGATTTCATGGTACACATCAAGAGACCTATATTCTCTCCCCCCGATAGTGCTTCGGTATAATTTTTTCTCTCCTTTTTTTTTATTCGTCGGTCTTATAATTCAGACTCTTGTCTGCATAATTACTATCACTTTATAGCTTTTCAAACCCCTTTTTTAAATTGTTTTTCAAAACCAAAGGCATATAAAAAACCCTAATCTAATTCTAAAATAGTATTATGAATTTCTTACTTTTTCAAAATCCCAGATTAGCGATATTATTATACGAAGGAATCGATAATCATTATATATCCAATCTAACTCATAAATTACAGTGCATATGTGATAAATACTCGATTGTGAGAGCACTAGTGCCATATATACCGGTTTAATCAATAGACTATGGAACACGATCGGTCAACTCGCCTCATATTATATCGAATATAAGATTCCATATCGACTCAATTTTTAAAAAGCCCAATGCTTTACAAAATTACTTGTTTCATTGCATTTATTATTATCAAACTCTCTTTTTCAAATCAGACACTCACACTTATTTTCAAAATCCTGGGCAAATTAGGAAACACGTCGTTTTCATCCCATCCCCAAAATTTTAATTTTTAAAGCAAGCACTAAAAGCTATAAAGTGATTGCAATAGCACGCAATAATCGAATTATAACACGCGAATATCTTACTTAAGAGACCGAAAAGGAGAATTGGATGCTTAACACCTTCCCAATTTGTAACTTAATCTCCGAACCATCAAATCAACTAGTTTTCACATACATTGTGTATGAGATGATATTTAGTCCATAAATACGTCTTTTTTACACAAACTTTTTGTTTGTTTAGTAAAACAAACTGGTGACTCTTATTCTTTTTAAAACTGATTTTCAAAGCAATACGAAATCACCACCCACGAGGACTTAGGCGGCGAGAATGTGGGTTCTCACAGTGGCGACTCTCCTGGGGATTTTTTTAAGAGGATTAGACTCTAAACGAGAGTAGAATATGTGTGGATAATCGTTTTTGTTTGCCTATTTTCCTTTTCGCCTTAGTTGTAGGATAACATAGATGCGATTTAGGTGGATACCATGATTCCCTTTTTGTTTATAATTTTTGTTTAAGGAAAATCTTTTCATAAATAAAAAATTGAAAGTACTGAAACAAACGCTAAAGCGCTTATCACAATGTACTTCCATCATTGTTATTTTGCACGCACCCATTATCATCATACATTATCGCGAGTGTGAATTTACCCTATTAACGTCATAACTAGGCCGTGGACTTGCGAGTCTACACTAGCCAAAAGCGCCTGGGACCACTCTCCTTGGCCTAGTACCAAACTGAGGTATATCGAATGACGAGAACACTCATGTACCAAGAATGTATATCAAAAGGTCCTTACATGTACTCGCCCTTGAGATATATAGCAAGACCTGCCAAATATGAGGGAGCCTAAACCTTACCCATCAAACCATGCTTGCGTATAGAATGCGCCAGCTTAATATACGTGAATTTCTACATGTTTTTCTGATCATCAGTCATGAGATTGGTAAATAAAAGGCCTTGTCTTGCATACCAACTCTTGGTTTGGCAAATACGGTCGGTAGCTGTCCAACCCCGCTTATAGAAATTCCTCACTAAAATCCATTAAGGAGAATTTCCCTTTCACCACTTCCATAAAAACAAACTCTAAGAGGAGAGAACTTCCCGATTTCTTAAAATATTTTTTCAAAAAAAATGAGTCATTTAAAAAAGGAGCCGAGGCGCGCGCGGAAGCGAATTAAACAAATTAACCCTAGGTTTGCTACTAAGCGGATGTATTATCAAAAATCAATTTTAATCGAATCAAAAAATAAACCCTAATAGTCTATAGATTTTAATTCTGGAAAACCTGTTTAATTTTTTCTAGTTCACAGCAATTAAACAAATAAGTAAACACCAGAATTAAGGAGGTATCCCTATAGTGCAGGACTAATCCTCAATAATTCATTACATGCACAAAGGTTTACAGACTCGATTAATCACAAATCAAACAGACTTACAAAACTTGAATCACACAAGCCGCCTATAAAAGTCTCCACTTTCTGCATGTATAGTCCTCTTATTCGAATCGCACGAACAGGTTCACAACTAATCACTTACCACGGTATCCCACTGTTCTTCAAGTCCGTTAGCGAATCACACGCACTTTGCGATCTGATTTGTTCTTTATAAAAAGAACACTTTCTTTGGCATGAATAAAAAGTCCTAAGGTGGTTTTATGTTTTGAGGTTTGAATCTCTCTTTAAGGTTTAAAAATCTCTCTCAAAACATGTGTAAAAGTGTGTAAAATGCGTGTTTTTGACACAAGACAATGGGTTTTATTTATAGGAAAAAGCTTGAGTCAAAAACCTTTTTTTGATTAGGAAAATAACTTTACAAAGGAATTTTACGATAAAAAATTAATGCCCAGTAAAACCTTGCTAGACCAGTCCAAGTTATCGAGAGCTGGATCATTCCACAATGAAAGAAAACTGAGGAACAGCTGAACTGTCGGACCGGTCCAACCACAATTTTTGCAACGGTCCAAAATCTGGAATTCAATTCCCCGAGAAATTAAACGACGGACCGGTTTAAGTACAATCACTATACCAGTCCGAAAAGCAGGGCAGGATTTTTCTGAAAATACCACCGAGGAAATTATATTCAAATGCTAATGCTCACTGTCTCTTTCTCGATGTAATTCTCAGTGCATCACTTTGGTAGATTGGCTTACTTGTAATTCTTCAGATTTCATCTCGAATTTAAACAATTTACAAGCAAACGTGTTTGTCGAAGGAATAAAGCCAACTAAAATATAGATTTTACAATCTCTCCCTTTGGCTATTCCGAGACAAAATACATACAGCCTAACAGACTCGATGACTTGATCACTATAACTACGCTATCCCATACGTAATTTCAATAACTGAATCAATTCTCGCCTATAACAAAATAACAAAGGACGCAAGATATGCCACCACCTTGAATCTCTTAATCGGCTGCTTCAAACTCATACTTCTCCTAATCACGTACTTTAACCTGAAACACCAAAGCTCAAACAAAACTTTGAGAAGCATCTGGGTTATATAAGAGACAAATTAACAAATAAATCAATGAAATCAAAATCTCCCTTAACCCAACAATTCCTTATAACTTCTTCTCCCCCTTTACCAATTATTCTCCCCCTTTTGTGAGGAATAGAAAAAGGTAAAACAATGGAATATGCAAAGAATTCAAATATCTCCCCCTTAAGTACCCCCCTTTATATATACTGTCTCCCCAAAACGTATGGAATTCCCCCCCCCCCAAGAAAAGATAGGAAACTCATGGAATGAATACACATAAAGTAGTAAATAACGAAACCAACTATCTCCAATCTTCCAAAGAAAACTGGTTTTGAGATTCGAAGCAAAAATTGTCAAACAAAAACAATTTTAGCATAACTTAGCATGCATTGCTATGTACATACATCAAATCCAAAAATTATCAATTAAGATAAAGAACTTATGATTTCCATTAGATTGATACATGTACTATAGCCAAAGTATAATAATCAACTAGTAAGTATATATACGCCAATCGATAAAGAGTATTCAAATATATCCCGTTGTGCATGCTAATTGGAACATTCAAAGTGCAATTCGAATAAACATAGGTCTTGAAAGATTCATGCACCCATATGCGTGAAAATTTAGAAAGCCTTTAAGACATTAAATTTTCAATTTTTTCTCCCCTAGAAGCAACCTTTTTCTCTCAAACATGCAAATTTATTTATTTATTTTTGCATTTAATTGATGATGTTTTTATGCAAGCAATCATTCAGTTTGATGGAGGCTTTCACCCCTAATGGAGGCTAGCTATACAATATTTTGAGAGCTTTCGGTTCTCCTTCCATTATAGTAGCCCTTTTCCATCCTATCTACATTTTTTCCTCACTTTGCTTGTCTTTTAAATTTTCACTCAAAACTACATCACCAAGACTCACTGCATATAATCACAACATTTAGACTACTTCTTTCTAAATAGTCCATATATGGGAGCTTATGAATTTTCAATTTACAGAACCATGTCTAACCCATGTGATTATTCAAATATTTCAATATAAATCGTGTAGTGTGCGGAATATACTAGCATACTCTTATGTGATTGAAATAACATACCACAGGTTTTAATCAATTAAGGCAATATAGCACATATATCTCAAATTAAGCCTTTATATAAAAAATTATAAGATATCCGGAATTGAACAGTAACAATCACATTGCATGCAACTATTCAAGAAAATCTTGAACTTAAAATAGTTTAGTAAATTTCACAACAAAAATTCAAACTTGTATAGAAATCGGGATCTAAGTAAGGAGCTAAAACAAGACCAATCCTATACGCAAATACCTAGCATAGCCAACCAACCAATCCTCGTATGTTAGGCAAACTCCTAATCACCTAAGTAGGTGAAACGATCCCTTTTAAAACCCAAACTTATGAAACCCTAGAAGTCCTAACCTTCTCATATCCCTTAAATTGCCTACCTCTAATACCACCACCAAAACATAAAGCGTTAAGCTCATTGATAATCCTAGTAGATTTGAAAACTCGAACTCTAACCCTAACCTCAAAAGTAAAAGATCTTGTCTTTGGTTTGGGTTTAGATCTAGTGGGGATAAACTTTTGCAAATTCCTCGAAAACGAATTCCTCACTTGCCAATAAAACTCTTTTAAGTGACCCTGTGATTGCAAAAATCACACCAAAAAGGTTGTGATAATGTGTACTTGTAAGATTCAAACGTAATCATTTATTGAACTTTCTCTTGTGTATGAGAAACAGGCTTAGGAATTTTAATGGCTTGGATTTGCCTAATGGGTTTTCTCTTCATGAAATTTTTTTCTGTGTTTGCCTTGAAAAATGACGGGTTTTCCTTGGAATTTGAATTAAAAGCAAACTTATCAAAACCTAACCCATTTTTATCATTCAAGAAGCGAACATGACTTGTAAGCATGTGGGTGAGTTTTTCAGACCTATTCTCAAGATCAACGTTGACAAATTTAACCTTATCAAGTTCTCTTTCAAGTTGCGTAACTTCAATTTTAAGGCTAGCATTATCTTTAATCAAAGAGATAAGGCTGTCTTTTAACTTTTGATTCTCATCAAGGAGAGACTGTCTTATGAGTTCAAATTCAGACACTTTGACTAAAAATGCGCTTTTCTCATCATTCAATTGACCTATCAACACTACACCATTTTGCGGAATTTGTAACAGACAGATTTTTGGTTAGTAACGGACTAACGGACTAAAACCCTCGCAGTTTTGAATTTGTTCTTTCTTTTCATCAAAAAAAATTGAACTTTTTATTGAGATGAAATTCTCTCTTCTTGGCCTTAATCAATTCTTCACACAGCTGGTCATAGGCTGTTTGAAGATCAATTTTTTCTTCAATTTCTTCATCGAAAGCATCTTTTGACTTATGAGACAAGTTAAAATCAATGGTCTTTTTTCCCTTAGAATTTGAAGACCCATGTGGTACACAACTAGCAACAAAAGCCACATATTCTTTCTCCTTATGAAATTGCAAATCATCCTCATTGTCACTAAGTGTAGCATGCATGGCACGATTAGACTGATTCACTTTCCTAAGCTTGTTAAATTTAGTCGCACATTCCTAAGCTTGATAACATTTCCAGTGACTATCAAAGCATTCATCGCTCTTAGCACCACTATTCCCATACTGCTTTTGTAATCCTTGATTTCTCTTATTTGATGACCAATCAAAATTTTTGTTTCCATTCGGTTTAGAATAATTTTTGGAAGTTTTGTTCAACCAAAGGAGTTTTTTTAAAATTCTTAGCAAAGTTTGCCATCTCTTCTTCATCAAAATCAAGGTCCTCATCATCATCAGAATTTTAAAAATTTCCAACTTTGAAAGCAATGTTGTCTTTCTTTTGTGATAAGGATTTGGAGAAAGTATTTGCTTCAAAAGTTTGAAGAGATCCTAAGGGCCTGTTTGGTTCATGTCTATTTTTTTTTTCCTCCAAATTTTAAAAACTCAACTCAAAATCAACTCTACTTTTACACTTCCCAAAATTTATTTCACTTTACTTTCTCTCTTCAATTTTTTTTTAAAACACCATAACTTGAAATTCAAAAATCAAAATTAAATAAAAAATATATATTTAAAACATACTCATCGAGATCTATAACATAAGATCCATTGTGACTATTTTTTGAAATTTTTTTATGAGATTTTTAGTTGGTTGAAAAAAAATAAAAAAAAATAAAAAACAAATCCACTTTTCAACATATTTCAAAATTCTACCAAACACCATATTTTAAAAACTCTAACTTGAAAACTCAACTCAAAATACTAACCAAACAAGCCCTAAGAGTTCATTCTCTTTTAAATTATTTAAATCTTTACTTTCTTTTATAGCAGTAATTTTGGGAATGAATCGGTATGGCAAAAATCGTAGAATTTTCTTTACAATTCTATGTTAAGGAATTATTTCATTCAGATTGTAAAGAGAATTGGCTATATCTTTTAAGGTTACTATGGAACTCTATGATGGTTTCACTGTCTTTCATTCTAATTGTTTCAAATTCTGAAGTTAAATGTTGAATTTTAGAATTTTTTAATTTCTGACAGTGTTTGTACCTTTATAAACAACCTCTAAGATTTTTCACGCCTCTTTTGAAATCTCACGCGTGGCAATCTTTTTAAATTCATCCTTCGTTACATGACTCTGGATTAAATTTAACCCTTTAGAGTTCCACTTAGCCGATTCTAATTCACCAGCAGTCCACGATTTAGTAGGTTTGCGATCAACTTTAGTAAGATTCTCAATCGTGGTACTTATGGTGGGTGCTTTCCAACCATTCACTACAGCAAGCCATATACGTTCATCTTTGGATTTTGATAAAATTCGCATTATAACTTTCCAGTATGAATAATTAACATTATCAAGAATATGAGTGATAGATGTTTGATCCTTACCCATGATAATCAAATAAAAACAAGAATGAAAACTAAGTAAAAAATAATAAAATCCTAGGTTAAGATCTAATCCCAGCAACTTAAGGTAACCTCCTCTGATACCAAATGAAAAAGGAGTTGAGGCGCGTGTGGAAGTGAATTAAACAAATTAACCCTAGGTTTATTATTAAGCAAATGTATTATCAAAAATCAATTTTAATCGAATCAAAAAATAAACCATAATAGTCTATGGATTTTTATTCTGGAAAACATGTTTAATCTTTTCTAGTACGCAGCTATTAATGAAGCAATTAAACATATAAGCAAATACCAAAATTAACGAGGTATCCCCGCAATTCAGGATTAATCCTCAACAATCCACTATATGCACAAAGGTTTGCTAACACGATTAATCACAAATCACACAGACTTACAAAACTTGAATCGCACAAACCGCCTACAAAAGTCTTCACCTTCTGTGCATATAGTCCTCCTATTCGAATTACACTAATAGGTTCACAACGAATCACTCGCCACGTATCACATCGTTCTTAAACTCCATTTACGAATTACACGCATTTTGGGATCTGATATGTTCTTTATAGAAAGAACGCTTGCTTTGGCATGAATAAAAGCCCTGAGGTGGTTTTATGTTTTGAGGTTCTAATCTCTCTCTAAGGTTTAAAAATCTCTCGCAAAACATGTGTAAAAGTGTTTCAAAAAGTGTGTAAAATGTGTGTTTTTGACACAAGACAATGGGTTTTATTTATAGGGAAAAGCTTGAGTCAACAACCTTTTTGGATTAGAAAAATAACTTTAAAAATAAATTTTTACGATAAAAGATAAATGCCCAATAAAACCTTGCCGAACCAGTCCACGTTATCGAGAGCCGGATTGTCCTGCAGTGTAAGAAAACTGAGAAACAACTGAACTGCCAAACCGAGGCAACTACAATTCCTGTACTAATCCGAAATCCAAAATTTAATTCCCTGAGAAATTAAACGCTGAACCGGTCCAAGTACAATCACTGTACCAGTCTGAAAAGCAGGGCAAGATTTTTTTGAAGCCACCTAGGAAATTATATTCAAATGCTACTGCTCACCGTATCTTTCTTGATGTAATTCTCAGTGCATCATTTTGGTAACTTGGCTTGCTCGTAATTCTTCAGATTTCAGCTCGAACGACTTAAACAATTTACAAGCTAACGTGTTTTTGTTGAAGGAATAAAGCCAACTAAAATATAGATTTTTCCATCATTTTCCAAATTTAATTTACAAAAAAAATAATTTTTAAAATCAGAAGGTTAAGAGGGGACACCAAAAATTTATATTCCTACCTTAAACCTGTCTATGGGGTTCTCAAGTTGTTGTTGTCGGTCTATTTTTGCCTAATCATCCAAAAGTAGTTTTCGATTTTATTTTTCTGTCTAATCCACAACGGAGATAAACGAGCACATCACGACATCATTTGCATGGCATCATTTTCAAAAATAGCACATAGGAGTCATGTGAGTGTCGCAAAATGATGTGTTCTCATTATCGACCTAGTTTCTTTGCTTCACAAAGAACTTAGGCCAAGAGGGTCTATGAACCTTATTTTGCGACCCTCGTAAGAATTTCGATCTCTAAAGAAATGAGCACACATACATGCATGAGAATTTATAGATGCAAATACTAGATATATATGATACAAGTCAAAGAAGAAAGTAAAAAGGACACCCAGAAGAGAAGTTATAGGGATTACCGGAGGCTGGCAGAACCGAAAATATTTAAATCATGTGAGAGCTTTTACGATGAGACTTCTCCATCTTTTATCATCTTCAAACTTTGAGGGATATTATATAGTGCCATAAGGAGTAACATACACAAAAATCATCTTGATCCAACAGTCGGATCTCCTAGAATTCAGAAAACCGAGAGTTCACTTCGGGTAATCAAACTGAGGCCTTCCCGAACACCAATTGACCTCAAATTCGGATTGAAGGAAAAAGAAAAATAGAGGAAAAACATATAAAAAACTCACAAAAATCCAATGGCTACAACTTCACTTATTGTACGACAAGTGAGCTTGTTGTATGCGAGTACATTTTCTACGCTGGAAAAACTCTTCATACCAATCCAAGCAAGAAAAATCCTTCCCGAACTCCGATCGGCTTCAAATTTTGAAAAATTCTAGAAGACTTCTATTTCCAATACATATCCAAAAATAAGCATCATCCAATGGATAAAACTTCACTTGTCGTACAACAAGTGAGCTTGTTATACGCAAGTACGTTTTCTACGCAGAAAAAACTCTTCGTACCAATCTGAAGAAACCGAGTCCTTCCCGTACTACGATTGGCATCAAATTTTGACAGGATCTAAAAGACTTCCATTTCTAATTCATATAAAAAAATAGAATCATCCAACATATAGAACTTCACTTGTTGAACAACAAGATAGCTTATTCTATGCAAGTACGTTTCCTACACGGGAAAAACTCTTTGTACCAACTTAAAGAAATCGAGTCCTTCCCGAACTCCAATTGACTTCAAATTTTGACAAATTCTAGAAGACTTTTATTACCAATACATATCCAAAAATTAGTATCATCCAACGGTAGGAATGGCTAACGATAAGCTCCTAGAGTCCTGGTTACAATCTATTTTCTTGCTCTCCAAGTAATCTACAGCTATATATAGACCCCCTCCATTCATTATTTTCATTAACAATCAGGGGGATTTCATGGTACACACCAAGAGACCCATATTCTCTCCCTCCAAGAAGGCTCAAGTATAATTTTTTCTCTTATCTTTTATTTATTCGTTAGTTTTATAATTTAGACTCTTGTTTGCATAATTACTATCACTTGAAAGCTTTTCAAAACCAAAGGCATATAACAAACCCCAATCCATTTTCAAAATAATATTATTACTTTCTCAATTTTCCAAAATCCTGGATTAACGATATTGTTAAATGAAGGAATCGATAATCTCTATATATCAAATCTAACTTATAGATTGCGGTGTATATGTGATAAATACTCGATTATGAGAGCAATATTTCCATCTATACCAGTTTAATCAATAGACTATGGAACACGATTGGTCAACTCGCCTTATATTACATCAAATATAAGATTCTACATCGAATCAGTTTCTGAAAAGCCCAATGCTTTACAAGATCACTTGTTTCATTGCATCTGTTATTATCAAACTCTTTTTTTCAAATCACACACTCACACTTATTTCCAAAATCCTGTGTGAATTAGGAAACACATTGTTTTCATCCCATCTCCAAAATCCCAATTTTTAAAGTAAGCACAAAAAGTTGTAAAGTAATTGCAATAGCACATAAGAATCGAATTATAACATGCACATATCCTACTTAAGAGACCGAAAGGGAAAATTATGGTAGGACTCGATAATAGCAAGATAAGTTCCTATTGATGTTTGTTTTACTATATTGATGTATTTTGCTTTCTCACTAGATGATATCCTGGGCTTAGGAATTTCCCTGACGGTGAAGTAGCTTCATGTAGCTCTATAAATGGACCATGTGTTCAGGAGTGTAGTAGCACTACGACTAGATGCTCACCTTTTAAGGTGGAAGTCTCCTAGAGTAGTTCCATCCTTGGAGGAATTTGCCTGTAAGAGTGTTTTTCTTGTTAATAATTTGGAAGGTAGTCCTTGAGAAAATGTCTTGTGTGGGTATAACTCCAAATGAACTATAAGTTATGACCTAGTTCCTAGGCGGTTCGCTCACTTGGAGAAGACATGAGTAGTTTAGAGTTTGGGTTCTTTCGGGTATCGATGCTCTAGGCCTAGTCAACTGCCCCTTATGCATTTATTACTATTCTATTTGATGTTGTTTTATATCTTTAGTGGATGTTATTATATTTATTTCTCTTGCTGTTATATTGGGACCGTGGGTAACTTACACTTTGACTAGGAAGGCGGTATTCATAATATACTTAAAGATTTAATGATCAAAGTGAAAATATAAAATATTTAATTAACAATTATCCATTAGGTTTTGGTGGTTTGACTATTTCCTATAATGTGTTAATAACCACATGGTAACCTTTAATTAGGAGCCTCGTAGCCATGTATTGGTAGTTGGGGCATGGTTACCAAATTCCATAATGCACTAATAAACAAAGTGAAACACTAAGTGAAAAGCTTATGAAGTTATATTATAATTACTGTATTAGGTGTTGGATTTCATCATATATGATAATCAAGTGGGAAGTAATGATTGCCATATCATAACGATCCTTAGGAAATTAATAATCTAATTACATGAAATATTAATTTGACTACTTCGTCGAACGAGGAGTTTATGCGTACAAGTTATAGGCGGGCCGAAGAGGTAGGACTAGTGTGGTTTGATTGGGTAGCTTCCATTTACTAGGATGGCCATCCTAGTGGCTAGGTTGGGCATGTGATGTGTGACTTGCATTGAATTATTTTCATGTATGGAACTCTATAATTATATAAAACCTTGTTTTTGTATAAAATGTACGCACATATTGCTTACAATGTGCATTATATATATATATAACTTATATAGATTCCAATAAGCCCGAATTTGGCTTATTCCCTCATTTCATCAGTTCATGCAAGTTAAGCTTCATGGGTGGCGTTCGATATTTCTTTCTAGAAGCCTTTAATGACCTTTACCACTTTATAGTCCTTTATGTTAAGGGCTAAAGGTGTACATCTGTTTGAGACTAATAAAATCTATGTTAATGTATTTGTACCATTTTGTTAATGGACCAGACTCGGGTTTTTATGTAATATTATATAATAATTAGTAGAGTAGTGTTAAATGTTTTAAAGATGTGGAGTGAGTTTTCTACATTGATTAGATGTGGATATAATTTGTGTGAAAAAGATTTTAATTCTCACAGGTTGGTTTATTGATTATATGGACCACATGGTGAAATTAGTTTTTTTTTTTTTTTTTTTTTTTTTTTTTGATGTTTAAAAACAAGAATGTTTTTGATAATAAATGAAATTTACACCCGATGTTGGCGTACGACAACATGATTAACCGTTTTCTAGAGGTCTAAACCTCTTAACGAGATTTGGGGTGTCACACCTATTTTGTTTTAAAAGTTATTACATTTTAAATTTCTATAAAAAGAAAATTGAAGTGAGAGAAAGTGGACATGGCATGCCATGTCAATAGTCCTTTTTTTTTTTATTCCGTTTTCCTCAAGGTTATAATTGAAAGGAAATAGCAATTTCGAGTGTAACATTGCCAAAATTAAGAAATTAGGAGCAAAACTGAAACCAATATCAAACTTAAGGTTTTTTTCTTATTTTTATTTTATTTTTTTGTCATTTTCCCCTTTATATACTTTGAGAAAATGAAAAATTATATGTAAATATACATGAAAGAAACAAAAAACCATATCACCACTTTTCCGACAAGAATCTTTATGGCATTTTGTATAGTGGCCACCATGAAATGGAAGGGAAAAAAATAGGAAAAATTCATATCATCACTGTTAATGGTCAGCTTGATAGAAAAGAGAAAAGCAAGAAAAACTGCCCACCATATCATAAGTATTCCAAACTAGAAATAAAATCCATAAGGTTAAATGATGAAAAAGTGCAACAGACTTTACATTTTTTTTACAATTTGGGTAACATACTTTTTTTTCGATATTTTTGACAATGAACTGTTGTTTTGTTTTCATTTTAGTTACAAAATCGCCAATAGTTCACTGTCGAAAATGAAAATTTGTGAACTAAATAAAAACAAAACAAAAGTTCACTGTCAAAAACGTCGAAAAAAAATATGTTACCCAAATTGTAAAAAGGTGAAAAATCCGTTGTACTTTTTGATCATTTAGCCTAAATACTAAATCTAGTAACTTACACAATCACCAAAATTTAGAAAATGTGAACAAGAACAAGACCAAAAAGGATGAGAAGAAGGCTAGTAGAGTTATTTCAACAAAAATCTCTTTAACTTAGTGCCATACAACAAATCACACCAAGTTAAAGAGACATCAAAAGTTTTTGAGATACAAAAAATCCCCAATTAACCACCTGGGGTTTCCATCAATTGAATTTTGTCAATTCGCATAGCCTATTGAAGCCTTAATGTCCTCCTTAGGGTAAACACACAATGGCCAACAATATCTGCATAGTTCCATGGTAGTGGTATTGGGTTTGCTCTGATACCATATGTAACTATTTGAGTTCTGGATAGCCTTTGTTGAAATCTAGGTTCCTTGCACCTACATATATACCAAGAATCTTCAAATACACTATTGATGTGGGATATTTGAATCTCTACATTGAACATGAATTTTAGTCTCGATCATTGAATTGAAGCAAATGCCAATCACTTGCCTGCAATTCAAAGTATATCGAGCGTGTAAGGAGCAGTGCATTTGAGTTGCAAAGATTCAAAGCACAATGTTGAAGTAAATTTGAAGATAAATTACAATATAAAGTGATATGATTTAGTGTATTATAAGCCATTTATATATTGTAAATGTTGTTTTCAATAGTGGATTCTACGTCGGCTTGTCCTCGGGAGTAGTAAATGACAAAATCTGAAGGACCTCGTTATATTCGATGTTGTACGATTGTTCTTTTGATGCTTTGGATTTGATATAATTATCATAGAAAAGAATAATTAGATATTAGGATGCATGTCACTTGAGTTATCAAATGGAAATTGTTTTATTAATCAAGGAATTGACCCAAGTTCTCCGTAAATTCTGCATTGTAATCCATAATTGCATCCAAATTATAATCGGGGCACCAATAAATAAGTGAAATACTAGATATATTGGATTACCACTCGAAACCGAAAAAACAACAAACAAAATTTTAGCCATAAGGCTATGTTCTTTTCGCGTGATTTTGAGACATAATTTGGTAAATCACGTGATTATGTAATTTAGGAGTTCTTTTGGGATAAATTTCAATCTTTGAAAATTTCATCAAATTCTGCTCAAAAGGTTGGGATTTTGATTTAAGAGGAATTTTTAGAATTAATTCATCATTGATTAATTTTGCGCTTAAATACAATAAAATCTTACTTTTGAATTAGTATAACCAATAAGTTGGAGTTAATACTTTAAAAGTATGAAAGTTTATCGCGAAATCCAATATTTTAGGAATATAAATTAAAACAGTTTTTAAATTTGAAATTCTTTTAACTAAGAAACTAAAAATTAAACTAAACTAATTAAATTAAATCAAGCAACCAAGTAATCAATAATAAGAAATCCAAGGAAAGAGAATCCACCACCATGGATATAAACAAAAAAGTATCTAATTACATTTTTAATTTCGTCACTACTATATAAACAAATTCAAAATTACCATCATTCTTTCTTTAAAACTAATGTCAATAAAAATAAGCATCGCATATATCCCCAATTATAGTGATCACAAGAGATACTTCCTTTATTTTAAAAATAATTAAAATACTAGAAAGAAAATACACGTTATAATAATAGTAATTTCAAAATCTATTTTAATTTGAGACGAATAATTAAAAATCAATTAGAATTAGATAAAGTCCATCACATCCATGGCGGTTTCATCCCTCCCCTTTGGGAGATAATTTAGCAAAGTATATTAAATAAAGAACACATTAAAACAAAATAATAATTCATTATTAAAATTTAAAATTAAAGTACTTGAATACAAACTATAGATAATTATAAAGAAAACTAGAAAGCGTCCCTATTTATGATACTCAAACTAGCGTATACTACACAGCTTTACACTGTTCACTTCTTCACCTTCAATACATGATACTCATATTAGCGCGTATTACACAGCTTTACGCTGCCCACTTCTTCACCTTCAATACTTTGGCCTCACGGAAAATAATATATGGCGGATTTTCTTTCTCTAGAATTTTCTAATAATATCTATATTCTAACTATATATCTCTATCTATTTTTTCCTATCTTCTTTTCTATATTTTTTTTCTATCTTTATAGCTTTAGAGAATGGGTCAATATATAAGAATAAGAGATTGAAGCATAAAAGGTTTAGGAAACTATAATTGTAGAAGAAATAACAACTATGAGTTCAATTAGGATTCTAATTAAGAGATAATAAAGAATTGTATTCGAATTAGGAGAGTATATTGAATTGGAATATTCCTTCTTCGATCTTTATCTTCCTTTTCTTTTTGGTCTTCAATAGGCTTCTTCCACCTTTTTTAGGTTACGTCTTCCCTACAAAAAAGATAAAATAAATATTATTCATCCACAATTTAAGCATTAATTATATACTAACAAAATATTATTTGCAGGTTTAAATTACATTTTTGGTGACTTATCAGATTGTGGAAATCTTGTGTTAAATTAAAAAGTTTGAAGTTGGCCCATCTCTTTTAATCCTATAATTCCTCCATTATTGGTCACTAAAACTTTCTCTTTCTCACTAAAACATGTAAATGCATAAGAATTTCACTCAAACTCAACTTACATTATATTATATGTTTTGACAATATATATATATATATATAACACTTATGACAATATCTAAAATAATTTAAAAGAACAAAAAAATTGAAAATCATAAAATTTTAAAATCACATACTTCAAAATCTTATTATTTATCAAATCACAAGATTTCAAAATTTTGTGAAAAGAACACAACCTACCCCAATTTAAAAAACTAATTTTATTGGAACAGTGACCAATAAAAAAAAATTACCAATTTTTTTTTAAAAACTTGTATATTCAAGATTAGTTTAAAATAAATAGTGTAAACATATTTATTGCGTAATCCATAATTTATGAAAATACGTCTCCTTACTTTTTTACAAACTATATATAAATAAACTTAAAATTTAAACATAATAGTATTTATTTTTCTCTCTCTCTTTCTTTCTAACTTTGTATGCCAGATGTTCTGTATACAGCAAAGCTCTGCATTTATTTCTTGTTGGCTTATTCACTTAATAGAACATTCGATCATCTATTCATTGTCTTATAATGTGGGGTAACTTGAATTTTTAATTTTTTTTAAGAAAGAGATAAGCTTCACAAGCTTGCGAGCACAACTATTATTCCACCCCGACAATTAACTTAATTTATAAATAAGCACAAGTTATAAGTTCGGTAACATTTAGAAACATGATTATAAAAATAGTATTTATAATGGTAGATAAAGAGTGAGTATTTTATTTTAATTTCAACAATTTCAAGGACAACGATTCTAACTCATTGAGTAGGGGCCACTATTTCACTTTTCAATCTAATAATTGGACGGTATGGAACTATTTCAAATGACGCTGGTGTGAGAATCTAAGGTTTTACCTCTTAAAAAGAATTAGTCGCGAAAGTGTTTTCCTGAAAAATGGGTTTTAAAGTCGCAAGTTTGTTTTACAGGAAATAAACTAAAGAACGTGTAGGGGATGGCCTATGAACAAACTTTCTTTTAGACGTTGAAACCATAGTTAAAAAGACTTTGGTAGGGTTTCAAAACTATGTTACGAATTAGGAAGGCGTTAGTGTGAGAATTCACAAATGCAAACCCTAGTCCCAACCTTTAATTGGTGGCTTGAAAATCCGAAGCATCTTCCCACAGTACGTCCACCCGCTTTTATATGGTGATGTGTTCCTCTATCATATTCTAGATATTAGAGGATTCATTCAGAATCGCTAGTATGTTTTATAAGAAAATGAACAAAAAAGTCGTGTAAAGAGAAATCTTACAAATAAGCATTTTCCTTACAAGTTTGTCTATGAAACTAGGTATCCATAGGGTTCAGGAACTATATTACCAGTTGGGAAAGTGTTGGGTACCCATTCCGCACTTTCATTCTTTAGTTGTCTTATATATTTATTCTGTGTTGGAAAACTTGTATGCCTTTGTTGATTTTTTATTACTTTTTGAAAATGTCTTATTGAAAGTCTAAGTTGAGAAGTCAGGGGAATGGATGAAAATTTTGTATTCTTGAACTCGATGTTTTTAGTTTTGTCAAAGTCTAATTATTAGTGACAAAGTTATCTTATCTGTTTGAAAATGAGAGATTGATTCGGTAAAGTTTCCTCATATAACTATGCTAAAATATATTTTTTATTTGTTTTGAATCTTTAGAAAATATTAGGTCATATCAGAATTCATTTAATATGGAATTGAACTCTTGAAAAAAGTGTATCAGGTATATCACAGTTTATGTGGAAGACATGATATATCTAAATAGTATTCCTACATTAAACTGATCAATCCATATTTTTGAAAGTTTAATTTTGTTCTGATGATGTTTGTTTTACTTTTTTTGGTTTTAAAAAAGTTTTATCAGTGTTTTAAAAAGATGATATCAAAAATAGCGGAATATTAGTATTTTGACGGTAAAATTTATTCAACTAAAAAGTGGAAGAACAACAAATATGATAAATCTACATCATGAGTATTTAAACACATATATAATTGTATGAATTAATTTAAAGAGAGGTTTAATTGATCACCTTCTAGACGATATAATAATAATAATAATAATAATAATAATAATAATAATAATAATAATAATAATATGAGAGAAAATAAAGTGGAGCAGAGAAATCTCTAACGGATACTTGCTTTTCCTCTTTAGATATTTTAGCGGTTCCATTTTAAAATATAAAACTCCAGGTACCGAAACTAAATTTAAGATTCCTTTGAAAATTAATGGTATATTAAAAAATTAGTATATTATAACCCACTAATTTATACTTTTTAGAGAACATATTATTATTATTTTTCTACTTTCAGTGCTTCTCAGGTGGCGAATGAATGAATTAATTCAAACTTAAAATGAAGAAGCTGTGGCGAAAAGAATTTTGTGCCACATATATTTAAAGGGAGCTGTGCACATTAAAGCCAAGCTCAGCAATGCTTTTACTGAATTCGTTCCTTTCTTCTTCTAATTTTTTTTTTCCTTTGAAGACTCGAAGATTGGAGATTTTTTTTTTTTATTTAATGTTAAGTAATTTTTTTTTTATATTTTAAATGTTATTTAATTTCTTGTATTTTAGGGTAAATTTGTGCTAGAGTTATGATAAATATATTTAATTAATTCCATTACACATATTCAAGCAATTGACTCTACAAATTTAATGCTTTTACGTTAAGATAATTCTATACATTGGATACCTATTTTAATTGATAAAAATAAAATTGGATTCCTATTATGATTTATTGAGAGTGGATATATGGTGTGTTTTGACGAGTATAGTGAGTGTTTTAACATTATACATAAGTTTCATTGTGAAAGAATTACAATTGAATTTTATAAATTAATTGGACTCAATTGATTTTATTTTCTACACTAATAGAGTCGAGAGACCAAATTAGTGTGAGATAAGAGTAGAATTTATATGCATGCCTACATAGGGAGATGATATTAAAGATATGACTCCGACGTTCTAGTAATTTGTTATTTTTTCATGTACTTTTATTTTAATTCACTGCGAGACCAAATTAGTGTGAGATAAGTGTAGAATTTGTATGCATGATTAATTATCAAAAATAATTTTCACTATAATAAACACAAGAGGTACAAACTCAATTAACCATTAACTGACACAGACGTACAACCCTGAATCACTTAAGACAGCTCCTAGATGTCACCTTTACTCCTTTAGTTCAACAACTTCTTCTTCAAATCGCTCGATTTGAAGACACAACGTATCACACGTCATGGACTCGCTCTGATCTCCTTGGTAGTCTCACTCTTCAACAATGGGTTCCGGATTTATTGTTCTTTGATGAAGAACAATTAATTTGGCATGAAATTTTGGTTAAACCTTAGGTGGTGTCATGTAAAATTGCTATTTGAAAAGTGTTTAAATTGATCTTAAAAGAGCATTAAATAGTATGAAAACTTAGGAGTTAATTTATAGAAATTATAAGAGTCCAACTCCTAGTAAAAATAGGTCATTTACAATAACAAAAAAAATTTAACAATAAATAAATTGATACAAGGAAACAGCGTCATACCAGCCCAAGTTAGCAATAATTGGATTATTCCACCCTTGTAAATTGAGTAGAACAAGTATTTTTGCCAGTCAGGTCCAACCAAAAGCCTTGTACCTGTCTTATTTTGAGATTTCAAATCCTTGGGAATTTCAAAAGCCGGACCATTCCAACAATGGCCAATGTACCTGTTCGAATTATAGTTTTGCCTAACTCGTCCAATTTTGCATATTATACCAGTCCACTGGGCAACCTTTGTTCCAAACTTCGGAAAATTGTGATCAAATACTTAGTTTTTCAATGAAATTACTCCAACTCAATGTCAAAGCTCTCCAATCATGATTATATCAAAGTTAAGGAGTTTTCAACATGATTTGTTGGTTTTTTAACTTACTTTAATTTGAAAAACACGTTTAAAAACAAATTACGTACACCACCATCTAAGTCAAACCGAAACAATTAACCATCTTACCATTTTGTTTGACCAAATGTACATTGCAATGCATTGCTTGCAGTAACTTGAATCACTTGAAGTCTTTAATGGCAAACTCAATTGACTTAACATACTTATAATTGAAATGTGCTTTTGTTGAAGGAATAAGCCAACATACAATTGACCTTACAAGTATTTTGGGACCAAGGGGATGATATGCAGGATTAATGCATTGTTGTTCATAGGTTAGAGTACAAGGATATGATCAAAGTTCGTCAATTTGCAAAGGTGGAGATTTGTTAAAGTTTGCTCGCTGATGAGTTGTATACCACTATATAGCAGGTGGAGCTCTACTAGTATGTTAGGTTGAAGCAGCTAAGGAAAAGGTTCTAGACCTAGTGTACCGGTATTCACCAGGTTAGTGCAATACTGGTAAGCATCATTGAGGTTTCCAAGGTTCAAGTTCTAGACAAGGGCGTATCGATATTAACCTTTTAGGGGCTATACCGATACGCATGCAGAAGTCTAGTTCTATGCACCTATGACTTGATTTAAGTCCCATATTTACTTTGTATAAATAGATAGCTTGTTTATACATTGTGAATGTCAAACAATTGTTTCTAGTTTTCAAGTTAGGTTTACAGAGGAAGTTCTAGAGAATGAAAACTAAGGTTTATCATTGTACTCAAGTTTTGATCCAATCATCAATGAAGTCTATCACCCCAACGGAGTGCAACACTGCCAATACCACCTTATTTGCTTGTGTTTGTTGGTGAGTGTTTTTTTTCTTTATTCTCCATTATTATTATCTTCATTATTGTGGAGCTTTGGTGCATGGTAACTTTGATTGCCATAACATATTTTTTCTTGGATTCTTTTACGTTGTGTTAGTAACTTGGTTTATATAGGGTTTTCACAACAAGTTCTCGTATTACCCTTACAAAAATCGGAATTATTGAATTAACATACCAAAAATACCAATTCCAAAATGACGTAAAGCAAATATACTAAAATTTCCAAAATAAATTATACTTCTTCTATCTTAAAATTAATAATCACACTTTTAATTTATTTTAAATGTCACAATTAAATTGGTAGTCCCGCTTTTCTAATTAAGCTTTTTTTAAAAAAGTCAATTTAATTCTCTCTTTAAAAAACATAGGACATGTAATTCTAGCCACACATTTTTAGGTGTTGAAGTGAGATTGTAATGTAGTCTTGTTGGTTAAATTGCACTGTAACTTTCTTGTACTCTATGTTAGTTAATATTAGATAATTCTTGTTCAATATAAATTTCTTTTGCTCTTTGCTTAGTTTAGTATTTAACGCTTCTTGTTTAATATTACTTTCTTTTGCTCTTTGCTAGTTTAATATTGGATTTCTTTTTAATGTTTGTTTAGAACTTAAATGAATATCATTCAAAGTTATTTTACTAGAAGGAGAAAAAGAGTGAAATGAAGAAAATCTTTGTTATCAATGGTCATTTTTGGCTGAAAATGACCATTAATTATGACAAGTTTTAAAATGCCCCCATCCCCTTATTTAGAGGGGCATTTGACGAAAATTGTAGGAAATAATTAACAATACAATCAAGTTTTAGGAACAGTTGGAATAAGAGATGAGCTGCTTTGGTGATATAGTCTCCTTATATTTCTCGTTTTTCATTGAGAATTTTTCTTAGTATCACCTAAAGAATGAGATTCTATGGAAAACCAAAAAAAAAGTAGGGTGATTTACCTTTTGACCCCCATTTATTTACCCCTATTCCACTTTGGCACCCAAAGTTTGCAATAATTACCCTTTGACACCCATTTGGACGGATTCCGTCCGGTCAAAAAGTCAAACCGTTAAATATTTTTTTAATACCGAAAATACCCTTGTGGGTGGATTTAAATGAAAATTAAGCCATTTTCACAAGGCTATTCACGTCCAAATGATGCGATCCACATATGGTTGGAAAGCTCTTACAACATAGATTATGAATACATTAATAATATTCAATAACAATCAATCTAATTGCCTCGAAATTGCTTCCAAAGTTGACAAAAAATTACTTTTTCCAAAAAAAAGTTTCACGAAGCCATTTTTGCAAGGCCATATCTCACTCGATTCAAGTCCAAATGATGCGATCAACGTATCGTTGGAAAGCTCTTACAACATAGATTATGAATACATTAATAATATTTAGTAATAATCAATTTAATTGCCTCGAAATTGCTGCCAAAGTTGACAAAAAATCACTTTTTTCAAAATAAAAGTTCCACGAAGCCATTTTCACAAGGCCATATCTCACTCGATTCACGTCCAAATTATGCGATTCACATATGGTTGGAAAGCTCTTGTAATATAGATTTTGAAAACATTAACATTATTCAATAATAAGTAATCTAATTTCCTCTAAATTGCTGCCAAATTTGACAAAAAAACTTACTTTTTTTTTGATAAAAAATCACTTTTTTCAAAAGAAAGTTTCACGAACTGTTTTTCACAAAGCCATTATCAATTGCGATCCATATATGGTCTGAAAGCTCTTACAACATAGATTATGAACTCATTAATAATATTCAACAATAAGCAATCTAATTGACTTGAAATTTCTGCCAAATTTGACAAAAAAACTCACTTTGGACGTGAATCGAATGAGATATGGCCATGTGAAAATGAATTCGTGAAACTTTTTTTAAAAAAAAGTTATTTTTTATCAAAAAAAAAGTGAGTTTTTTTGTCAAATTTGGCAGAAATTTCAAGTCAATTAGATTGCTTATTGTTGAATATTATTAATGAGTTCATAATCTATGATGCAAGAGCTTTCGGTATTGAAAAAAGTGATTTACTATAAAAAAAAGTGAGTTTTTTGTCAACTTTGGTAGCAATTTAGAGGCAATTAAATTGATTATTACTAAATATTATTAATGTATTCATAATCTATGTTGCAAGAGCTTTCCAACGATATGTGAATCGCATCATTTGGACGTGAATCGAGTGAGATATGGCCTTGTGAAAATGGCTTCGTGGAACTTTTATTTTGAAAAAAAGTGATTTTTTGTCAACTTTGGCAGCAATTTCGAGGAAATTAAATTGATTATTACAAAATATTATTAATGTATTCATAATCTATGTTGTAAGATATTTCCAACGATACGTGGATCGCATCATTTGGACTTGAATCGAGTGAGATATGGCCTTACGAAAATGGCTTCGTGAAACTTTTTTTTGAAAAAAGTAATTTTTTGTCAACTTTGGCAGCAATTTCGAGGCAATTAGATTGATTATTATTGAATATTATTAATGTATTCATAATCTATGTTGTAAGAGCTTTCCAACCATTTGGATCGCATCATTTGAGTGAATTGAGTGAGATTGGCTTGTGAAAATGGCTTGATTTTCATTTAAATCACCCATAGGGGTATTTTCGGTATTAAAAAAGGATTTAACGGTTTGACTTTTTGACCGGATGGAATCCGTCCAAATGGGTGCCAAAGGGTAATTATTGCAAACTTCGGGTGTCAAAGTGAAATAGGGGTAAATAAATGGGAGTCAAAAAGTAAACCACCCAAAAAAGTAATAGAATATCTCACTAAATCAATCATCTATTTTACCAACTTCTTATAAAACTTAGCAATTTTTTCGATCATTTTCCATCTTTCTTTCATCAGTCTTTAGTTACTCCTCTTCAAGCTGATGCATCCTCTTTATAAGTTTAATTCATAGCTGTTTTTTCCTCAAAAAGAGAAACCCCGCCCTCTCGTTTACATCCAATACAATAATACTCTTGCACTAGAAAATACCAACAAATGTAAAAAATATTGGTGTATTAGTAGTCATTTGAATAGTTCATTTCTCTTAAAGACCATCCTTAAATTAACTAACTTAAGGACGGTCCATTTTGAGGGGTACACAAATGAATTTTTTGATGAAATTGGTAAAGATTATTTCCACCAAATTTCATCAAAAAATTGAAACCAGAATGTTGGTTAGCTAAACATCTAAAATTTCAAGAGACATAAATGCGTATATATACCAATTTTTTTAGTTAGCCCACTTCAGGGATGCATTTTTTGATGAAATTTGGCGGAGAAAAATAGTTTGTTTACCCCTCGAAATTAACAATCCTTAAATTAATTAAGGACGTCCTTGTAGAAAGCCTAATATGCGCTTGCCAATCCTATTTAGGCACTCATGAAATTCACACAAAGCTAATAATCAAACAACTAATGATCGAATAGTTCATTACACGCAATTCATCAATGCTACAAATCACACAATAACCAATAATTTGTTTCAAATAATACTAAACCACCAGACATACCAGCATGATCAAAATATCCAAATTGGTTCCACTCAGTTCAATGTTTCAATAACAGAGAAAGGAAAAATTTATTTATCTACCACTCCATGGAATCATAGTAACACACTCTTGCAAATGAACTGTTAAAACTCCCACCATAACAGCCAACAGACTTGTACTTTTCTTCAATCACTGCGTTAAGGGCCACCATTTCCAGTGTTGGTGGTTGCATCTTGGTCAATCGGCTAGCAACATTGACAAAAAAAAAGAAGAAGAATTATATTAAACACTGAAGTTTGAAGGTCACGATGCTTTCAATTGAAGTTCATGTTTAAGTTAGGATTTTAGCTGTCACAGGGCTAGATTTATGTAGAACAATGGACAAGTTAAAGCTTAATTAGGACTAAATTAGCTATTGAAGCATGGATTTACATCTAGTTTAGACACTAAAAATTACTTGCTTCAAGTTTTTGTGCATTCCTGAATTTTAAATTGGGAAATCCATGAAAACTTGTGTGACATAGTTGAAAAGTTTGAGTTTTTGTGCAAATCCACATAATTCGTGAAGTGGTTGAATAGCATCATTTGGTTTGGTTCATTTTTTGAGAGAGAGATGAATAATGAAATGTGATTGAACATGTTAAAAAAGAAGTGGTTTTCACAGCTACTTTGACATTTACACATCTATGATATTGATTGTAATGTTGTCTATTGAAATAAGCAGACTTAGGCATCATCACAAAAAAAAAAAAAAATCTTGATCATTTTTTATCTGAAGAAACATTACCTGTAGGGAGCAGCAAAGTTGGAGCCGTTCTTTCACTGCAAGGTCTTGCCATCGCAACGCCTTCCACCATTCTTCCTCTGCTTCAATGAAATTCAAGTTCTTCGCATTATCTTTGTTGAAAGGTAACTCTGTTAAACTGCGACACCCATATATCTTGAGCTTCTCCAAGGCAGGCCATTCGAATGACTCGTATGCACAAATCATTTCTAAATTCGGCATACCACAAAGTGTTAGCTTCCTCAGCTTCTCTGTGTTATCTTTGCAGAAAGGGAACTCTGTTAATCTGGGGCAGTTTTTTATCTTAAGCTTCTCTAAGGCGGACCACTTCGGTGACACATTTGTGCAAATCCTTGTCAATTTTGGCAAATTAAGAAGTACTAGCTTCCTCAGTTTTAAGAGGATGTCAATAATTGCTGGTTCAATAAATAACTCTTCTATGCTGAGGCAATCATCAATCACCAAAGTCCTCAGTTTTAATAAGCTCCAAGGGTGCACGGGACCTTTCCAAATGCTTCCCAGTTTCGGCAAATTCTTTATGTATAGACGCAGTAGATTCGGAAGCAGTGGGTCCATGGTACAATTACCGTCAACAATTCCAGTAATATTCTTGCAAGCTTCAATTAGAAAACCTTGGACGCTGTCCAAGCTTTCTGTCCCAAACTCAGATACATGCTCAAGGTCATTGTGGTTAACCAACTCAAATGCATCAGTTATAGCGAGCACTTCACTGATAGCATGGTTACAGCCTCTCCCTTCGCAATATTTCAAATACCTTCTATACTGGTGATGCATCGGAATTCGAGGACGTGATGAGATCGAGCAACTGATGAAAAGTTGAAATGATTGGGATGCAGAGCCATCTAATTTTTCAACAAAACTTGTAAGATCATCTGCTAGGGGATAATAGGTTTGTGGAGTATCAGTAACTAATTTTATGACATCTTCAACACCGTCTTCAAAGCAAAACTTGAGAGTTGTCAGCTTTGTCATGGTAGCTGCTACCTTGTCTCTCACCATATTAATCATCTCACCGCAACACTTCTTGTCTGATTTCACATCAATGACCAACTCTTCCAATGTAGTAGAAATCTTGGAAATGACATCGCAATAAAGTGATATATATTGAGCATCAATTTCATTGCCAAAATTATTGAACGAAACCAGCAACCGCTTCAAATTGCGCAATTTCTCTATCTTGGTTAGAGGTGTACATGTACCCGGCTTGAGTTTCCCGAATAAAAATTTTTGAATAGGCACGTGGATCGTCCCGAGCACACCCTCATTTTGGGGTGGTATATTGTCAACCCCACTGCCACTGCCTCTTATATCGAGCACTTGAAGAGACTCAAATTCTCCAATTTCAGATGGAAGCTTCGCCAAGCAAATGCAATCATTTAGATACAGGACTTTCAAAAGTTTCAGCTTCCATAGTGAAGATGGAAGTGATGCGATTCCAGTATGACTCAAGTCCAAAACTCGGAGATTTCCAGCATTCTCAAAGAAAAAGTTAGGAATTTTGTTCAAACTTTGATTTCTTTGCAAAATTAGTGTGGAAAGCATTGGACAATCTGGGCGTTCAGGTAACGTTGTCAGTTTATTGTCAACCAACGAAATTCGATTCTTCTGGTTCCAGTCTTCCATGCTTGGGGCATCTTGTACTGATTCACTGATTTTCACCAAATGTTTATGTTCACAATCAGCTAACAACTTATCCAATGCCACTTTCCGAATCAATTTTGGCATCCTAACATATTCTCCATGCCTATAACACATGCTCCTCCAGTAAAGACACCTTTTTAAGTTCATTCAATATATAACGCCCAAGGTTACGTACTTTGTTAGTTCCATACAAATCTTCAGCTGCCCAACAATCCAATAAGCAATCTGCACCAATGTCACTCCCTTCGGGATATAATGCACAGTACAAAAGGCAATCCTTTTGAGCGCCCTCCAATTGATCACAACAAAATTCTAAATATTTATACACTTTTTGAATGGCAACATCACCCTCATCAGGAAAACTTATCAAATTTGCATATCCTTGGTCCCAGCTCTCCTTTGTTTCTTTCTTTTTGAAGGCACTTGCTATCATTTTTATCACAAACGGACAATTGTTGCAGCATTTAACTACTCCTGCCATAACCGACCAAGATATACATTTTGACGGACCTAGAACTTTTTTAAACATAGATATTGCTTCGTCATCGGATAATCTTTCAATTCTAACCTCCTTGTCCACAGGCAAGTGAAAAAAATGACCCACTGTAGTTGTCAACACTAACTTGCTACCATTCTCATAATTAAGATCAATCCCAATTTGGTTTAATTTGAGATCTTCCTTAACCCCATCCAGAAGTAGCAAACACTTCTTATCCCGTAACTCTCCCTGTATTCTTTCGGCGACTTTGTCATCACTGGCACCTTCAACATCAAGGTTTAGTCTTCGCACAATACTTTGCTGCATTTGCTCAACGCTGAAATTCCTCTTGTCTTCCTCCGAGGAAACATTCACCCAAATCACTAACTTAAACATATCAGCAATATTTTTATGGTTGTTCAAGGTCTGCATTATAGTTGTCTTCCCCATGCCCATCCGCCCCTGTATTTTAATGACTCTGAATTTCCTTTTCGTTAACAGATCCAAAATCTTCTCCAGTGGTCCATAAAGTGTGGGGAAATTTTTGATATCGGGTGCTTCTTTAATCTCCACAACACGGATCTGGTTCTTTCCGCACTAAAATGTGTCCCACTTCTGTGCCCTCCAAGCGAACTGCCACTTTTAACATACTTTTCATCTTCTTGCATAGCTTTGAACATGGAATATAATGTAACAACTTCGACTTGTTTCTTTTTCTTTCGTATTTCGCAAATATATTTTTCACATCTTTTTCCAACTCAAACACTTCTTGAATCCAGTTATTGTAGTCTATTGATGGTATCTTTGTAGAGTTCCGTAACTCTAACACTGTCTGATGAGATTTCTTTTTGGCCAACAACTTCTGCATTGTGTTGGTCAACTCTCCGTGAATCTTTTCCATATCCCTTGAAACTTCCTTGAATCTATCCCATACTGGCTTTAACGCCATCACCCCAGAAACAATAGTTGCTGCTGCTACTACAGGTTCAGCCATCAATCAAAACAACAAGAACCTGTACCACAGAAGCTCCCAAAAAAATAAATAAATTATCAGATCGGATACATTAGTTACTTACTGGAATGAAACGGAACAACAAGGCTACTATACTTTGGGCCAAGTTTACTTCGTGATTGTGGTCAGACATTCTGTTTCTTTCATGCACCCAATAAAGCAAAAGGCCAATTCAAATTATTGTAGCTTTGTTGGTGAAGGTCACATTATTTTCTTATTTAGCCAATAATATGCAATGGATCAAAAGAAACTGAACTCCGATATAGTTAATTCTTCTTTAGGGGCTTAAAGACACGTACGCCTTCTTACTAAAACATTTTCTGCCTTCATATTTACTACTGCAGGTAGACTTCTTATTGGACGTAATGATACACAGAGCCCGTTGGTTGTCCCTCAAATTGACAACAAATAATTAGGCAATGTGCGATCTTTACATTTCTTTGTGTTTGATTGTGAAAATTGAACAATCGTAATCTGTTTTTCCGCCGGACCACAGTCTTGACAAATATGATAATTCATGAAAACTCATATTAAATCATTCCAAGTAAAACTTGAAATTGCTTAAATTTAGAACTAGGGAATTCAATCCAACTTTATATTTTGAGGAGATCCAAGTGTCTACACTTAATGTTGATGACTCTAGACAAAATATTAAACAACCTTGAGTAGTTTAGAACATGTTTACATTCTAACATTCGGAATTTCTCATTAAGTTTTCCAAACAATCGATGAATTAGAAATGAATTATCTACAAGTTCACAGATTTATAATTCACTAATAGAAAAAGAAGTAACTTTAAAATTAAGCAATTTAAGCAGCCAAACGGACTGGTGTCTACACTTGGTGTTGATACTACTAGACATAATTTCAAATAATGTAGAGGAATTTATAACACATTCTTATTCTAGCATCCGGAATTTCCCATTTATGTCTTCTGAACGCTCCATGAATTAGAATTGAATTATCTATATCTATATCTATATCTATACTATAAATAAAAGTACGAATAACTTAAGTGTTTTCCCCCTTTTTTGTAGAGACAAATATGCCCTTGATTTGAAACATAAGATTTTAAGATTTACATTAAAAAAAACAAAATAACTTCATATATTTTTATATTATAGTATTAGTATTCCAAATAAATTTAAACTCTACTTTATTTGGTTAAACTAATATAATTAAACAAGTTAGAATTATATTAGTATTAGTATTTCAAAGTGTATAAATCCATATATTTTTATATCAGTGTTAGTGTTTTAAATAAATTTAAACTCTATTTTATTTGGTTTGTGTTGAATTAGGTGTTTTCCAAAACTCACCACAAAAGAATGTATATTTAATAAACTGTATTAAAATTACAAAGCTATTTAATATTAACTTATACATCATGAGACTATATTATTCATACGAGTGTTATATTATTTTGTAAGTGCTATATTAGCTATGTGGCATCTAGTATATTGTATTTTATAGGGTCCATTCTGTATACAATTTCTTTGTTAATAAATAATGAGATGGGAACTAGGTTAAGACTAGTTCATCAAGTTCTAAAAATTTGTTCTCTCTTTCTTCTCTCTAACTCTAAATGGTATAGAGCCTTAGAGGAAAGTAATCCTTCCACAAAGTTATATTTCACGACTCGCAGTCTCATCGTGTTTCAGTCCATTTTATCATGTATTTCGCCCTATTCGTGCTTCACCTCTGTATCGTGCTATAGATCTGTTGCGTACTATCTGACTTTTAAGTCTTAATTTTCTAGGGTGTGTGTACACCTGTGTTTGTTTGTTGGTGAATTATTATCAGAAGGTAGTTGAAATTTTACACTTGATAGTAGTTGCTTGTTGCTTTATTTGTGCTAACGTAAACCCTCTAGTTGTTTGATAGAATGCCTGAATCGAATATGTCTGAGGAAACCCTAAGTTCTTTAAGTCAGGTGACTACGAAACTTAGGGGTCCAACCGAATTCAACCTTGGGCATTGCATCACCATAGTTAAGTTGAACGATCAAAACTACCTTGAATGGTCTCAATCTGCTTTGATTAGTCTAACAGGTCAAAGAGTGATTGATCATGTTGAAGGAACTGTTACCATTCCTGCCGAGGGAGATCCCAAACGTGCCGAGTGGCACAGTGACAATGCCTATGTCAAAGGATTGATTCTTAAATCGATGGAGCCTGAGATAAGCAGGGGGTTCCTATTTGCTGAAATTGTGAAGGAATTGTGGGATGCTGTTAAAAATAAATATTCATCTGCTGGAAGCTTGCTGCACCATTCTCAGAAATGCCTGCTCTTGTCTCACAAAGGGGGCGGTTCGAAGATAAGAGCCACCTAGTGTGTACTCATTGTGAACGTCCACGCCACCCTAAGGAAACTTGCTGGAATTTGCATCCACATCTCCATCCCTCTAATTTTGACAAGAAACAAGTGGCTGGAAAATCCAAGCAAGCTTCTTCTCATCCTCCACCTAAGGCCAATAATGCGTGTGCCACTACTGTTGATGCCCCTAGCCTCCCACCTGGAAAAGATATGGAGCAGATATGCCGAATTGTTACAACTGCATACCATAACGCTTCCGCATCTTCTTCAACATCACAACCAGTCCAGTCAGGTACTAATCCCTAGGCACATCATGCTTCCACATCTTCTGGTGGAAGAACCTGGATTATTGATTCAGGTGCTAGTGATCATATGAATGGTATGGCTTCTGATTTCTCCTCTTACACTTTATACTCAGGTAGTGAAAAAATTACTCTTGCAGATGGCTCTTTATCCTCCATCACGGGAAAAGGAAACATTCATATCTCAAATAATCTTACATTATCCTCTGCTATTCACGTTCCCAACCTTAGCACACCTCTTTTGTCTGTTAGTTCCATTACAAAGGATTTGAATTGTAGTGTGACCTTCTTTCCTTCTCATTGTGTCTTTCAGGACTTGGAGACGAGGAAGACGATTGGAAGTGGGCGTGAAGACAATGGATTGTATTTGATGGATTCTCAGGTCAAAGCCGTTTTTGGTGCTACCAAGTCTAGTGTAGAAAATAGTGGTGTCAATAAAGATCTGTTAATGCGATGGCATAATAGATTAAGTCATATTCCTGTTTCCGTTTTGAAGCATGTGCTTCCTCAGTTTTTTAGTGCAGGTTTTTTTTAGTTAAATTGTGAACCGTGTGTTCTTGCAAAACATTGTCGTGTATCTTAACCTATTAGTATTAATAAAAGTACTGCCCCTTTGCAACTTGTTCATTCTGACGTGTGGGGTCTTGAAAAAACTACTTCCTTACTTGGTTTTTGATATTTTATTGTGTTTGTTGATGACTTTAGTCGCTATACGTGGCTATATCTTCTAAAACAAAGGATGAAGTACAGTCAGTCTTCCAGGTGTTTCATAAAATGGTGTGTACTCAGTTTGGTCGTCCTCTAAAAGTTCTTCGATCTGATAATGGGGGGGAATTTATGTTTAATAGCCTTGCCACCTTTTTTGCTGATCATGGGATACTTCATCAAACCTCGTGTGCTGATACACCGTAACGAAATGGGGTAGCTGAGAGAAAGCACCGTCATATCGGAAATCATTGGTATGGGGGTCAAGACATCGTATTAGGGCTGATGCTTCTTAACAGCTACTTTTCTTGTCAATTAAATGCCATGTAAGGTTCTTAACCTTGAGTCTCCCGCCTCTGTTTTGTATGGTCATACACCGGTCTTCCCTATCCCTCCAAAAGTATTTGGTTGTATTTGTTATGTTCATATCCACCATAGAAAAGACAAAATGGATCCGAAAGCAATCCCTTGCATCTTCCTCGGGTATTCAGCTATTCAAAAGGGCTATCGTTGCTATGATCCTGTTTCTCATCGTCATTTTGTCTCTCGGGATGTCACCTTCTTTGAGTCCATTCCGTACTTCACCACTACCAGGCATTCTCTACAGGGGGAGAGTGCTGATTTACAGGAAATTCCATTGCCTGTTCCTGTTACAGGTGTAGAGATGCCTGCTACTGTTCCGTCTGTTACCGTTTCTCCTCAAAGGGAGCATTAGCCTCTAAAAGTATACACGAGACGAGAAAAACAATCTATTCTCTCCCCACGACCAAAAAGTCTCCTCTTCTCCAGGTAATCCCTCTCTTGATCTTGATGTTCCTATTGCCATTCATAAAGGAACGTGTACTTGCACTAAATATCCTATATCCCACTTTGTATCGTATGATAAATTATGACATTCCTATCAAGCTTTTATGTCATCTATTTCCTTTGTATCTGTCCCTTCTAAAGTTTCAGATGCCCTTAAACAAACTCAGTGGAAAGAAGCAATGCTTGAGGAAATGAAAGCTCTTGAAAAGAATGGTACTTGGGACATTATTCAGTTGCCAAAAGGAAAAAAAACCAGTTGGCTGCAAATAGGTATATACAGTGAATTATCGAGCTGGTGGGACAATTGAGAGGTACAAAGCCCGGTTAGTTGCAAAAGGTTATACTCAAACTCATGGAATTGATTACCAGGAGACATTTGCGCCTGTTGCCAAAATGAACTCCATACGTGTTCTCATTTCATTGGCAGCAAATTTATTTTGGCCGTTATTTCAGCTTGATGTGAAGAACGCTTTCCTTCATGGTGATTTGCATGAAGAGGTGTATATGACCATGCCTCCGTGGATTAAACTCGCCGATGATCAGAATTTGGTGTGCAAGCTAAAAAGGGCCTTATATGGGCTTAAGCAATCACCTCGAGCCTGGTTTGAAAGGTTCAGTTCAGCCATGAAAAGGGGAGAGTACAAACAGAGTCAAGCAGATCATACTCTCTTTGTCAAAAGGTGCAATGATCGAACTACAACTCTTATTGTGTATGTGGATGATATTGTGGTCACGGGAGATGATCCGGAAGAAATACATTAGTTGAAGAAATTCTTGGGCGCATAATTCGAGACTAAGGATCTCGGATCTCTGAGATACTTTCTTGGCATTGAGGTGTGCAGATCTAAGAGAGGAGTGTTTATCTCTCAAAGAAAATATGTTATTGACATGTTAACCGAAACAGGCAAGCTCGGTGCTAAACCTGCAGAGACTCCGATTAACCAAAATCACAAGCTTAATGAGGAGGATGGTGAGCTATTAGAAGATATTGGGAGATTTCAGCGATTAGTTGGGAGATTGATATACCTCTTACTTACATGGCCAGATATTTCATATGTTGTCAATGTAGTTAGTCAGTTTATGCATGCTCCCCGTTCCCCTCATCTTGAGGCAGCCTATCAGATCTTGTGTTACCTTAAGGGTTCTCCTGGGAAGGGAATTCTCTTTCGTTGCCATGGTCATTTGCGGGTTGAAGCTTACACCGATGCTGATTGGGCAGGGTCAGTTATAGACAGGCGATCTACATCAGGATATTGTACTTTTGTTGGTGGGAATCTTGTGTTTTGGCGTAGCAAGAAACAGTCGGTAGTCACCAGATCTAGTGCCGAGGCTGAGTTCAGATCTATGGCACTTGGAGTTTGTGAGTTATTGTGGTTACGAACTATGCTCGCCGAGTTGGGGCACCCAGTGCATGAGCCAATGAGCTTATATTGTGACAAGGCTGCAATCAGTATCGCCCACAATCCTGTCCAACATGATAGGACAAAGCATGTTGAAGTCAATCGACACTTTATCAAAGAAAAAATTAACCTTGGATTGATTTGTACTCCTTACGTTAATACTCGTAACTAGTTAGCTGATGTGTTAACCAAGGGGGTGAACAAGGTTTCTTTACAAACTATATTAGGCAAGCCGGGTATGTTAGATATCTTCGTACCAGCTTGAGGGGGAGTGTTGTAAGTGCTACTTATGTAGATATGTGGCTAGTCTAGTATTATTGTATTTTATAGGGTCCATTCTGTAATTATCAATATTCTTTGTTATATAAATAGAATGAGATGGGAACTAGGTTAAGACTAGTTCATCAATTCCTACAACATTGTTCTCTCTTTCTTCTCTCTATGCTCTAACGTTATTTTGTGATATTGTGCATAATAATCCACATACATTTAACAGAATTAACTATCTACCAATTCTAAATATTTGTTAAAAATATATTATTCTCTTATATATCTAATCAATTTTTATCATGTATTTATATGTGTATTTATATAGTTGACCAATTTTTTTCTTATAATTATTAATTAAATTTTTACACTTGATACTGTGCTTTTGCATATTTGTGATTATTTTTATTTCATACTAATTATTCAATTCTTAGTATGTACGTATTCATTAATAGACTTAATTAATCACATTTGCTAATCACTAAAACCACGTGCAACGCACCTGCACAAAAACTGGTCTACATAAATGCACAAATTTACAACCCATTAATTGAAAGTGAACCAATTTTAAAATTAGGCATTTTATGCAACCCAAACGGACCCTTACTATATCTGTGAACCGCAATTCAATGTGTCACATGACATAGTAAAGTAAGAAAAACGCTGATGTTCAGGGGGATAAGCAATTATTCATCAAAGAAACATAATATTATGGTGCAAATAGATTACGGTTTAATCCTCTTTCAATTTGAGGGAGAGTGCAGGAAATCAAGATTATAATTGTAGACTGATTTATGGAATTTATTTTAGTTGTAGTATTGTTTTATTGTCTTTGGTCAAAACATACCATAGATAGGAGATTATAATGGAGTAATTCTTTAATAATTTATTTTCTTTTCTCTCCTTTCCTGTACTGTTACCTTAAGGTTTATTTTGTGTCCAATATCCACTTGGGAGTCTTTGTAATCGGTAATCATATAATTATGACAACAATTATTAATGTAATTTCTTCCTCTATTTTGATTAATAATTATTAACTAGATAAAAGACCGCTTAGCGCCTAGCAGCCTAGGCCTTGCAAAGGCACTAGGAACCCTGTCACCACGCTAGGTCAACCTCAGCGTCTGATCATATAACGTTAAAGAAAAAAAGCGCTTAAGCTTAATAAGGCGCCCATACAAACTATCTAATAGTAGAACAACGTACGAACTAGTGCTAGCTCTAGATCATTTAGAACATCAGGAAAACAGATAATACACAAAGAAACATTTTTTATGGTTATGAAGGAAATAGCATAACCACATCCAAACAGCTGTAAAAGAAGACTAATGAGAATGCCGAAGAAGGTGTTCCAATAGTAGCCAGTCAGGACACTCCATAATATACATATGAGAGTATACCCGCAAAAAAAATCTCAAAACTGTGCCCAAAAGTACATCACATAAAAAGTAAAACAATGAATAGATCTGAATGGTTATGTGTTTATATGCACTTACCATGTCGGATGCTCAGCCATTCACAGTAGCAGTAAAAGTTAGTCCAATGATTTCTTGTACAAAATATTTATGCATAGAGGCAAGGGGTTTAAGGGCTCCCTCGACAATTATTCCAATTGAAGGATACCTTACTTTCCTTTCATCTTAAAAATATATTTTATCACCACTGGCCGCCCCACCTCCGTCACGCAAAGGCCACATCGGATCTTTGGCAGTGGTAGTGACAGCAGTGGTGTGGTGGTTGGTGAGGCCTAGCGACCAAAAGGATAAATAAAAATTTTTGGTAAGGGTATAAATTGACCATTCAAAAAAATGGTGTGACCTTTTAATGGACAAAAATGAAAATTGTCCTAGATAAAACAAATTGTGGAGGATCCACAAGGACACTGCACGTGTTATGGAAAAGTAAGGTGTCTTTTTCTTTGCATATAATTGTGAAAGAAGGACTTGCAACCAATTTCCTCTTATGCATAGCGTATTAACTTAAAGAGACTATATTTAGACTAATTATGAACATCACGGTTATATGAGTGCATATGACTGTCATTTTGATGCGCAGTGAAAGAGAAGAAACATAATTATTCGAGTAAAGCTAGGCACATAAATAAAGTCGAAAAACATGCAAAGAAGGAGATTGATATACCTTCTTCAGAGAATTCCCAGCTTTGAAAAAATTTCTGAGTGGCAACCTACAGGAGACCTTTTGAGAGCAACTTGTGGGCTTCTAAAGACGTTGAAATATTACTGTTGAATTAGCCTCATCAGTTTTCCCTTCTGCACGTCATAAGAACCATTGTCAGACGTTCCCATTTGTTTCGAGCTTTTGTGCTTTTCAAGAGTCATAAATTGGTAAATTAGATATTTTCTCATTGTTCATGCCAAGAGTTTGACTAGCAGGACGGCCTTGGCTAAAGCTGAATTGGAGTTCTATGGTCATGTACCTTTCCAGACTCCAACCAGTAACATACACATCCGAATTAAGGCATGTCCCTTGAATCACTGTCAGGGTAATCTTATTCCTGGGGTTGTACACCTAATTCAATTAGGCATATGCCTTCAAATGCACTTACACTTTATTTGAAATGTTACAATTTTTGACATTCTAGTGTTGTCCAAAAACCCTAGCTAAACCAAGCTACTAACACAACGCGGAGGAATCGCAAGAAACAATATGTTATCGCAATCAAAGTTACCACGCCCCAAAGGTTCCATAATAATGAAAACAATAATAACGGAGAATAAAGAAGAAACACTCACCAACAAACACAAGCAAATACGGTGGTATCGTCAGTGCCGCAAACCACCAGGTGATAAACTTTATTGATGATTGGATAAAAACCTAAGTACAAACAAACCCTATCTTTCTTTCTCTCTCTCAAGAACTTCCTCTCTAGACCTCTAGAATTTCCTCTCAAGATTTACCTTGAAAACTATAAAATGTTGTCCAGTGATTACAAAGAATAAATAAGACCTATGTATATACTTGTAATCCTGTGATCAAAACCAAGTCCTTATCATAAAAGGATCCTAGTCCTAAACTTCCAAGACCTAATCATAAAAGGACTAACCTCTAAGTTTTAACTTCCAAATTCTAATCGTAAAAGGAAGTGAGCCAATAAACTCACAAACCTCCACCTCGGCAAACTTCAATCACATTTATACTATAACCACGATCAACAGCGCATCAATCCTGCACATCACCCCCTCTAGTCCCCAAGGACCTGGCTCTTTAGAGCCCCCGCCTCTAAAGGCTTCAAGGTGGCATATACTCCACCTCTTCCTCCAAATTCGAAGCCATCGCTGACAAGAACTTGAATTGTGGTGCAATCGGGAAACCATTGGCTTTTCCCTTCTAAAAGCTTGTAACCATTTTTCCCTTCTTCCTGTCTCTCACCATCTCCATGCCCAAAGCACTCCTAGCTCCTCCCAAATCCTTCATCTCAAACTTCCTACTTAACTGAGCCTCAACCTTGTTGATTTTCACCATGCTCCGGGAAGTTGTGAGCATATTTTTGACACAAAAGAGTAAGTAAATAAAATCACCTGATTTGAGTCCTTTGAAGTAAACACAATGGTCATATTCACTCCTCGTAAGTCCATAAGCTAGCATGAATGTGTTAAACTTGTTGTACCACTGACGAGACGACTACTTCAAACCATATAAGAACTTCTTAAGTTTGCACATCTAGTCTTCCTTGCCAACAACTTTAAACCCCTCCGGCTGAGATATGTAAATCTCTTCCTCTAGGTCTTCGTGGAAAAATGCAGTGTTGATATCAAGTTGATCGAGCTGAGTCAAAATGCACCACCATAGCTAATAACACTTAGATAGAAGTATGCTTAACCACTAGAGAAAAGACTTTATTGTAATCCACTCCTTCCTTCTATGTATAATTCTTGCCTACCAACCTTGCTTTATATCTAATCCCAAACCCTAAAGACCCATATTCCTTTGTGAACGCACACTTGCACCCAATCAACTTCTTCCCACTTAGTAGTTTGCAAAGTTCCCAAGTCCTATTCTTATGAAAAGATTGCATCTCCTCATCCGTGGAGGTCTTATACTGCTCGACTTCACTATCACCCATAGACTCCTTATACAAAAACAGCTTATCCCCGAAAGTCATTAATGCATAAGCCACACTCTCTTCAAAGCCATAATGTTGTGGTGCTCTGGAAGTCCTAGGCTCTCTATCCCGAGCTAAAGATGAAAGTACCTATAATACCTGTTGTTCTTGTCCTCCGCAAAATTTGAACTCGAATTCCAATTCGAAGGACCCAACGATAGAGTCTAATCCGTTTGCACCACCACTTTGCTCACCTACTGCTCCCCTTCACCGAAAGAACTGACTTTCCCACGTTTTGAGTATAGACATCTCATCAAAAGTAACATCTCTCTACTAATCACTATCTTCTTGTCCTGAAGATACCACAATTTGAACCCCTTGATACCGTCAATTGTACACAGGAACAAAGCTTTCCGAGCCCTCGGATCAAGTCTCTCATCAGGAACATGTAATAAGCCGAACAACCAAATATATGGATACTGTAATAATTAGCATGCGATCCCAATCAAAGCTCCATTGGAGTCTTATACTCAAACACCTAAACATGACAATCGATTCACAAAGAACGTAGCGTAGGATAAGGCCTCAACCAAAACTACTCATCTAACCCGGCATTTAATAGCATATATTTCACCATTTCCAGCAAAGTTCTATTCATTATTTATGTTATTCCATTTTGCTGTGGCGTTCCTTCAAGGTGAAGTGACAAATAATACCTTCCTGTTGAGAATAATCCTTAAAAGGAAAGCTAATGTACTCGCCTTCTAATTTTTCTTGCCAATCTAATTCTCCACCATCGCCTTCCACCTCAAGAACACCTGAAAAACCTGGTCTTTAAACCTCATGGGATAAACCCATGTCCGCCTCGATTAATCATCTACAAAGGTAACGAAGCAGTTATTCCCACCCAAGGACTTTGTCTTTCAAGGACCTTAGATGTCCGTGTGAACATAATCGAGCAACCCATTTGTATAGTGAATTGCAATACCAAACTTTACCCGAGTCTGCTTATCGAGAACACAATGCTCACAGAACTCTAATTTACAACAATTTGCACCCTTTAGTAGACCCTATTTGCCCAACACCGTCATCACTTTCTCCCCAGCATGACTTAACCACATATTCCATAATCTCATCGAGTCTTCTTTCTCTTCGGTAAAAACCAAAAAGTTACCTATAACAGTGCAACCGTGAAGAAAAAAAAGTTTATCTTCTTCCTTTCATTTCGTTACCAATAATGGCGCCTGAGGGAACTTTTTGCACTACACCTTCGAACACAATCCTATGCCCGTTCAAGTTTAAGGCACATAAAGAAATCAAGTTCTTCAAATCAGGAACATATCGGACTTCCGCTAGAGCACAGACAACCTCGTCATGCATCTTCAACTTTACAATCCTTATCCCCACCCCATCGTCTGACAAGGGTGGTTGTTGCCAATACAAACTTTCCCGCCTTGTAACTTCTTAAAGGTATAAAACAAGTTCTTATATAGGCACATCTGGTAAGAACAACTGTTATCTAAAGTTCACTCCCCGGCAGACCTATTGCTTAGAGTCACCACCAACATACTCTTAAAGTCTTCCTCTCTTGAAATAACCGTGTTAATGGTCTCTGCTGATTTCTTTTTCTCTCCGCCTTTTAGTGAAGGATAATTCTTCTTATAATGTCCCTTTTGCCTGCACTTGAAACATTCAACTGGAGCCCCATCCCTAGATCAAGACTTAAAACGTGACTTTCCTCGTCTTCCCTAGTGCCTCTTCTCACTCCACCCTCAGGCCATCAACGTTTATGAGGAGGTATCACCCTTTTCCTTCAGCCATTTCTCATTGGCTATTACCTCGCTGTTACTCCATCATAAGTAAACTTTTGTTTCCCATAAAGCAACATGGTGATGAGATGCTTACAAGACTGGAAATGAATTTAGGACAAGAATAGCCTTATGCTCACCATCCACTTTGACTTCCAAGCCTTCAAGACTAAAGATAATCTTGCTAAACTTGTCAACGTGGTCACTCATCGATTACCCTTAGTATAGTCAAATCGGAAAAGCTTCTTCAAACATACACGATTATCGATTGTCATTGTCATATACTTGGCCTCAAACTCATTCCATTTACTAAGTGCCAACGTCTTATTCATGACATAGTACACGATGTTTTGAGCTAGATTCAACCGGATAGTGCTACATGCATTTAGACCGTACTCTATCCAATTAGCATCAGACCATGAAATGGGCTTGGCCGACACTACAACTAGTGCTCTGTGTAATCCTTGTTAGACAAGAATATCGCACATATGGCACTACCTCATATAGAAATTAACCTTTCTTCCATCGAACTTCTTAAGATTACAACCATCTTAACCTGAGGTGCTTTAATCTCCTTCTGAGGCGCACCTGTTTTTTGTGAGTCACCTTTAGTAGACATCTTTGATTACCACAAAGCTTCTCTAACCTAACCGTATAGTTTAATGCCTAAAACCCTAATTGAAACCTATCCCTTTGATACCAATTTGTTATGGAAAAACCCTAACTAAACCAAGCTACTAACATAACGTATTCGCAAGAAACCATATGTTACCGTAATCAAAGTTACCAGGCCCCGAAGGCTTCACAATAATTAAAATAATGATAATGGAGAATAAAAAAGAAACACTCACCAACATACACAAGTAAACAAGGTAGAATCGGCAATGCCGTATTCCACTAGATGATAAACTTTATGGATGATTGGACTCCATTCTAATGGGTGGGATGCAAGCATTGGGATCAGTGGCACTTCTCGTGCCTCGTGGAAGTCGATTTCTAGAGTGTGGATTGACTTTATGCAAAACATTAAATTAGTGGTGGGTGTGGGGGACAAAATCCATTTCTGGGAGGATATATGGTAGGGAATAGTTCTTTAAAGGATCTATTCCCAAGGATTTTCAGATTATCTTGTAATCAGAACATGTTTATTCAAAGGATTTCCTCTTGGTCTCCAAGCTTCTCCTGGGATCTGTCTTTTCGTAAAAATCTAAATGAAAAGAGATTGTCGAGTTCGCAACTATGATGGATCTAATCGAGTGTATCGTTAAATCAGAATTATCTTGATAAGAGATCTTAGGTGGCTTATCCATTCGGTTCATTTTCATGTAAATCCTTTTTTAATGTCCTTTCTCACTACTCTCAATCAAATTCAGTTGCATTGTCTAGTTTTATCTAGAAGCATGGAGTTCCTACCAAAATAAAGTGTTGTTTGGCTTGCTCTTAAGGGGAAGGTTAACACATGTGATGTGGTTCAAAAGAGGAAGCCTTTTGGTGTTTGTCCCTCTCTTGGTGTGTGATGTGCAAACAGTTTGATGAAAACATTGATCATATTCTTCTTCATTGTGGGTTTGTAAGGAAGATTTGAGGCACGGTTATTTAAAGCATTCGAGATAGTTGGTGCTATTCCCAAGAAGTGGTTAGAGTTTGTGGTATTGAAATGGTACTTTGATAAGGGACAGGGCAAAGCTAGAGCTCTATGGAGATTCGCATTACTAGCGGCAGCTTGGGGTGTTTGGATGGAAAGAAACAAACGTATTTTTTAAAGGAAATCTACTTATGTTGAGGATTTGGGGGAGCATATTTTATTCCTTATAGGACTGTGGGCCAGGGCGTCTGGTATTTTAGATAGTTCAGAATGCTTTCTGTTTAGTATTGATTGTAATAGTTTTTTGCTTAGCTAGGTGTGTTTTTGGTGTCTTGTGTAGTGTGCCTCTTTCTAGTAGGCAATGGGGTTGTCAGTCTAGTGGAATTCTCTTCCACTAGTCAGCTTATTTTCATGATTGCTTATGTATTGTTCTCTTTCGTTAAGTGGCAACAAAATTTTCTGTTTTGTATCAAAAAAAAAAAATAAATAAGTACAAACAGACCCTAGTTTTCTCTCTCTAGAACATCCTCTCTAGAGCTGTAGAATTTCCTCTCTAAATCTACCTTGAAAACTAGAAACTATTGTCTGATGATTACAAACAATAAATAAGACCTATATTTATACTAGTAATCATGTGACCAAACCAAGTCCTTATCATAAAAGGACAAACTTCCTAGTCCTAATCGTAAAAAAGACTAACTTCCAAGTCCTAAATTTCAAAATCTTAATCGTAAAAAATGGTGAGCCAATGAATTCACATCTAGAACCTAAGTATGCGTATATAGAAATTCTCCAAGGAATCGGTGTTCATTGTACTACTTGCTTAAAATTGAATTTTTCGCTTTTGATAGACCAAAAACCACATTGTTAACACTTTTTTTCCATGGGAGATGCTCAAGATTTCATTTTTTTTCCACCTTTCGTGGTGTTTGGTGCATAATTTCCCATGGATCAATTTCCATGGACAACTTGCTTTAGCCTAATTTTCCAACTTTTAATATGCTGCAGATTATTTGCCTATGTGCAAATTTGACTAGGAATTGTGTGTAAAGTAAATCAATAAAACCACAACGCCAAGAAATAACGTGGTTTGGTCTAAAAAGATACCTCCTCCACAGTCACTTTTATTCTCTTGTTTAGTGGTGCCCTACGAAAATGGAGATGGTTGCTCTTGTAGGGTTCCTGAGATGGTTTTCAGACGATCTAGGGTTTAGGATATAAGAGCCTTTATATAAAAGGATGTACATGAATTAGATAAAGACAAGCATCTTAGTGAGTAGTACAAGAACAAGTCTATCAGCTAGTAGGATAATTAGGAGAATAATTCATTTAGCTTTATCTTGTGTAGCTGCTTAGTTGAGTAAGAGACTTCTTTAGATATCCCCTAGATGCATTGAACTTGGTCGTTGTATAGAGAATAGGCCAACAGATTGGGCCTTGCTTTTAGGCATATGACTTTTGGGCCTAATGAGTTTGGGCCGTGTACTTGGTCTAATTGATGTAGACTTTATTTATTCAAGCTGGGCGGCCTGCCCTGCTAAAACTCAGACCTAGGTCGATATATCCAGGTCACAATGTAATTCAAAAAGCACCTCCGCCCTAAGTTTTTGGTTTCCATGGCTCTTGGTCAAATAATTCTAGGGGCTTAAATTCTTTACCATGTAAGTTATAAAATGCACCCAATTTTCTAGTTTCTAGGGACGGTTATTCCATGTAGACAGTGTTCTAAAAATCGCGCCTAGGTAAAAATTGGTGCTTCCTTGACTGGCCTAGGGCTAATCGTTTGTGTTTAGGCGCCGATTTTTGGGCTACGCGCCGATTTTACGGTAGGCGCTGATTTTCCCCCCTTTTTTTTCCTTTCAAAACAACGTAGTTTCAAGAAAATAAAATAAACCCGTTTATGAGTCCTCTTTCACTCGACCTAATCAGACCCGCCGTCCTCATCCTCATCGATCTCCATCTCCTCCTCTCCTCTCCTCTCCTCACACAGTCCGACGTCATCCACACTACGCCGTCGCCGTCGTCTCCACAGGCCTCCGTCGATCCCTTCTCTCCACAGTCAAGCCCTACTTTTTTAAGCCTTAAGGTTAGTTATCTTTTCTTAATTTTTTTTAAATATTGTTATTTTGATATCAAAGTTGTTAGTTTGAGATTTTATAAATTATTAGGTTAAAAATAGCAAATTTCGTAAAAAAATAAAAAAAAATATTTTGACACCTGTTTAATATATCATGAAGAAGATTTTGTGTCGAAGGATGAGTCGGAAGAAGAGGAAGATGAAGAGTTTGATTTTGAGTCCAATGAGGAGAGGGTCTTAGAAGGATACGGAGAAGAAGAACTAGAGGCCTAGAACATTAGTTTAATTTAATTACTTTCTTTTTGCTAATTTTATTTATGCTTTTAAAGTTTGGACGTGTATTTTGGGATGTTCACTTGGGTTTGATTGTTTGAACTTGTTTATTTTGTTTTTGGAATGCATGTTTTATTGGTTGAATGTTGAAAAATTAATGTTAATTTGAAAGGTATATAATTTTTTGTCAGTATTATGTTATTTAAAATAATATTTTTAATAAAAAATCGTTTGACCGATTAATCCCCTAGGCACTAGCCCCCCCCCCCCCCCCGACCCCCGCCCAACTCTTGGCCGAGTAGCGATTTTTAGAACATTACATGTAGAAGACTTTTGAGGAATTTGATTATTTTCCATAAAAATCAATGAACCGCATACTATGGGATGGGTCTGTTTGACAGTACTTTTTTTCCATGCAATACACTCAAGATTTCTAGTCCATGTTGATAAAAAGTTGGAAAACAATTGAAAAACAACTAATTTTAATGAGAATTTGGAAAAAGAGAAGAAAGATTTTTTCCACTTTTTCCAAGGAAAAATTATTACCCGACCCCCAAAGAAATAGATTTCATGGTGTTAAGCATGATATTTATTACGGTTCCTTCTCCTAACAGCTTAAGCTTTTGGGAGAGATGTTCTTAATATAGTATTAGATCTTGGTTTTCTGGAAGGTCCAAGGTTCAAGCCTTGGCACCTCTATCCCCCATTTGTTAATCCGAAATTCAAAATATGTATGCTCTCGGAAAAATTGAAAAAGTAATAGAACATCTCACCTGAAACACTTAGGGTGTGTTTGATTGGCCATATTTTTCATGGAAAATATGGCTTTTCCACCCAAATTCTCACTTTTGTAGTGTTTGATTGCAATTATTTTTCATGGGGCTTGTATTTATTTTCTAGGCAATTGCATATTTTTCGAGACAAAATTTTACCTATTTTCTACAAAAAATGCTATAACTTAAACTACAAAATTCAAAATTTAATAAAAATTTAATATTTAAAATCTATTAATCAAGATCAATAAACAAGATCCATCATGACTATAAAATTATGTAAAAAAAAATACCCATAATTTTTTCTACATTAAAAATGCCATAATACAACCAATATTTTCCGGTAGAAAATTAAGGCAATCAAACACATTTAATTACATTTTCCATGCAACTCAATTCTAGGCATTCAATTACCTGGAACTTATTTTCTTTCCATGTAAATTCCATACTTGCAATTAACGCACCCTTATTTTTTCTTTCAACCTTCTCATAAAAATTTGTACGATTTTTAATTAATTTTGAATTTTTATCAGAAGGCGCCCCTCATGTTTTCTATTTTGGTGTGGTGTATTGAAGCATAAATTTTCTAAGTGTTAGGAATCATCTCACCCAAAAGGTTAAGTCGTTAGGTAATGAGTCAACATTGTATATCTGCCCATATGTAAAACCACTTCAAGAAATCCAATTATTTTCCATGTAAATCAATCACACACAAAAAGAATACAAAATGGCTTGAAAGAAGCCGTGTCCAAAGTTATCAAAGCAATCCTTGCACCAACAGTTTTAAAGTTGTTGCGGTCAATAATTAAGGGTGGGATTTGTTGCACCAGTTGGACATAATTGGTTTCCTTGGAGTTGTTTTCATTGGAATCACTTTCCATTAAGTGCTCATTTGGTTCAAGTTTCCGTTCATTCCTGAAATCCTAAATTAGTAAATTAACATTATAGTTCATGACAATAGTTTGAATCATAAATTGATGACGCTCAAACTTTTTATGTGAAATTACCATTTTAGATTGCTCAACAGAACTAAATCTCGAACCAAAACAGCACTAAAGTAACCAACTTGGAGGGAGGTTGCTGGATTCCATGGAAAAGTAGAAAAATTAAGCTAAAGGCCTAAAACAAGTTAAACCATGAAAATTAAATTGCTGGAAAATTAATGGAATTAAACACCACCATAATAATTTTTGACATTTTCCCTAGAAAAGAAATGTGATCAAACACGCGAGATAGATTATAAAATCTTGTCATAAATTCAACATTACATATAAATATGTATATATATACAGCCAGTCCCCCTTTTTAATCAAAGAACATACTTCCCCTTTTAGGGGCTAAATAATTGAATTTTTTCATGAAATTTGGTGGGTAATGATCTGCATAAGAAATTAATCAATTTCACCAAATTTTATTAAAAAATTCAACTGTGAAGTGGGTGATCTAATAATCTAAAATTTTCACAGCCAAAAATTGCACGCACACACACACATATATCAATCTTTGGTTCACCCACTTTCAGATTTAATTATTTGATAAAGTTTTGGTAGAGTTCATGAAATCATCCCCGCCAAATTTTATCAAAAATTTAATCATTTTCCCCCTCTTTTGAGGAAGTCTGTTGCCAGAGTCGAACCTGAAGTGAGCCGCAACAGGCACATACCTTTGCCTCAGACCCCAAATTTTTGAGAGTCCCATAATTTTTTAAAGTTTGAAGTTGAGAAAGTTTATTAATAAAAAAATATTATATGTTATCATTGATAAAAAAATAAATAGTGATCATTTATATAGATTAATTTTATTTTATTTATTTTCTTTGAATTTGGCTGCTTTAAAAAAAAAGGACCTAAAAATTTTAAGACGGTCGACCTCATTGATAAATTTCACTTCAGGCACCCGAATTCTGAGGTCCGGCCCAGTCCTGTTGCTTTAAATAAAATCCGTCAGGTAAAGTGGTGTCAAATTTTATTTCAATTGCATATGCAGTCTTCATTTTTAATCAGAAAAATGAAGCTTATATTAAAACAAGAAGTCTAATACAAGCAAAAAAGGAACTGATAGAGGACAAGAGATCCACATCCAGCCCCGGAAAACAGAAAAAAACAGACAAATAAAAACAAGACATGCACCACCTCAATCAGCAACAAAAAACCAAACCCAAACCTACAGAAACTATACAACCGGAAAAAAAACAAAAAAAAAAAAAAAAGAAGAAGGTGAAATATACACCACCACTCCACTACAGCACTGCAGCTTAGATGTTGAGCATATCAAACTTATTACAACTTACTATCACATTCATTATTACTTTTTTCTTCTTATCTCTCGTTCAAAGTAGAAATATGAGCTTAAAGTAAAAATATGAGCAAGTGAGCTAGCCCAGTTGATGAGACACTCACCCGATTCAGGAGAGATCTCATTCAAGATGTAGTAAAGAGAAAAGACTTAAACATTCCATTCTTCAAGTAAACAAAAATATGAAATCTGACTGGGGAACTAAACTAGTACGAGTGAGAAAAAAATCAAAACATCGATGCAGAAAGAAAAAAATGGGTACCTCTTCACAGCACAGAGATTTTGGAAATCGGAAATATGACTTGAGATCTTAAAGATGTATTGAGTGGAATAATAGAACTGAAACGTTGATCGATCGTCCGAATATCTCAACTCTGTTAGTGTGTAAGCTCTGGTTTCTCGTAATTTGTCGGTTCAATTATTGTGCGGCGATGGTGGAGTCGCAAGACTTGTAAAGTTTCAGTCAACTCCTACCTTCCTCCTGTTGTGGGACCAGATATAGATATATTTTAGAGCCCTAGCAAATTCTGCTTTCTTTTTTTCTTTTTTCTTTTCGGGGAATAAAGGCTCTTCTACATTATTGTTAAAATAATCATACCTATATCAAAAACATAAAATGCAAATTCTCAAAAACAAGAGTATAGTCTAGCAAAACAGTAATTGTTTTGATCCATCATTAAGTTATGACACCGAATTTTGCTAGTTTCCTAATTCGCACTTATTGCTATTTATTAATGTGAAAAATGTTATGATATTGCGTCAAAAACTCATTTATTTACCTGCAAGTGCACGAATGTATATAGTATAATATATGCAAATGCGAGTTCAAATCTAAGGAACTGGATATGTGTCACCGACCCAAATTTCGGGTCGCGAATGATAAAATTTTATAAAAATAAAAGAATTTATGATAAAAATGAAATAATGACCACACTCCAAATCACAATGATAAAATTTTATTTATGAAAAACAAAAGAGAAAAATATAAGATTTTTAGAAAATACAATGGCCAAAGGATCTACCCATCCCAGCCCATCGAACAACCAAATAATTTATACAAAAGTTAATGTAAAAGATTCAACATTTAACAAATTAAATCACTACGCGTTAACTTCTCTAATCCTCAATTTTCATCTTTCAAACCTACAAAATAAACCTAGTGTATGTTGGGGGGGTGGGGTTGAGCTACGAAGCCCAGTAGTTTCCTTGATAACACGTGAGCTTTACTTAATTTATTCATAACAAGCGTAGAAACAATATCGACATCATTGTACAACAAATAATACACAAATAATAATATCATACTTAATCGCAAGGACAACGAACACACATATAAATTAATTACAAACAAATATTCTACCAATATAATTGAAACAAGAATAAATTAAACAAACACTCAATAAAGTATCCTCTCCTACCTCATTTTGCGAACCCGTGCTCTTTTCTTTGTTTTTTTTTTTCTTGCCATGCGGTTTATTTTCTGTCCTCTCTAGCTCTACTACTTTTTTTTCTTTTTTTAATTTCTTCATAAACCTCGACCATCAGTCTTTTTTTTTT
>CM038467.1:50910155-51216187 GCA_021464415.1 Lonicera japonica
GAGAAATCGCTAAAGCTTTCTTTCACACCTTTTCTTAGGTCGCCATTTCCAGCTTGCCTAGCGGGTAATTTCCAAATCTTCGTTGGACCCGTATTTATTCATGAACTCCTTGACAATATCTCCCAAGTCTTCGTGTGGTGTCTCTCCAGATCAAAAAACCATCTCAGGGCGGCCCCTGTGAGAGTCATGTGAAAGGCCTGAGCTAATTTCGGTTCTCCACAACCCGACATTTGCATGGATCTGATGTAGGATTGAAGATGGGTTTTAGGGGGTGTGGTTCTTGTGAATTTGGTGATAGAAGGGAGCTTGAATCCCTGAGGTAGTCTTGCTTCTGGGTAGAGAGAGAAAGCATTCATATCTGTGATCTCATCCACCCCTCTTATCAGAGAAATCCCTCTTTAGCAGAACCTTCGTCTGCTCTTTCAGTTTCTTCATTTCTTCACTCTCTCTTGACACCTCATCGGGCTGTTCCCGAGCTATAACAGATTCTGCATACACTGTCCAGAGTCGGTTGATGTCTATGTACTCATTAGGAGGGGCTACTAGGGCCGGTGGTGGAATAGGCCTTGCTAGGACTTGTGGCCATGGCTAGTATTGGGGATCAAGGCCTTGCTGAGGTTGCGGCCAGATGATGGGTGGCTCCTGTTGTTGATAAGTGGTCCTGAATTCGGGGCCCATTGATTCTGATTGTTGGGATCGGTCTGAACGGGATCGGCCAAGACAGGGCCTGTTTGAGGTGGATTGGTTCCTTGAACTGGGGGAAGTACTTGCGATGACTGCCTTTGATCTCGATTCGATGGTAGTCGTTCAAACCCCTATAGCTCGACCCGCCCGGCTGACAACTCTTCTACTCGAACTCGGGTACTTTGTTGCTCGTTCGTGAGTTTTGCTAGATTCACACTGACAGTCATTAACAAACGATGCATCTCAGCTAAAGTTGGCTGAGCTGCAGATGCCTCGGCTAGGCTCTGATCTGTCTCTTGATTTTCACGTCCATCGACCATTGCGGGAGTGCTTGGTCTTACTAATCTTCCGGTGTGATCCCGACCAGCCCAACCTTCCAGACTGTCGTCGTATTATGGCTGCAGACGGAACCATGGGGCGAAGATGAAGGAAGACTATGATGTGACTCAATTTTTGCCAAAAGAACCATAGAGAAAGAAAAACAACGAAAACCAAGTTTCGGGTGTTTTATAAAGACAAGTCAACAACAACTTGAGTGAATTCCCAGTGGGAGTTTAAGATAGGCAGCAAAGTGCTCCTTGGGTTATTCTATTTGTCCCGAATTTTGAAAAACTCATCTTTTGATTTTATGAAAATTGGGAATATCCCTCCTCTTGAGTTGCTTTTCATGGGAGATGTACCGAGGAAAGTCACAACGAGGTGATCTCGATGTAAATTTCTACGACGGAGGTTGGACAGCCTCCTCGCCGTACTTGCCAATATCTGGGGAGATATACATGACAAGGCCCTACGTGGTACGAAACTCCTCACGGTTGATAAAAAAGTAATAAAAGGTGTTCTATCTTTGACTCTCCTATATGCAACGCAGGTGTAATGCAAGGTGAAGGCTTTAGGCTCCCTCCTATTTGGCAATACCTCGCGATATACCCCAGGGGCGGGTACGTGCAAGAATCTTTTGATATACTTCCCGGGTACGTGAGTGTTCTCGTCACTCGATATACCTCGGGGGCGTACTTGGCCTAGGAGAGTGGAAGTAAATGCTTTCGGTTTATGTTGGCCCAAGCAAGCCAACTCCCTACTCACTTATAATACTTCCGAGGGTTCGGGGTAAATTCACACTCGTAGAACCAATGCATGATTTGTGAAAGTGCGTGCAAAACAAGAATTTTTAAAAGATTTAATTGCAAATATCTTATCTTCGAGGTGTATTTTGAAAACGCCATTTTTATTTAAAAAGATATTTCTTTACAATCAGATATAACATAAAGGGGAAATCCTAAGCATATGTCTATGTCAATGAATGGACTCTACAACGCCTTTAGGTCAGGTCAACAATAAAATCCAGGCACCACAACAGGGGGCAAGTAGGGAAAGCAGTAAAAGCATGCATATCAACATATTTATAAACAAAGAATCCACATATAAGAGCCTAGTTCTCATAATCCCCAGCAGAGTCGCCACTGTGAGAATCCGCAAATGCAACCCCCGGGTCTCATCCCCGTTTGTGAGCGTCTGAAGCGTCGGAAGGGATTCCGTCGTTCCATTTGCTTAGAGTTGGTTGATAATTCATATCGGGTGTCCCTGTAACATCCTGTATTTATATTAGTGTTAATTATGTTATATTAACTCCCTAATGTATATAGGAATGATCGTTGGGTAATTCGGGTGGTCCGAATCGATTTTGGTTGATAAATAGGAAGTTTTGGTTCTTCATGATTTGTTAATTTTGGTTAACTTTGAGCTATTATAATTTGTTCATTACTTATCCGATTAAGCTTCTGTTCGCGTTGGTGTATAGTATTCATTCCATTCTACAACTTTCGTGTTTTTACCGAAGTCCAATTCGCACTCCTCGTTGACCAAAACAGGGCCCGAAGTTGGCCCATCGCTAAATTCTGGTCTTTCAGTAGCGCTTTGGCAGAGCGCTGTCTTCGGTGAATTTCTTGGAACGATTGGTCCATAATTTGGAGAAACTTCCAACTAGGAAGTTGTAGATCTTTGAAATACCTTTCCGTGGACATAAAGAACGCCTCAATTGGAGTTCCGAGTCAAAAGTTATGGCCAAAACAAAAACAGTGCTCCAGAACCAAAATTTGTGCGCGGACCGGTCTGGGAGTTCCAGACTCAAGCGCGGACCGGTCTGGCCTTTAAAATTTGCCAAATTTTCACCCCGCGGACCGGTCTAAGGTTTTTGGCGTACCGGTTCGTACGGTTACTGTAGCAACCGACTTAAAATGATTTTAAGGTCGTTTTTCACCCATTTTCACTCATTTTTCGAGCTAGGCTCATCCACACACCTCCAGAGACTTCCGAAAGATTCTAGAGAGAGAAAGAGAGAGATTCCTACGCTTCTCTCATCCCCGATCAAAGATTGAAGCTCAAAATCATCCGAATCATCTTCAAATTCACTATTCATCGTCTTCCTCCTTGGGATTCCTTAGGGAGAGCTTGGGTTCTCTTCTTTCTTCACTCTATACGGCTAATAAACACGAGGTAGGGGCTTACTTGCTTTCATAACATGTTAATATGACTTTATTACACAAAAATGGTTGTGTTTGATTCATGGTTGGTTGAGAACTAAACTATAAGAAAGGTTATGATGTTTTATGATCTTTATGGCTATGATTGCATGATTTAAGACAAAATATGCTATATATACTCGAGATGAAGTGTTATTTGAACAAAATAACGTATCCTTATCGGTATGTATCATAATTGTTGATAAAAGTGGATTATTGATGAATTTTGAATACCAAAGGATATATGGTGGAACTTTTGGAGTATATATGGCATAGGTTGTCTTATATTGATATTTAACATCATATTATGCACGATATATACTATTGCTGTGTCAATCGACTGCTCGGGAATCTTATGGCAATATTTGGAACGGACTTGCGGTTTATGGATTGATTGGCTATCCTATGAAAGGCCTTCACCATTTAGCACTAGTTTGGAAAGCTTGTGTCTCTTGGGAACAAATTCTTGATATGGTTGTATAGTGCTTGCCGGGATGGAAAATAAGTGGGGCTCGGTGCCCTTGGGTTGAAAATCCCTAAACCCCCGGGGGAGCAATGTTTGGCCGCCTATAAGCCACCAGTGAGGAGCCCGGGAACTTAGGCAATTGGCAAGGCACTATGATTTATGTTGATATCTATGTTCTTATAAAATTGGGATGGTTGGTCCTATGGCTCTGTTTTGATGATGGCCTTATAATTCTGGCGACTATGGATTATATCTACAGCCTGTGCTATCTATCATACGGTAAACGGTTGACACGGGAGGTAACCTGCATTAGCACGATCATGCATCTTTTAAATGGTTGGCAATGATTCTTGTTTGTATTACTTAAATCATATATTCTGAAAATAAAAGGATAACTTGTCTGAATACCATGCCCTATATTTCCCCTTACTGAGCACATAGCTCACCCCGTTCTTTTTATAAACCAATACAGGTACTCAGGAATCCAAAGAAGACAAAGATGCGATGGGCTCGGGAACGAATTAGAGGCTCTGATACTTGTATTTTGATACTTTTGATTGTGTATATCTTGGTATGGCAAGTCACGGCTTGCCTATGACATGCCCGCTTTTAATTAGCTCCCATTTTGATATTTATGCATATATATATATGTATGGATTTGACTTGCCCCATATCATTACTATGCTTGTGAAATTTGAACTACATGGTATATGTTATAAAGCTTTGCCATCATTTTCGCATCTCGTACTCATTAATGCTGGATATATAGTATGTTGTTGACTTATATTATTTTTATATACCTATCTTAGTCCTACTAAGATGGGTCAGTGACGCCCCAGGCCTTAACTACGGGTGTTATCCTGTACAATTAAGGCGGGGGTGTTACAGTCCCTCTATCCTGTTTCTAGGTGTAAAGGGGTTCATTCAGAGTTGCCAGTACGTTTTACGAGAAAACGGACAAAAAGGGGTTGTGTATGGGGAAAGGCTACAGATAAGCCTTTCTTTACACGTTTGTCTGCGAAACCAGGATTCTATAGGGTTCAGGAACTATATTACGGTTTAGGAAGGTGTTAAGCACCCAATCCGCCCTTTCGGTCTCTAGTGGTCTTATATGTTTATTTTATGTTGAAAAACTTGGATGCTTTTACTAACAGTCTACTACTTTTCAAATGAAAACCTTAATTTCAGGGGAAAATGGGAAAGGGATAGAAACCTTTGTATTTCGAGATCCGATGTTTTATTTATTGAAAGATGTAAATACAAATGACAAAACTTTTTATTTTGAAAGAGTGTCCCGTATTATTTCCTCAGATAATGACGATTTTCTCGTGTTGTGATTACTTTTGTAAAAGTTCGGATTTTGTATCGGGACTAATTTAATATGAAACTAGAACTCTTTGACGAGAGTTATCAGACACGTCGTAGTCTATAAAGAAGACAGGATATGTTGATTTTAATTCCTAGATAAGTCGTATCAGTCCGGGTTTTGAAAACAGAATTTTATCCGGATGATAACGTACTTACTCTTCTGGTTTTGCAAATGGTTTTATCAGGGTCTTTTGTTTTGAAGACGGTAGACTATTTATAACTTGGCAATAAGTTTATTCAAATAAAATGTGGACAAAACAACAGAAATAAAGCAAGTACACAGATGAACCTGATTTTCGAGCGCGTTAGGAATCTAGCACAACCATATTGCAACTTCGCTTACTAGGACGGGGATCGACCTGCCCGGTCAGGTCGTGGGGTGTGGGGCAGCACCCCGTTATAAAAATCAGATTTTAAGCAAGTCTACAATAAAACCAATATACAAATATCTTATTTAATTAATAGAAGAGACTTTCGTTACCTTCCCGACGAGAATAATAATAAGAAAGAAAATATAATACGGCGGAGGGATCTCCGGCGATAATAATCTTTTCCTTCTTCAGATATTTCCGAGAATTTGATTCCCGAGACCGGACACGTCGAGTGTCGAGAATAGATTCGATAATTCTTCGGAAATAAGACGATACTCGAAAATGCTTGTTTGCTATTTTCTGCTCTGCTCTGGCGATTTTTCTTGCTGTTTTCAGCTGTGATGTTGGTGTTCCTAATCCTTGGGGGCTGCTAGCCTATTTATAGTGGTGAAAAGGTGTATGTCGCGCGACATTATGGTGTATGTCGCGCGACAATCTTGACTGCCGTGCGACATTTCACTTTAATGATGATTCTGACTCACTGATGAGTCAGAAAGTGGAGTGGTGGGGTGTTTGTCGCGCGACATGTCCCTATAAAGTGGGATTGTCGTGCGACATACTGGTGTGTGTTGCGCGACAATCTTGAATGCCGTGCGACATTTCACTTTAAAATATGTTTGTTTGGCCAACAAACCCCTTCGGGGCAGTTCCGGGTGTTCGGGTGAGTTCCGGACTCAAAAAACAGTACTTCTTGAAGGTCGTTAGGGTTCTTGCGGGGGTCACGGATCGGGGTGTCTACAGTTTAGGATTCCCCTTTTTGTCATATTTGATTGTAAAGAAATATCTTTTTTAAATAAAAATGGCGTTTTCAAAATACACCTCGAAGATAAGATGTTTTGCAATTAAAATCTTTCAAAAACTCTTGTTTTCACGCACATTACAAATCATGCATTAGTTCTACGAGTGTGAAATTACCCCGAACCCTCGGAAGTATTATAAGTGAGTAGGGAGTTGGCTTATTTGGGCCAACATAAACCGAAAGCATTTACTTCCACTCTCCTTGGCCAAGTACGCCCCCGAGGTATATCGAGTGACGAGAACACTCACGTACCCGGGAAGTATATCAAAAGATTCTTGCACGTACCCGCCCCTGGGGTATATCGCAAGGTCTTGCCAAATAGAAGGGAGCCTGAAGTCTTCACCTTGCATTACACCTGCGTTGCATATAGGAAGAGTCAAAATAGAACACTCTTATGTTTTTTTATCAACCGTGAGGAGTTCGTACCACATAGGGCCTTGTCATGTATATCTCCCCTAGATATTGGCAAGTACGGCCGGAGGCTGACCAACCTCCGTCGTAGAAATTTACATCGAGATCACCTCGTTGTGACTTTCCCCGGTACATCTCCCATGAAAAGCAACTCAAGAGGAGAGATATTCCCAATTTTCATAAAATCGAAAAGATGAGTTTTTTAAAATTCGGGACAAGTAGGATAACCCAAGGAGCACTCTGATGCCTATCCTAAACTCCCACTGGGAATTCACTCAAGTTGTTGTTGACGTGTCTTTATAAAACACCTGAAACTTGGTTTTCGTTTGTTTTCTTTCTCCGTGGTTTCTTTTGGCAAAAATCGAGTCACATCATAGTCTTCCTTCATCTTCGCCCCGTGGTTCCATCTACAGCCGTAATAGGATGACAATCTGGAAGGTTGGGCTGGTCGGGATCACACCGAAAGGTTAGTAAGACCAAGCACACCCACAATGGTCGATGGACGCAAGAATCAAGAGACAGATTAGAGCCTAGCCGAGGCGTCTGCACCATAGCCAGATTTAGCTGAAATGCATCGTTTGCTAATGACCGTCAGTAGGAATTTAGCAAGTCTTGTGACGAGCAACAGAGTACCCGAATTCGAATAGAAGAATTATCAGTTGAACGACTACCACCAAATCGGGATTGTAATCAATGGCAGTCTTCACAAGTGCTTCCCCCAATCCAAGGAACCAATCCGCCACAAACGAGTCCCGTCACAGCCGGTCCCGTTCAGACCGATCCCAACAATCAGAATCAATGGGCTCCGGATTCAGGCCCTACCTATCAACAACCAGAGCCACCCATTGTCTGGCCGCAACCTCAACCGGGCCTCGATCCCCAATACCAGCCATGGTCACAAGCTTCTGCAAGGGCCATTCCGCCCCCAGCCCTAATAGCTCCTCCCAGTGAATACCCAAACATCAATTGACTTCGGGCAGTGTATGCAGAATCAGTTATAGCTTGGGAACACACCGACGAGGTGTCAAAAGAGAGTGAAGAAATGAAGAAACTGAAAGAGCAGATGAAGGTTTTGCAAAGGGGGGTCTCTTTGATAAAAGGAGCATATAAGATTACAGATATGAATGCTTTCTCCCTCTACCCAGAAGCAAGATTGCCCCAGGGATTCAAGCTCCCTTCCATCACCAAGTTCACAGGAACCTCACCTCCTAAAACCCATCTCCAATCCTACATCAGATCCATGCTAGTGTCCAGTTGTGGAGAACTGGAATTAGCTCAGGCCTTTCACATGACTTTAACGGGGGCTGCCTTGAGATGGTTTTTTGATCTAGAGAGACACCACATGAAGACATGGGGAGATATCGTCAAGGAATTCATGAATAAATACGGGTCTAACGAAGACTTGGAAATCACCCGCAAACACCTGGAAATGACCAAGCAAGGAGAGAAAGAAAGCTTCAGCGATTTCGTCACACGTTGGAGAGAGATGGCCTCCCAAATGTCCAAACGACCCGATGAAGAAGAGTAGTTGGAAATCAAACAGAAGAATTTCACTCCAGCTGTATTGAGTTGCATGGGAAAGCATGTATTCCCACGCTTCAGAGCCTTGTTAAGCATGGGGTCATAAGTAGAAGAAGAGTTGGCCAAGAAAACAGAAACAGACGTCAAGAAGGCCTCATACATTGGGAGAAAGACGGCCACTCCAGCCATTAACCAACTAAGCTCATACCCCTATCAACAAAATCCGTTTCAACAGCCACAACAAGCACCTCCGATAAATTGGCCCGCACAAGGAGAATCTTCAAGCATCGAAATGAAGAGAAGAAGGAACTTCTGTACCCTTCCCACTACCCTGGTCAAAAGCATGGAACTACTCCGAAAGGCCGGACTAATCACTCCGCTCAATCCACGCCCTCCACCAAACCCTATTCCCAGCACCTGGAAAATGAATGAGAATTGTGCATACCATCAGGCCGCGGGCCATGAGACAGAACGCTGTTTGGCTCTCCGCCATCGTATACAAGACTTAATCGAAGCCGGTACCATTCCCGCACCTGGTGGGCCCAATGTTACTAATAATCCTCTTCCCAACCATGCTCCCCCTGCGGGAATTAATGCATTGACCACTGATGAAGAAGGCTTTGATCCCGTGGGGCTCATTCTAGATGACCCCGCCTATGAATCACCTGCTGTGCTGCCAGAAAAGACTCAAATCGCACCAGGCCTTAATCCGATCATTGACCAATGGATGGCCAAGATGAACTTTCTACCCGGGCAGGGTTTAGGAAAGACCAACCAAGGGATCCCACAACCTCTTACAATCAAAACCAATCCCGGAAAATCTGGGATAGGATGGACCCAGGATAAGAAGAAAAAAGCATGGAAGTCCCGAGGCCTTCCCAAGGAGACAATTTGTATGACAGAAACCTCCACCAAAGCATTCAGTTGGTTGGCAGAACCAGAATCATCAGAAACCCCAGAAGGATCAAACCCAGCATCCCTTTGGATACAACAAATTACCCATTCAGGAAGGGTATATCAGCCACCACTAATGGATGTCGAGAAATCACTTCCTCCTAAGAAAATAGGAGAAGATCGGGTATTGGAACAGTTGAAGAAAACTCAGGCATACATCACCATTTGGGGCCTCCTGGTTGCCTCCAAACCTCACCGGACTGCTTTTATCAAGCTCCTAGATGAGGCCGTCATATCATTAGACGCTACGCCCGAGCAATTGCCAAACATGATTGGGTCACTTACAGTCCAAAGAAGTCTATCATTCTCAGATGAAGACTTATCTCCATTGGGAAGAAAACACAGCCTCTCCCTTCATATCACTATCCGAACTCGAGGAAAAATCTTGCCACATGTCCTCATCGATAATGGATCAACTATAAACGTTTGCCCCCTTAAGACTGCCAGATGCCTGGGTATCTCAGATTCAGAGCTTTCTCCGTCAGCAGTAACCGTTAGAGCCTATGACAACTCTAGGCGAGCCGTCCTGGGTTCTCTGAAGCTTGATCTCATAGTTGGTCCCGGAAACTTTTCGGACGATTTCCAAATCATAGACAATCCCTCCAGTTTTAACCTCCTGTTGGGAAGAGCATGGCTACATGATATAGGAGCACTCCCCTCCTCCTTACACCAGAAGATCAAGATACCATTCGAAGGGAATATAATCACCCTCCAAGGAGATCCTGAAAGGACCTTGGCGGATCTGGAGTTACCTGTTTTGGGCATTGGGAGTCAAAGCATACAGTTGGGAGGCTTTTCTTATGAGCCTCAAGTACAAGCTCTCGCCACCCAAAGAATCGAGTATCTTCCCCCTGATAATATCCCCGGTCTCAGTACCAAGATCACGAAGATGCTGAGAATGATGAAATACTTACCTGGAGCCAGTCTGGGAAAAGGGCAGCCAGGATTACGTCAGGCCTTAGAACCAGTAACGAGGCATAAAAAATAAGGGTTGGAGTACCGACACACCGAAGAAGACGACCGAGAGAAAAGGGATCAAGAGTATCGGTGTCCGAGTTTTAGCTCTCTTAATGGGTTTTTTGTCAAAGAAGGAGAGGACTTCCCCTTTTGCGGCTTTCAAGAGCCTTGTAGAAATGACAACGGAGATAACCTTCCAGGATGGGAAATCTTTTATGAAGAGGACCTTTATCTCAAAGAAAGTGTTATACACAGCTTCTCTACCAGGGTAACAATCTGGCCGAAAGAAGAGAATGAAGACGAAAAAGGTGAAGAGGAAGAAATGATCGGAGATCTCTTCGACGTCATGGCTCTAGAGGATAATGAGTCAGGAGAAGACCCTGTACATTTAATACACGTTGATCCAATCTACCAGGAAAAAGGGGAAAAGAGTGAAATTGTAAGGGTGAGAGATAAGAATGAGGGAAATAGGAGGGAAGAGTCTCTCCTAGATTTACTTTTCAAACTTGTACCTGTAAACACTATTATTATTAACGAAGAAGACTCTATGTTGCAGTATCCTATTAGTCCTGATTCTGTAATTGCTTATATGGAGTTGGAAAGACTAAACGAACATCCTGAATAGGAAAAGCAGCGCATACAAAGCGAGGAGGGAGATACTCTTCTGATTAATCTTGGGACAGAGAAGGAAAGGAAAGAAGTTCGTATTGGGGAAAGTCTAAACGAGGCAGAAAGAGAGGAATTCACACAAACTCTGAATGAGTACGTGGATATCTTCGCCTGGTCCTATGCTGATATGCCAGGTTTGAACAGCCAGATAGTCATGCACAAGATACACACTAAACAGGAATTCAGACCCGTCAAGCAAAAATTGAGAAAGCTCACGCCAGAATGGTCCCTAAAGGTAAAAGAAGAAGTGATGAAACAGCTGGGTGTGGGGTTTTTGCGGGTGATCGAGTACCCTTCATGGTTAGCCAACATTGTGCGCGTTCCAAAGGCAAATGGGAAGGTCCACATGTGTATGGATTACCGAGATCTCAATAAAGCTTGTCCAAAAGATGATTTCCCATTACCCAACATTGATTTGATAATAGATAATATTGCCAACCATGCCTTGAAGTCATTTGTGGACGGCTTTGCAGGGTATAATCAGATCAATATGCACCCAAATCACTAAGAGAAAACATCATTTATTACACCATGGGGAACATACTGCTACACTGTTATGCCATTCGGGCTAAAGAATGCCGGGACAACATATCAGAGGGCAGCTACAACTATCTTCCACGACACGATTCACAAAGAAGTAGAAGTATATGTGGACGATATGATAATCAAGTCAAAGGAAAGGGAAGGCCATATACCAGCCTTACGAGCCTTTTTTGACTGCCTCCGCCAGTACCAGATGAGACTCAACCCGCAGAAATGTGTATTCGGGGTAACCAAGGAAAAACTTCTAGGCTATGTTGTCAGTAAGAAAGGAATCGAGGTAGACACTGCCAAGGTTAGAGCTATCCGAGAAATGCCCGAGCCTCGTACCGAGAATGAAGTCTGAGGATTTTTGGGTAATTTGCAGTACATCAGTAGGTTCATCTCTCAGCCCACTCAGACGTGCGAGCCCATCTTCAAACTCCTGAGGAAATCTTCACCAGGAGAATGGGACGGCCAGTGCCAGGAAGCTTTTGATAGAATCAAAGACTATCTCTCCAACCCCCCAGTATTAGCCCCACCACAGACCGGACTGCCACTAATCTTATACCTAACAGTCATGGATTCAGCTGCAGGAGCTATACTAGCCCAACATGTGATTGATACCCGAAAAGAGTAGGCTATCTACTACATCAGCAAAAAGTTGTCCCCAATCGAGATAAACTACACGCCATTAGAGAAGTCATGCACCGCTCATGTTTGGGTAACGCAGAAATTACGACACTACATGCTGGTTTTTCCAGTCATCCTGGCATGACGAATAGATCCGTTAAAATACCTCTTTGAGAAACCAGCTCTCTCAAATCGTATGGCAAAATGGTTATTCTTACTCTCCGAATTCGATATCACATACATGACCTAAAAGGCAGTCAAAGGCAAGATCATAGCTGATTACCTGGCCCACAATCTGATATTGGGGGACATGTTAGAAGAAGCCGAATTTCCCGATGAAACTATCATGAATGTTAAGATCGATGAAGACTGGAAATTATACTTTGATGGGGCCGCCAACCAAAACAAGAATCGAGTAGGCATCCTGTTAATCTCTCCCGACCAAACTTACTCCCCGATATCATATCATTTGGACTTTTTCTGCACCAATAATATGGCCGAGTATGAAGCCTGTATAATTGGGTTAGAGATTGCGCTCCAAAGGGGTATACAGAGAATACAAGTGTACGGAGATTCGGCATTAGTGGTCCACCAAGTGCTACAAGAATGGAAGGTCAGAGATGAGAAGTTGGTACCATACCTCGCCCGACTGGAGGATGTCGCAGGGAGATTTGAGCATTCGGAGTTTTACTATGTCCCTAGATCACAGAATAGTTTTACTAACGCACTAGCAACCCTGGCATCAATGATCGATATCCCGGAAGGGATGGAAGAAATAACTCTTACTGTACAAAGAAGACCAGGACCAACACACTGCATGGCCCTTGAGGTAGAGAATGAAAAGGATGGGGACTCAGCCACGTGGTTTTATGACATCTGGAACCTATTGAAAAATCATATGTATCCCGAGCAAACAGATAAGAAAACACGGATCACACTCGGAAGATTAGCATCAGGGTTCATACTTTGTGCCGGAAGGCTGTATAAAAGGAACTACGACGGGACCCATCTTCAATGTCTCACTGAAGAAGAATCTGTCAGAATGATGGATCAGATACATGGGGGCGATTTTGACCTCATATGAGCGGCCATACGCTTGCCCGTAAAATCATCAGACAAGGTTATTTCTGGTCTACCCTGCAAAGCGATTGTGTTAACCACGTACGCCGTTGTCACAAATGTCAAATCTACGCTAAGTCTCAGAAACTTCCTCCGAAAGAGTTGTACAACATAACTGCTCCCTGACCTTTCGCAACCTGGGGAATTGACATCATTGGAAAAATTTTGCCAAAGCCAGCAACAGCCATGAATTTATACTAGTGGCCATCGATTACTTCACCAAATGGGTAGAGGCCGAGTCTTTCCAGACCTTTGACGCCAAGAAAGTTGCCCGATTCATCAAACGGAATATCGTCTGCCGATATGGGGTCCCATACGAGATCATCTCAGACAACGGTACCCACTTCGAAGGAGAAGCTAATGCAGTCATGGAGGAATACGGTATTACCCGACACAGATCTTCACCATACAGACCGCAAACAATGGGGCAGTTGAGGCAGCCAACAAAAATTTGAAGAATATCTTGAGCAAGATGACCGACACCTGTCGAGACTGGCCAGAGAAGTTACCATATGCGTTGTGGGGATTCCGCACCACTGAGAGGGTCTCTACCAGGGCAACCCCATTCTCACTTACATACGGGATGGAAGCAGTCCTCCCTGTTGAATTAAAGGTCCTCTCTCTCAAAGTAATGTTAAAGAATCAAGTTAATGAGCTGAAATGGGTCCAGGCACGTTATGACGAGCTGGCATTGCTAGATGAGAAGAGATTGAAAGCCGCATATCACCACCAAGGGTATCAAAGGAGAATCGCTCGAGCATTCAACCAGAAAGTAAAGACTCGGGGTATCAATGAGAACGACATCGTGTTGAAAGAAATTCGAGAATCAGCCAGAGACCCGAGAGGAAAGTTCGGGCAAAAGTGGACAGGGCTATACATCGTCAAAGAAATTGATACAGGGGGTGCCGCTATACTCGCTGATTTGGATGGACAGTTACTGCATTCCCCAGTCAACATGGATCGACTGAAGAAGTATTACCAATAGATGTAACGTGTATGTTAAGAACTATGTAAACCTGAGCCCCAACTCAAAATTGTGTTTTTGGAAAAATCAAAAGGGGAACGTAGGCAACCTGAGAAGTGACTTCAGGACCGGTTTAAACATTATGAAGAAATTTATTTCTTGTAAAAAAGTCCCTTGTTTATTATAAAGGTGGTTTAGAACACCGAAGGTTACAAAGGAGATATATCATACAGAAAGACCTAATCCCTAGGGGTTGGCCAAGCAGGGTCCTCAGTAACCAAGTCAATTCGAGCCTCATCCAGGATCTTGTACGCAAAGACTATGCTTTCCTCTGTGGGTTTGGAATCTATGAACCAAAACCATTCCATTTGAAAGGGGTCATCAATCAGCTCCTCTTCCAGAGACCTCCATCGAAAACGGATAATGTCAGCCCGGAGGGGCCTGGAAATACTAAAACGGGCATAGTTGAACTGACGAGTCAGTCGAGCACGCCACATTCTCTCCACCTGCTGGGTCAGGAATTTAGACTCGGAAAAGAAGTTGTTCAGGCTAAGGGGAATGCCCTGAGGAACGTTAAATTGTCGAAGAAGACGTCCTGGGAGATAAAAAGAAGTGAACCAGAGCCCACGGAGCCGAACGTAATTCTGCCCCCCGGTACTAAACACTATCGCCCTCAGCTTCCACCAAGGAATTTCCACCGAATGGCCCGAGAATTCTCCGAAAACCACACTGTCCAATCAGAGGAAGACATTGTCAAGGCACCAAAGAGGGGACAACGGAAAAAGTATGTCGGGTTGTCAACCTAAACCCCATTGAAGCCCACCGATCGAAAACGCTCCAATAGCCACATGTATAGCAAGCGCGGACTTCCCCTGAAAAAGGGGAAAGCTCCCCTTTTGAGACCATCTAGGCCATTCAGAGTCTCTGCGAGAACAATAGGCACTATGGACTCCCCATTTCTAGCATGGTAAATCAAACTCAGAATAGTCGGATCAACACGGGAAGAGCCCGTCACCAGTAGCATATCAGAAACGAGACAAATCAAGGCTGCCACAGTACGCCCCGCACTATAAGAAGCTCTCTTCTCATAACGATGAAAGAACCTAACCATTTTATGCAGGTCAAGAAGCTCGTCGATAATAAAACCATCACAGGCCGCTTGGGGAATGGCGAAAAGAGCAATCAGCATATCTCAGGGACCGATTTCTTCTATGGGAACAACCATTGGGAGACGAACATCAGAATGCAACAGCCAAGAAAATTCTTCATAAGTCGGACAAAGCTCATCTAACCCGAAACGGAAAAGATGATCAGCAAAACTCCAGAAATACAAAGCACCTAACAGAAAGGAAAAATCTACAGGACGATGGCACCAACCCGCCAAAGGACGGAATACACCAAAGTTCAAGCCATTCTCAGAAGATATCAGAGCATCTCGGGCTTCAACATAAGAAAAATTAGAATTTGTGAGATAAGAAGACATTCTAGGAAAGGTATGGGGATGAAGGAAGGAAGATGGGTGTATTTATAGCAAAAAAAAGGGTTCCTGTACCTGTGTGTCGTGCGACAAACCCATGTCCAAGAGGGAATGTCGCGCGACAAACTCCCTTCGTGTGCTCTGTTTTGATATTTTCTTACACGTAAGAGTCAGTTTTGCCAAAAGACCCACTTTTTATGCATTATGCTCACTCTGTTCTTTTGTAGGGACCTTAGTATCATCCCATCACAAAGGTACGATTCCTAATTTTATCGATCTGTGTAATTACTAACAATTTTTCATCATTAGATAAATAAATGCATAGCATCAGACATAAATAAAGATTTTTCATAAAACTAATAAAAGAACAATTTTTTACAAAACTAAATCTCTGTCTAAAAATCTAAAAATAAAAACTACATATTTTTCAGAACTAACTAAATACAGGAAAAAAGCTAATCTAACTGAGAGCGCTTAGACACGCTCCCACTATCACCCGAACCCTCCTCGGGAGTAGGATCGACCTCTGGGATGCCCTGAGTAGATGGAACTACTACCTGAGAAAGCCCTGTCGACTGGACTGGTGCCGTGGGGCGAATCACCGAAGACTGAGATCGCATGGAGGTCCGGCTACTGCTCCTCCGAGACTCCGTCCGAGCACGAGAGGAAGACAGAGGGTCATCTGCCCGCAAGGAAACGTCGATCGCCCTCTGATAGTCACGCATGTATGTCGTGGGGTCTCGACCAACGTACTGGAGCAGGTTCCAGCTGTAGAGGTACTGAGAATGCCAAGCTCTCAGATCCGCCACACACACGCTCGCCCGCTGAAAAAGAAGAGAAAGAAAAATCAGCACCGTTAAAATAAATAAGCATGGAATATGAATAGATATTGAGGGAAGAAAAAGCACATACCTCGTCATCAGAACGGCGACCCAAGTAGTCAAACGTATCCTCAGGGAGAGGATACTCGGGCACCGTATACCGACGTAGACCAACACCGACATAGGAGATGTCTCAAGGAAGTATCGGCAGATCTATCGGATGAATGGACGAACCCGCTGGCATAGCAGCAGAAGTAGACCCACCCTCCTCACAAATCAAAAACAAAGGAGGACGATAAGATGAGCCACCAAGACCTGTAGATCTAACCGGAGGGCCCATGACAGCAGACGGAAGAGGAGTCAGTGTGGCATAAGTACGAACACCCGGAGGGTCCACAACGGCCATCTCTCTCAAAGGCGGGACCCTACTAGAAGTAGCTGCAGCAACAGGAGGTGTCCGTCCAAACTGCTCGTAGTCGACCCCGAAGTCTGCAGGCTCCCAGGACCGCTAGAAAAATCACCTCTCCCTCTCTCAGCATGCTGCTCCTCTCTGGGTGTGGTCTGAGACGGCTGCTCTGGAACTGTCGCTGTCCCACCTCCATCACCGCCCTCGGGCCTACCATCACCTCCGTCAGCAGCAGCAGGGACATCCCTCTCCCCATCAGGATCATCATCATCAGAGTCCAAAATGTTGTCCCGCTGATCAGGGACAGGTGGCAAATGATCGGGGATCGTCCTGGACAAGTGAGTCTGTCCTTGTATATAGTTGGGATCGCCTCCCAATGCCCAGTATCTCTCGTAGAAGACCCGCCCTCGTGTCCCCTTCCGCTCCCTCATCAAGTAACGGGCAGCGAAGATAGCATAATCTCCCTCCTCGGTTAAAGTCTGAAAACCAAGCCCGTCCACAAGAGCCTGTACCATCACCGGGTCGATCTCGCCCGTCCTTCTCATCCGAACTGGAGGGAATGAAGGAACCCGAGGCCACTGGGCCGGTGAATGCTGACTCTCACCCAAATAGAAGTGAAGGCCGTACTCGTCCCTGATAAGCCGCCTAGTCCTTGAAGCGGTCAGAGCACGGCCATACCCAAAATGGAGACCCAGATCACCCCAAGGGGCCCACTCAATCTGAAAAGAGAATAAGATTTTATTTTCAGTAATTTATATTCTATTTTACTATTTATTAAAAAACAAGAATACTAAGATATTTACTTGCTCCTCCAACAGGTCATGGACGACAGTAGCTCCGGTCTCCTGAGTCTTGCATACATAAGGAGCCCTGTAGCTCCCCGCAATGAATCTACGGAGAAGGGGGAACTGTTCCTCGTTCTCGACGAGAAGATCCACCTGGGCGCGACCTAGACGAGTATATGCCACGAACCAACTCTAAAGAGGAAATACAAAAAATATCAGCAATAATCAACAGGTAATATATAAAAGACTTAAGCACAGATAAAGAGACAAAAGTATGTACCTCCCACAACAATGAGAAACCCTTGAGGTTCAGGGCTAAATGACGAGAGACCTGGTCCATGGCATCATATAGGACAGCAAGAACGAATCATCCCCAGTCATAGTCGAACATAATACTGAAGTCCCGGAGATATGGCAACCACCAGAGATGGGCCGTGTCGCCCCCACGGGCCTCGAACAGATCATGGAGCGTCAATAAAAGCAGGACGCAAGCATACTGACGCGCCTCCTGACGGGGTCATCGGAGCTCCCGAAGCAACTAAACGAGCTCTCTCTGTCGCCAAGTGCGTAACAAGAACTGCCCGGGGGATCGTGTCGCCCGAACTCCGTCGCTCGGCAAACCACCCAAGTGCGTCCACGATGCCCTCTGCCGTCAGACGCAAAGGGACATCAATCTGGATAGGGACCCCCTTGAAGGAATCCCGGTCAGAGCAAAAAGATCGAAGGGGTCATCGTCATCTCCCCCCAGCTCCAATGGAAGGTATGGGTAGTATCCCACCAATGGGAGGCCAGTACTGACACTAAAACAGCCGCCCTAGATACCCTCTCCGGGATGGCGTCGAAGAGAGAACCAAAAGGAGTCGCAAGAAGCAACTCCTGGACAGGGGCCGGTGCCTGTCGCCACTCTAAGGAAATAGCGTTGGGAGAACCCCAACCTCGGCCGACCCACTGCGAACAAAATGGAGATATAGATATAAGAAACCTGAGGGTATTTTGATGTAAATATGAGATATATGGGGTTATAGGGGTAAATTATGTAATTTTCCAAACCTGAGGGTATTTTGGTGTAATTATGAGAGATATGGGGTTATAGGGGTAAATTATGTAATTTTCCAAACCTGAGGGTATTTTGGTGTAATTATGAGAGATATGGGGTTATAGGGGTAAATTATGTAATTTTCCAAACCTGAGGGTGCTTTGGTGTAATTATGAGAGTTATAGGGGTAAATTATGTAATTTTTCAAACCCGAGGGTATTTTGGTGTAATTATGAGAGTTATAGGGTTATGAGGGTAAATTATGTAATTTTCCAAACCTGAGGGTATTTTGGTGTAATTATGAGAGTTATAGTGTTATGGGGGTACATTATGTAATTTTCTAAAAAAAAAACTAAAGGGTATCACGAGTAAAAGTATGTGTTCACTAAATCGGACGTTATTTCTAAGCAGACATGTATACTAAAAGGAGAATTGTTTGAATACATGCAGGAAACGACAGAAGTAATCAAACAAAAGAAGAAATTTCAAGAAAACATACCAGAGATCGTCGACGAATCTCGTGAGAAGTAGGCTCCATTAAGAGCCACGGAACATCCGGGACTGGAGCAGCCCGGGTAACATCTCGATAGACCACCGCTCGACCGCGGTCCACCCCATCCTCACCATACCAATCCAGGTCCTCCCAGTCGTCATGGTGAGGGCTGCACCAGAGAACACCCTGAGCGTCGGTAAAGGTGACCTCCTCTTGGTCACCCTCTAATCTATCTGGCTGTGCAGGATCCATCTGAGTGTGAGAAGAATATGAGAAAAAGTCAGAAAAGTTGCAAAAGCGGCAGGGCTTCCGCGCTTGAGAGAAAGCTATAGAGAGAAAGAGGAGCTAGAGAGAGAAAGAGAAAGGAGAGAATGAGTTGGAATGAGCTCACCAAGAGGCTTATATAATGGAGGAGTATGTCGTGTGACATATAGGCTCTTTGTTGCGCGACAAAGAGCCCTCTCCCGAGGTGTCGCGCGACACTTTGACCTCTCCCCTGATTTTTTGGTCTTTGTCTCATTTTTATCTCCTGCAGGAATGCTTCAGAGGAACAGTTTTCGAAAACCTTTCTGAAAACCGCACCCCAATGATGAAAAATCCAGGAAAGACTTCCAAATTATCTCTCCGAAAATGCGAGAATGAAACACAAACAAAGTAGTCTCTGATCTCTCAAGAAGGACCAAGGCCATCGATGAGAGAAAGCAAGATATCAGAATAAGACGGGAATAGAAAAAATTGAAAGAGTAGAAAAGAGGAAAAAACCCGCTTGAGCGCCCGAAGGCGAGCGAGAGAAACATAAGTGAAAAGTGACAAGGAGAGCCACACCAAAAGTGACAGGTAGGCCAAAACCGGCTCAGGGCTTCGTTTTGGGTGAGTAAGGCTCCTGATCACGACAAAAGGATAAAAAGACTCTTGGTTAAAAACAGAGAAGGCCAAGAAAAGTCTTTCCCAAAAGAGGGAGAAATAAGGGCATCGAAAAACAGAAAACGATGTGGGCCCACCAAAAAAGAGAATCAAAAGAAACCGGAGATCAGAGATTGACCTTTAGCAAAAGAAATTCGAAAACTATTTTTCGAGAGAAGTATTTTCAATCAAGGAAAATATAAGAGTAAGACTTCAGAAAGATGTGGAAAAATGGACATTCGGGCAGAGATTAAACCTCGAGAAGCTCTTTTCACTCTCATTCCTCTCTCTCACTCTAGCAGTTAAAGAGAGACAACCAAAATTCACTAGAATACAACACAAGCCCTCTCCGGAGGCAATCCATTCACGTAAGCCCTCTCCGGAGGCAGTCCATTCACACAAGCCCTCTCCGGAGGCAATCCATACAGCACAAGCCCTCTCCGGAGGCAATCTATTCATGTAAGCCCTCTCCGGAGGCAATTCAACACACAAGCCCTCTCCGGACGTTTTCCATTTACACAAGCGCTCTCCGAAGGCAGTCCATTCACACAAGCCCTCTCCGGAGGTAATCCAGTCACACAAGCCCTCATCAGAGGCAAAAATACTCATAAAAAAGCCCTCCTAGAGGCAATTTTCTTTCTTACTTTCTTTTACAGGTCAAAAGCCCTCCCAGAGAGGCACAGTGTAGCAATGGTAGTCCTCCCACCTGAGGTGCAATAGTAGTCCTCCCACCTGAGGCGCAATGGTAATCCTTCCACCTGAGGCAAGAAGGTCAAAAGCCCTCCCAGAGAGGCACCTGAGGCGCAATGGTAGTCCTTCCACCTGAGGCAAGAAGGTCAAAAGCCCTCCCAGAGAGGCACAGTGTAGCAATGGTAGTCCTCCCACCTGAGGCACAATGGTAGTCCTCCCACTTGAGGCGCAATGGTAGTCCTCCCATCTGAGGCGAGTGGAGCAGTGGTAGTCCTCCCACCTCGGTAGTCCTCCCACCTAAGGCGCAATATTATTCCTCCCACCTGAGGCGAGTGGAGCAATGGTAGTCCTCCCATCTGAGGCGAGTAGAGCAAATAAAAGCCCTCAAAAGAGGCAGTGAGGTAACAAAAGCCCTCTCCGCAGGCAAAACACACACAAGCCCTCTCCGGAGGCATTCACAAACACTTTTCTTCATACATACACTTCTTTATAGTTCTTGCGGGAGCCATGGACCACTGTCTCTTCCAGTCGCCTCAATTCCTTGCAAGCAAGGAGCTTGAGTCGAGAGCGTCTGTAGACACCCCGATCCGTGACCCCCGCAAGAACCCTAACGGCCTTTCGAAAGTACTGTTTTTGGAGTTCGGGACTCACCCGAACACCCGGAACTGCCCCAAAGGGGTTTGTTGGCCAAACAAACACATTTTTAAAGTGAAATGTCGCACGAAAATCAAGTATGTCGCACGACATATGCCCTTTATAGGGACATGTCGCACGACAAACACCCCACCATATAATCATTAAAGTGAAATGTCGCACGACAGACAAACATGTCGCGCGACATACACACACTGTCGCGCGACATATTCACTTTTTAGGGAACATGTCGCGCGACATACACACAATGTCGGGCGACATACTGCTTTCCATCACTATAAATAGGCCAATACCCCCCAAGGATTAAAGACAGCAACAAAAACAGCAAAACAACACCTTGGAGAGGAAGAATTATTGGTCTATGATCTGATTTTCTGGTCTTTCGTCAAGTATTTTCGATTATCGTCTTATTTCTGAAGAATTATCAAATCTATTCTCGACACTCGACGTGTCCCGTCTCTGGAATCGAATTCTCGAAAATATCTGAAGAAGGAGAAGGTTATTATCGCCGGAGATCTCTTTGCCATATTATATTTTCTTTCTTATTATTATTCTCGTCGAGAAAGTAAATAAAGTCTCTTCTAGTATTTAACATTAGATATATGTGTACTCGTTTTACTTCTGTTGTCTTGTCCACATTTTATTTGAATAAACTTATTGCCAAGTTATAAATAGTTTACTGTTTTCAAAACGAAGGACCCTGATAAAATCATTTGCCAAAACCAGAAGAGTAAGCATATCACCGTCCGGATAAAATTCTGTTTCCAAAACCCGGACCGGTAAAACTTACTTAGGAATTCAAAACTCGGTATATCCTATCTCTTTCATAGACCGTGATATATCTGGTAAAACTCCCCTCAAGAGTTATGATTCCATATTGAATTAGTTCTGATAAGAGATCCAAACTTTTCCAGAAGAAGTCAAAACTTGATAAAACCGTCATTATCTGAGAAATAATACGAGAGACTCTCTTTAAAAATAATACAAACTTTTGTCACTTGTATTTACATCTTTCAAAAACAAAACATTGAATCTCGGAACACAAAGATTTTTCATACCCTTTCCCGTTTTCCCTAAAAATTAGGGTTTTTATTCGAAAAGTAGTAGGCTGTCAGTAAAAGCATCCAAGTTTTTCAACATAAAATAAACATATAAGACCACTAGAGATCGAAAGGGCGGAATGGGTGCTTAACACCTTCCCAAACCGTAATATAGTTTCCGAACCCTATAGAATCCTGGTTTCGTAGACAAATGTGTAAAGAAAGGCTTATCTGTAGCCTCTTCTCTTACATGACCCCTTTTGTCCGTTTTCTCTTAAAACATACTGTCAACTCTGAATAAACCCTCTTGCATCTAGAAGTAGGATAGAGGGACACCAGATATGAATTATCAACACAGCAATAGAAGTAAATGGAACGACATAATCCATTCCAACGCTTCAGACGCCCAAGGACGGGACCAAGACCCTGGGGTCGCATTTGCGGATTCTCACAGCTGCTGATTTTGCGTCATGCTTTTATCTTGACATATTTCTCTCTGCTTCTTGGGCCTATCAGATTCCATGTGTGTTGCTACTTTTTGCTCATACTCCGTGTGTTACTGCATTTTGCTCATACCCTTAGTCTCAAGAGGATTTCTAATGTTTTGCATTTTCATGAGTGGGTGTGGACTGGTTCTGTTGACTTGATTCTACCTTTAAAAGTATAAATTTCTAGTTTTGTTAATAGGACAACCACAGGGTTGTGATTGTATGGGTTAAGGCGCCCTCAGTGTGAATGATGAATGGAAAGGCTAGTCTTTAGAGAGTTGTTCAGGTCTTCTTATAGATACCCTCAGTATATATATACCATCGGCACCTTCAATGTGTGTGAACGACGATGGTGGGGCTAATTTTTGGGGAGCTGTTCTGGTCTTCTAATCGAAACCCAAAGTGCATATACCCTCGGCACCATCAATGTATGCCCTTTTCTCCCTCAATATATCTATGGTTGGTCCATGCTCGTTGATTTAGGCTCGTTGCCCATACCCTCTGCTTAGGGCTTTTCTCATCTAATACTTGCTGCATTAGCGAGGTGTAATATTTCCAAAATCTTGTTTTAAGGTGGAGGAATTATAAATGTTATGTCCAAATTCTTAGTGGTAAGTGCAGCGTTCATTGTCATTCCAGCAAGGGGGAGCTGGATTAGGGTGGTGCACGAGGAGTTAGCGGCTGTAGAATAGCCTCAACTTGTAATGTGGCTAAAATTTGACTCGGTGAAGTCTATAGGCATGAAAAGGGACGGTTCTTCTTTCCACTGTTCTGCTTTTTTGGCCTTTGTTCTTGCGAATAATGGAAGCTCATTTATTGATGAGGACTCGAGCTTTGGTAAGACCATATTTTGGTTGATGGCCCAGGCAATCTTCTCATATTGAGAAAGGGCTTTTTTAGCCTCGGAAGCTTGTGCAAGTTCCTCCTCGGTCTCATTAGCCACATGCATCAAGGCCTTATACTAGTCAAAGTATTGGTGACCCATGCTGCATCGGATCTCGATCTTAAAGTTCTTGACAATTATCCTCAACTGCTCTTCTTCAGGGATTCTGTCAACCAGTTGAGATACTAACTCCCTCCAAGGAGTGATGAAGTTGCTAACATTCTTGTCTTTTTCTCTGTTTTGTTATTTTGAGATTTTTAGGGGTGATTTTGAACTCCTTGTTGGACTTGTAATATTCCATGATTCCTTCACTATACTTCTTCAGTCGTCTACTTGGTGCTTCTATAAACTCAAAAACCAACTGTGGGCTGGTCCAATGAGAGTCTGGTGGAAACCTTATGATAAGTGTTCCTCTTTTAACATGTATAATTATATAGTTCGGATATAGGCTCTGAGGTGGAGTGCTTTCAAAGAACTTCTCAATGTGGAGGAGTTTGAAACTATTCGAAAAATAAGCATCTGGGTATCGAGATAGATTTTGGATATCGATAATGTCGTCGTCTTTTTTGTCCGCCTTCTGGTTTAGGGCTTTCATCAGGTCTTTAAACATGGTAATAGCCTCACTCTCTTTGGTCCGATTGGTCGCAGTCTCAGGGTTTTACCCTTTGTTTAGATCTCCATCAGGGATAGCTTGGGGATTATGTTATTTAAGGGGTTAGTTATGTTCAGGATTTAGTAAATCGGCTTTGGGAACTTGGGTAATGTGCTGGACGATAATAGGTTGAAATATTGGGCCTCAGGTTTGGTAGTTTTCTACCGGGTTTGGATTTGGATTGGGTTTGTTTAGTTCAACAGATGTTATGGCAGTGATTAGTGCGTCAAGATAGGCTTGGGTAGCAATTTGGTGATTCTTTATGGTGGCTTAGGATTGGTCAGATCATGAATTAGATGGTAAAGATGTTCAAAGGTTAAGGTACCACTCTCAGTTTATGAGAGAACAGGACCAGGTAGCGGATCCGCTGCATGAGAAGCTTCACCATGATTATCTTAGTATTGTCGACCTCAGTTTGATCAAGTGGTAGCTCAGTGTTGCAATGAGGAGGCACGATCGGTGGTGATGTCTAACCTCGTGAATGTTTTGGTTTAATCCCTTAAAGCCTAGCCAATCAGTGCCAGCAGTAGATAATCAGAGTGTGGTGAAGAATGGGGAGAAAAAAATCGAGGGCGAACCAGGAAACGAATATTTTGCCATAAGTTGCATAATTCTCGGAAAACTATGATTCGACAGAAAAATAAAATTGAAAACTACTTTTGGGTGATTAGGCAAAAATAGACCGACAACAACAACTTAAAAACTCCGTGACAGGTTTAGGGTAGGAATATAAATTTTTGGTGTGCCCTTTTAACCTTCTGATTTAAAAAAAATATTTTTTTTGAAAATTCATTTTGAAAAATGATGTAAAATCTATATTTTAGTTGGCTTTATTCCTTCAACAAAAATATGTTAGCTTGTAAATTTTTTAAGTCGTTTGAGATGAAATCTAAAGAATTACAAGCAAGCCAAGTTACCAAAATGTTGCACTGAGAATTACATTGAGAAAGATACGGTAAGCATTAGCATTTGAATATAATTTCCTAGGTGGTATTTTCAAAAAAATCTTGCCATGCTTTTCGGACTGGTACAGTGACTGTACTTGGTCCGATTCTGCGTTTAATTTCTCAGGAAATTAAATTTCGGATTTCAGATTGGTACAAGTATTGTAGTTGCAACGGTTCGGAAGTTCAGTTGTTCCTCAGTTTTCTTACACTGCGGGCCGGTCCAGTTCTTGATAACTTGGACCGGTCCGGCAAGGTTTTATTAGGCATTAATTTTTTATCGTAAAAAAATATTTTGAAAGTTATTTTTCTAATCAAAAAAGGTTTTTGACTCAAGCTTTTACCTATAAATAAAACCCATTGTCTTGTGTCAAAAACACACCTTTTACACACTTTTTGAAACACTTTTACACATGTTTTGAGAGAGATTTTTAAACCTTAGAGAGAGATTAGAACCTCAAAACATAAAACCACCTTAGGGCTTTTTATTTATGCCAAAGTTAGTGTTATTTCCATAAAGAACAAATCAGATCCCAAAATGCTTGTGATTCATAAACGGAGTTTAACAAAGATGTGATACGTGGCGAGTGATTCGTTGTGAACCTATTAGTGTAATTCGGATAGGAGGACTATACGATCAGAAGGTGAAGACTTTTGTAGGCGGTTTGTGCGATTCAAGTTTTGCAAGTCTATGTGATTTGTGATTAATCGAGTCAGTAAACCTTTGTGCATATAGTGGATTGTTGAAGATTAGTTCTGCATTGCGGGGATACCTAGTTAATTCTGGTATTTGCTTATATGTTTAATTGCTTTATTAATAGCTGTGTAGTATAAAAGATTAAACATGTTTTCCAGAATTAAAATCCATAGACTATTATGGTTTATTTTTTGATTCGATTAAAATTGATTTTTGATAATACATTTGCTTAATAATAAACCTAGGGTTAATTTGTTTAATTCACTTCCACACGCGCCTCAACTCCTTTTTCATTTGGTATCAGAGGAGTTTACCTTAAGTTGCTGGGATTAGATCTTAACCTAGGATTTTATTATTTTTTGTGTAGTTTTCGTTCTTGTTTTTATTTAATTATTATGGGTAAGGATCAAACATCTATCGCTCATATTCTTGATAATTTTAATTATTCATACTAGAAAGTTATAATGCGAATTTTATTAAAATCCAAAAACAAACGCATATGGCTTGCTGTAGTGAATGGTTGGAAAGCACCCTCCATAAGTACCACGATTGAGAATCTTGCTAAAGTTGATCGCAAACCTACTGAATCGTGGACTGCTGATGAATTAGAATCGGCTAACTAGAACTCTAAAGGGTTAAATTTAATCCAGAGTCATGTAACAAAGGATAAATTTAAAAAGATTGCCACGTGTGAGATTTCAAAAGAGGCGTGGAAAATCTTAGAGGTTGTTTATGAAGGTACAAACACTGTCAGAAATTCAAAAATTCTAAAATTCAACGTTTAATTTTAGAATTTGAAACAATTAGAATGAAAGACAATCTGAATGAAATAATTCCTTAACATAGAATTGTAAAGAAAATTCTACGATTTTTTCCATACCGATTCATTCCCAAAATTACTGCTATAAAAGAAAGTAAAGATTTAAATAATTTAAAAGAGAATGAACTCTTAGGATCTCTTCAAACTTTTGAAGCAAATACTTTCTCCAAATCCTTATCGCAACAGAAAGACAATATTGCTTTCAAAGTTGAAAATTTTCAAAATTCTGATGATGATGAGGACCTTGATTTCGATGAAGAAGAGATGGAAAAATTTGCTAAGAATTAAAAAAAAAACTCCTTTGGTTGAACAAAACTTCCAAAAATTCTTCTAATCTGAATGGAAACAAAAATTTTGATTGGTCATCAAATCAGAGAAATCAAGGATTACAAAAGCAGTATAGGAATAGTGGTGCTAAGAGCGATAAATGCTTTGATATTTATGGGAAAGGTCATCAAGCTTGGGAATGTGCGACTAAATTTAACAAGCTTAGGAAAGTGAATCAGTCTAATCGTGCCATGCATGCTACACTTAGTGACAATGAAGATGATTTGCAATTTCATAAGGAGAAAGAATATGTGGCTTTTGTTGCTAGTTGTGTACCACATGAGTCTTCAAATTCTAAGGGATAATAGACCATTGATTTTAACTTGTCTCACAAGTCAGAAGATGCTTTCGATGAAGAAATTGAAGAAAAAATTGATCTTCAAACGGTCTATGACCAGCTGTGTGAAGAATTGATTAAGGCCAAGAAGAGAGAATTTCATCTCAATAAAAATTTAATTTTTTTTAATGAAAAGATAGAACAAATTCAAAAGTGCGAGGGTTTGATAGGTCAATTGAATGATGAGAAAAGCGCATTCTTAGTCAAAGTGTCTGAATTTGAACTCACAAGACAGTCTCTCCTTGATGAGAATCAGAAGTTAAAATACAGCCTTATCTCTTTGATTAAAGACAATGCTAGCCTTAAAATTGAAGTTACGCAACTTTAAAAGAGAACTCGATAAGGCTAAATTTATCAACGTTGATATTAAGAATAGGTCTGAAAAACTCACTCACATGTTTACAAGTCCTGTTCGCTTCTTGAATGATAAAAGTGGGTTAGGTTGTGATAAGTTTGCTTTTAATTCAAATTCTAAGGAAAACCCGTCATTTGTCAAGGCAGACACATAAAAGAATTTCATGAAGAGAAAACCCATTAGGCAAATCTAAGCCATTAAAATTCCCAAGCCGGTTTCTCCTACATAAGAGAAAGTTCAAGAAGTGATTCCATTTGAATCTTACAAGTACACACTATCATAACCTTTCTAGTGTGATTTTTGCAATCACAAGGGTCAGTTAAGAGAGTTTTATTGGCAAGTGAAGAATTCGTTTTCGAGTAATTCGCCAAAGTTTATCCCCACTAGATATAAATCCAAACCAAAGACAAGATCTTTTAGTTTTGAGGATAGGGTTAGAGTTCGAGTTTTTGAATCTACTAGGATTATCAATGAGCTTAAGGCTTTATGTTTTGGTAGTGGTCTTAAAGGTAGGCAATTTGAAGGATATGAGAAGGTTAGGACTTCAAGGGTTTCATAAGTTTGGGTTTTAAAGGGGTTCATTTCACCTACTTAGGTGATTAGGAGTTTGCCTAGCATACGAGGATTGGTTGGTTGGCTATGCTAGGTATTTGCGTATAGGATCGGTCTTGTTTTAGTTCCTTACTTAGATCCCGATTTCTATACAAGTTTGGATTTTCGTTATGAAATTTACTAAACTGTTTTAAGTTCAAGATTTTCTTGAATAATTGCATGCAATGTGATTGTTACTGGTCAATTCCGGATATCTTATAATTTTTTATATAAAGGCATAATTTGAGATATATGTGCTATATTGCCTTAATTGATTAAACCTGTGGTATGTTATCTCAATCACATAAGAGTATGCTAGTATATCCCATATACTACACGATCTACATTGAAATATTTGAATAATCACATGGGTTAGACATGGTACTTTAAATTGAAAATTCATAAGCTCCCATATATGGACTATTTAGAAAGAAGTAGTTTAAATGTTGTCATTATATGCAGTGAGTCTTGGTGATGTAGTTTTGAGTGAAAATTTAAAAGACAAGCAAAGTGAGGAAAAAATGTAGATAGGATGGAAAAGGGCTACCATAATAGAAGGAGAACCAAAAGCTCTCAAAATATTGTATAGCTAGCCTCCACTAGGGGTGAAAGCCTCTATTAAAACTGAATGATTGCTTGCATAAAAACATCATCAATTAAATGCAAAAATAAATAAATAAATTTGCATGTTTGAGAGGAAAAGGTTGCTTCTGGGGGAGAAAAAATTGAAAATCTAATGTCTTAAAGGCTTTTTAAATTTTCACGCATATGGGTGCATGAATCTTTCAAGACCTATGTTTATTCAAATTGCACTTTGAATGTTCCAATTTGCATGCACAACGGGATATATATTTGAATACTTTTTATCGATTGGCGTATATATACTTACTAGTTGATTATTATACTTTGGCCATAGTACATGTATCAATCTAATGGAAATCATAATTTTTTATTTTTTTATTTTTTTATCTTAATTGATAATTTTTGGATTTGATATATGTACATATCGATGCATGTTAAGTTATGCTAAAATTGTTTTTGTTTGACAATTTTTGCTTCGAATCTCAAAACCAGTTTTCTTTGGAAGATTGGAGATAGTTGGTTTCCTTATTTGCTACTTTCTGTGTATTCATTCCATAAGTTTCCTATCTTTTCTTGGGGGAGACATTCCATACATTTCGGGGAGACAGCACATATAAAGGGGGAGAGATTTGAATTCTTTGCATATTCCTTTGTTTTTCCTTTTTCTATTCCTCACAAAAAAGGGGAGAACAATTGGTAAAGGGGTAGAAGAAGTTATAAGGAATTGTTGGGTTAAGGGAGATTTTGATTTCATTGATTTATTTGTTAATTTGTCTCTTATATAACCTAGATGATCTCAAAGTTTTGTTTGAGCTTTGGTGTTTCAGGTTAAAGTACAGGATTAGGAGAAGTATAAGTTTAAAGCAGCCGATTAAGAGATTCAAGGTGTTGTCATATCTTGCGTCCTTAGTTATTTTGTTATCGGCGAGAATTGATTCAGTTATTGAAATTACGTATGGGATAGCGTAGTTATAGTGATTGAGTCATCGAGTCTGTTAGGCTGTATGTATTTTGTCTCGGAATAGCCAAAGGGAGAGATCGTAAAATCTATATTTTAGTTGGCTTTATTCCTTCGACAAACACGTTTGCTTGTAAATTATTTAAATCGTTCGAGATGAAATCTAAAGAATTACAAGTAAGCCAATCTACCAAAGTGATGCTCTGAGAATTACATCGAGAAAGATAGAGTGAACATTAGCATTTGAATATAATTTCCTAGGTGGTATTTTCAGAAAAATCCTGCCCTGCTTTTCGAACTAGTATAGTGATTGTACTTAAACCGGTCCGGCATTTAATTTCTCAAGGAATTGAATTCCAGATTTTGGACCGCTACAGGAATTGTGGTTGGACCGGTCTGACAGTTCAACTATTCCTCAGTTTTCTTTCATTGTGCAATGATCCAGCTCTCGATAACTTGGACCGGTCCAGCAAGGTTTTACCGAGCATTTATTTTTTATAGTAAAATTCCTTTGTAAAGTTATTTTCCTAATCAAAAAAGGTTTTTGACTCAAGCTTTTTCCTATAAATAAAACCATTGTCTTGTGTCAAAAACACACATTTTACGCATGTTTTGAGAGAGATTTTTAAACCTTAAAGAGAGATTCAAACCTCAAAACATAAAACTACCTTAGGGAATTTTATTCATGCCAAAGCAAGTGTTCTTTTTACAAAGAACAGATCAGATCCCAAAGTGCGTGTGATTCGCTAACGGACTTGAAGAATAGTGGGATACCGTGGCAAGTGATTCGTTGTGAACCTGTTCGTGCGATTCAGATAGGAGGACTATACACGCAGAAAGTGGAGACTTTTATAGGTGGCTTATGCAATTCAAGTTTTGTAAGTCTATGTGATTTGTGATTAATCGAGTCTGTAAACCTTTGTGCATGTAGTGGATTGTTGAGGATTATTCCTGCACTGTAGGGATATCTCATTAATTCTGGTGTTTACTTATCTATTTAATTGCTTTATTAATTGCTGTGTACTAGAAAAAATTAAACAGGTTTTCCAGAATTAAAATCCATAGACTATTAGGGTTTATTTTTTGATTTGATTAAAATTGATTGTTGATAATACATCCACCTAATAGTAAACCTAGGGTTAATTTATTTAATTTGCTTCTGCGCGCCTCAACTCCTTTTTCAAATGACTTATTTTTTAAAAAAAATATTTTGGAAAACATTTTGAGAAATCGGGAAGTTCTCTCCTTTTAGAGTTTGTTTTTATGGAAGTGGTGACAGGGAAATTCTCCGTAATGGATTTTAGTGAGGAATTTCTATAGGCAGGGTTGGACAGCCACCGGCCATACTTGCCAAACCAAGAGTTGGTATGCATGACAAGGCCTTTTGTTCACCAATCTCATGACTAATGATTAGAAAAACATGTAGAAATTCACGTATATTAAGCTGACGCATTCTATACGCAAGCATGGTTTGATGGGTAAGGTTTAGACTCCCTCATATTTGGCAGGTCTTGCTATATATCTCAAGGGCGAGTACATGTAAGGACCTTTTGATATACATTCCCGGTACATGAATGTTCTCGTCATTCGATATACCTCAGTTTGGTACTAGGCCAAGGAGAGTGGTCCCAGGCACTTTTGGCTAGTGTAGACTCGCAAGTCCACGGCCTAGTTATGACATTGATAAGGTAAATTCACACTCGCAATAATGTATGATGATAATGGGTGCGTGCAAATAACAATGATGGAAGTACATTATGATAAGCTCTTTAGGGTTTGTTTAAGTACTTTCAATTTTTTATTTATGAAAATATTTTCCTCAAACAATAATTATAAACAAAAAGGGAATCATGGTATCCACCTAAATCGCATTTATGTTCTCCTATAACTAAAGCGAAAAGGAAAACAAGCAAACAAAAACGATTATCCACACATATTCTACTCTTGTTTAGAGTCCAATCCTCTTAATTAAAAAAATCCCCAGTAGAGTTGCCACTGTAAGAACCCACGTTCTCACTGCCTAAGTCCTCGTGGATGGTGATTTCGTATTGCTTTGAAAATCAGTTTTAAAAAGAATAAGAGTCACTAGTTTATTTTACTAAACAAACAAAAAGTTTGTGTAAAAGAGACATATTTATGGACTAAATATCCTCTCATACACAATGTATGCAAAAACTAGTTGATTTGATGTTTCGAAGATTAAGTTATAAATTGGGAAGGTGTATATTGACCTAAAGGTCTTAATCTTATTTTGATAATAACAATAATTTAATCATGTGTAATTTAATAGGTTCTTGATTTAAGATTATAGCTTTCTTATTTGAAAAATCAAGAATAACATGATTGCTCAAAGGAAGTTTGACAAGGATCATTCAATCAATATCCGATCAAGTCAACAAAGCAATGGACTAGCAAGAGATCATCTTATGACACACATGCTAGCAATACATTTCATGAAGCACAAAGATCAACGATCACACACAAAAGCTTCAAGACAAAATCTTCAAGTGAATATCAAATTGAAGAAACAAATCGAAGCTTTCAAAGACTCGTTCATTCATTAATTGAGTGAGTGCTTAGGTATTATGTAAAGTTTCTTATTTGATTATTTGTATAGCTCACATATATATTTATATATCATTCTTAGATTGATCAAAATCAGTTTGAATCAAAATTTCTTTGAAAACATCATTCTTGCAAAAACTGGTTTTCAAATAAATTCATATTAAATTCAAATGATCATATTTTAAGTTTTTCCAAAACTAGGTGTCTTAGGAACTTATTTTTGAAGTCCCCAAAGAATTAGAATTGATTTTGGAGCTTATATGCAAAAGTGCAAAAATTGGGATTTTGGCCTGATGGACAGTAGCCATCAGTCGACTACTGAGGCTCCATCAGTCGACTGATGGTTTTTCTTAGTCGACTGAGGCTCTAGAATATAGCCGTTGGATTTTTGATTTTTTAATATTTTTGGTACAAATCTTCCGCCAAACTTCTTAAACGGCTATATCACTTTTGGGACTATATATACATTATCTAAGACTCATTCTACACACCTTGAATCATTCATAAACTCTATTCTTCATCTATCTTCATTATTCAAAGATTCAAGAAATTGTTTTTGATCAATCATTCTTATTGAGCTATAAATCTTGATCAATCAAGTAACTCTAGTGTGAGCTTCAATTGTTTTCTTTTAAACACTTGAGAGTTATTGTAAATTGGTGTGAATCACCAAATAATTTAGTATTCAATTGTGAGAGATAAATGTCATAGGAAAAACAAGAAGGTAAATTCTTGTTTAGAAATTGTGAAAGGTAAATTTCATAAGGTTAGCAAGAGAGAGATTCTTGTGTGAATATTATGGTCAAGCAATATTTGTAAAGAGTGTGTGAGATGATACACTTGTAGTGGTTTGATCTTCACCCGGAAGGAAATTGGAATTAGTGGAAATTCTCGGGGAACTAACCGAGTGCGGACTATGGTTTGGTAAATCAAAACCGTGTGGACAAAAAAAGCCTTGGACTTCAAATCGGTTCAATCTTTCTTACTCAATCTCTTTATTTACTTGCTACATTATTACTTGCTTTGAGATTGTTTGATTATTTGCTCTTGTGTTTAATTGTTTATTTCTTACATTCCTTGATATATTGGTTTAGTAAATTTGTTTTACTTAAACATTTTTAGAAAAGTTTTAAATTCAGCATTAAAGTATTTAAACCCTATTCACCCCCCCCCCCCCTCTAGGGTTGAAATCCGACCAACAGTGTAAGGCACCCAATTAGCCTTTTCGGTCTCTCAAGTAAGATATTCGCGTGTTATAATTCGATTATTGTGTGCTATTGCAATCACTTTATAGCTTTTCGTGCTTGCTTTAAAAATTAAAATTTTGGGGATGGGATGAAAATGATGTGTTTCTTAATTTGTCCAGGATTTTGAAAATAAGTGTGAGTGTCTGATTTGAAAAAAAGAGTTTGATAATAATAAATGCAATGAAACAAGTAATTTTAAAAGCATTGGGCTTTTCGGAAACTGATTCGATGTGGAATCTTATATTCGATGTAATATAAGGCGAGTTGACCGATTGTGTACCATGGTTTATTGATTAAACCGGTATATATGGCACTAATGCTCTCACAATCGAGTATTTATCACATATACACTGTAATCTATGAGTTATATAGATTGGATATATAACGATTATCGATTCTTTCGTATAATAACATCGCTAATCTGCGATTTTGAAAAAGTAAGAAATTCATAATACTATTTTAGAATTAGATTAAGGTTTTTTTATATGCCTTTGGTTTTGAAAAATAATTTTAAAAAGGGGTTTGAAAAGCTATAAAGTGATATTAATTATGCAGACAAGAGTCTGAATTATAAGACCGACAAATAAAAAAAAGGAGAGAAAAAATTATACTAGAGCCCTTTCGGGGGGAGAGAATATAGTCTCTTGGTGTGTACCATGAAATCACCTTGATTGTTGATGAAAACTATGAATGGATGGGGGGTGTCTATATATAGCCGTAGATTAGTTAGAGAGCACGAAAATAAAATGTAACTAGGACTCTAGCAGCTTATCACAAAGCCTTACCACTGTTGGATGATGCTGAGTTTTGGATATGTATTGGAAATAGAAGTCTTCTAGAATCTCTAAAAATTTGATGCCAATCAAAGTTAGGGAAGGACTCAGTTTCCTCAGGTTGGTACGAAGAGTTTTACCCGCGTAGAAAACGTACTTGCATACAACAAGCACATTTGTTGTACGACAAGTGAAGTTCTGTCCATTGGATGATACTATTCATTTTATATGTATTGTAAATAAAGGTATGATAGACTCTTTTAAAATTTTAAGCTGATCGGAGTTCGAGAGGGACTCGATTTTCTCAGATTGGTACGAAGTGTTTTTCCCGCATAGGAAACGTACTTGGATACAACAAGTGAAGTTTTATCCATTGGACGATGTTGAGTTTTGGATATGTAAAGTAAATAGAAGTCTTATTCTAGAATCTTTCAAAATTTGAAGCTAATCGGAGGTCGAGAAAGACTCTGTTTGCTCGGATTGGTACGAAGAGTTTGTCTAGTGTAGGAAACGTACTCACGTACAACAAGCTCACTTGTTGTACAACAAGTGAAGTTTCAGCTATTGGATTTTGCTAATTTTTTAATATGTTTTCCCTCAATATTTTCTCTGGATTACGTCCGAATTTGAGGTCGATCGGAGCTCAGGAAGGCCTCCATTTGACTACCCGAAATGAACTCTTGGTTTTCTAAATTTCGGGAGATCCGGCCATCAGATCAAGTTGATTTTTAAGTATGTTACTCTTTATGGCACTATATAATATCCCTAAAAGTTTGAGGATGATCAAATATGGAAAATTCTCATTGTACAAGTTTTCACAAGATCTAATGGTTTTCGATTTTAGCAGCCTCCGGTAATCCCCGTAACTTCTCATTCGGGTGTCCTTATATGATTAGGGTATGTAGCCTTAATGGCTATGCCCCTCCATGGACCATAAGTGGCTTAAGATACAAATATAATAACAATCATATATTGCATATACATATAACCTTTGTTCCAAGAATCTAGCAGGTCACATTTATTGTTCAAAGGTCATGCAACTAGTAGTGTATTTTCCCAAATCACATTTAAACGAGCATTTAATGGCTACACACGTTATTCCCAACCGAGGTTATTGACATGACATGCTTTAAAGTTTATCACCATATTTTCATAGGATGTGTTAAGGGAACATTCCCACCAATAGCTCCCATAATGATGTGTATATATATCATCTACTCAAAAATTATCGCATACATTTTGTCTTAGTGGTTTTTGGTTCAATTCATGGAAATAGGGGCACATATGGGTAATTTATAATACAATTATGTATTTTAGTTGGTTATAGCCATATCAATCATCAGTTGTTAATAAAGCTCCATATTCCGAAGTTTTAGTTCATGTATACACTATTGATGTGGGTTTTTATGGAATCCATAAAGTTTGCTAACATACATGTGTAATTAGTTGTGTAATCATGTTTACTAGTTTATTTGAAACCATTATCAAGCATCAATTTTGAGTTGAACATAAAAGACCTAAATTACAGTTTATATACTTAGTACAAAGTCGATTTTATATAGATTTTCAAGTATACTAACGTAAATGCGAAATCACCTGTTTAATCATGAAAATCAAGAGATAATCAACAATTATCAACCACCAATTGAAGATTTAATTAACCCAACCCACATGCATACAACCCAACCTAGGGTTTAAAAGAAACCCCCCAATTTTGAATATATGCTTTACACGCAACAATATAATCAATGGTTGAAAAACAAGTTTAGGTACTAATGTTCCCACCTCAACTGGAGCTTAACATCATAATTTAAGTGTTGGATTGAAGCATTAAAGCATAACTACCAAGAACACTTTAAGCCCTAGCTTTTCCCTAACGGTGGAGAAGAAGATGGAGGATATGAAGTTAATAATCTTAAACTAAAACTTAGATTAAAGCAATGGAATCCCCCACAAAAACTCCTAAAATCGCCCCTCAACCACCCTCTCTAAGCTCTCTAGATGTGATCTATTTTGGACAATTAAATCAGTCCGTAGTCCAACAGGGGCCTGTTCAATCCCAACAATTGCCCATTGGATGAAATCTAGTACACTATTTGTATTTTGGCCATGCCACCTTGCTCGAAATTTAGATTCAGATGATCTATATATCAATGAAAAGAAGACTAAAAAATCTAAAACTTTCCTCAAGGAAGTTTCCTTAAATTATTGCTTACCATAAATCCATGCAAAGTAGCAGTCTACCACTACGTTACCAATACGATCAGATTTTAATGATTGGTTAGGTTCCATGCAATTTTGACCCACGAGGATCATGAATTAGCTTTTGGTAAGAGCACTAAAATTGTAAAATGGATCAAAACCTAACTAACAACACAAACATGGATTCAATCGGTTAAAAAATGAAGAAGTTATGAGTTCTCAAAGATCGCTAAAAACAAAAATTGAGTAAAATCAAAACATGCGATTTATATGACAATTCTATTCGGGCCACCCGAATTGTGAAATATTACTTCATGCAAACGTAATACGCCTAATATGGCATGTTGAAGTGTTGGATCATCCAAATGGGACCCGGATCTAAATTTCACCCCCAAAGCGAAGATTAAGCCATAAAAAAGCCTAAGAATGAGATTAATAAAGAAATGGGACAACGGTATTACAATACGGCTTCAAATAAAATATATATATATATATATTTGAAATATACTTATCAAGATGAACAAAATGAGATCGATAATGAGTGTAAAATTATTAATAAAAATTTAAAGAAAAAATTATGGAAAATAGCATAAAATGACATATAATGTGTATTAATATCTTATTAGTTCTTTCAACTTTTAACACAAGATTTACAAATGTATCATTGTAGTATATTCTTTCTAGATTTATTTTTATAAAAATAGTTTAACATTTAAGATTTACAAATTATTTTTTACAATCATCAGAGAAGCTTTTATACATATATATATACACACATCATAAATGTGCCAAAATTATACAACGCCTATCTCTCTCTCAATAAAATTATGCAACAAAGGTCGGCAGCACCGTTAGCTATTGACACAAGTCTCATCTTTGCGATTCAAAGTAAATATATATGGATAAAAAAACCCAAAGAAAAAATGAATTACACTGGCCAAAATATGAGTGTGTTGAAAGCATTCAGGTGCAGGCAAGTAGCAAGAGAATGGCTAGTGCTTAAGTCATGTTTAAATGCTAGTCCCACTTATTGAGCCAAAAAAAATACATTTTTATGCCTATTTAGACGGCTCAATGTATTTAATTGTGATGCTAATTATCCATAATTTTTGGAATTTAAGTTCAATTATGAAAATTGGATAATATGTTTGTTTTTATTGCATTTTAGCCTTTCTACAGGTTAAAAGTGATTAAATGTGAAGTAGGAGCTAAAATCCTTAACATTAGTCGTTACCGGGTAAATTCAAAACTGAATTAAGTTCAAGAAAGCTATCCAAAGTAAACTCCAAACCCAAACATGATTGGAGTGAATGAAAGTGACCAAGATAATCCAATGGAATCCCATGCGAAGAATAGCTCAATGGGATCAAACCGAGAAGTTGTCGGATGAGGCAGAGATTTATCACGCGCAAGGCCACATTTCTAGCCAAATATAGTACTTGTTTGTAAGGAATTTGAAGAAATCTCCATAGATAAAAGTTGTAGAGCTTTAAGTTAGTTACGTGTATGTGAAAACCTTGCTCAAATAGAGTTTGGAACATCATGTTGTGGCCAAAATACGAAAGTGTATCGAAGGATCAAATTTTTGCGCGAATGAATAAGAGAATTAGAGTTGAAAGAAGTTTATAAATGTAGGCTTACGCCAAATGGCAAGATATTATTGTCTAGTCCCATGAGTGTCATAGCTTGAGATTGCCTTTTTGTTGTCAATTTTAGAAACCAAGACAAAACAAAATCAATCATGGGTTTGGGGCCCACCCAAAGACCCACCCATTAGCAGCACCTAAATTAGGTATTCTCATATTTTAAAAAGGAAGACAACAGCCACAAACATTAACAATAGCCCAAGAGAGGATAGCCGTGCACACTGCCCCCATTCATTTTTTTTCCTCTTCCTACCATCATTATTTTATTTTATTTCCTTTGAGAGCATTAATAGATAATTTTTGTATTGTTTTCAACTCTAATAAATGGAGTAAGGGACAAAATTTTGAGTATGTTTTCAAGATTTAATTATTCTATTTCTCGTGTGCTTGAATTCTATATTTTTAATTTAATTATTATTGGTTTCTTAATTATTCGCTTAGTTTTTTTTTTCCCTAAATTTATGTACGTTGTTTTGCAAGGGTGGATCTAGGATTTTATTAGGGAGGGGGGGGGGGGGGGGGGGGGGGGGGGGGCGCACGCTAAGTTAGAGACAAAAATAAGATAACAAATTTTTTTTCCAATTACGAGAATTTGAATAAACTTTTACATAAAAGTAGAACTAATCAAAATACCAATCGAAGTTGTGCTTGGTGAGTCTTAAGTGATTTGAATTCGTTGATTACAAAATTTAAATCAATACCTAAAGCAATGACTCACTCAAGGTAAAGAGTCATGCAATTTGCGAGAAATTCATCCCCCATAGAGATATGAATTGTTGTTTTGAAATGTTTCATACCTGAAAATGCTCTCTCCGTAGTCGCTGTCGAAACAGGAAGGGTTAATGCAAGACAAATCAATTTATCAACCATATAATAATGTTCAAACTTTCTTGTTACGACTAGCTCTCAGCATAAATTAATAAGTGTGGAAATCTCCTGAAACTCAATGTCACAAATTACATCCAGCTTATAATGCATCAACAAAAATCTCAAAGCGTGAATGTCTTGATTTGTGAAATCTCGATAATAGAATTTCTCAGCTAAATTGCAAATATTGTCCACGTTAAATGATTTAAAAGAATTGCTAGGATCTAGCTTAACACATTTTTAAGCATATATATTAACATCATATCACATTATCATTTTATCGCTTGATTAAATAGCCAGTATACACATTAACTAATAATGTAATTTTTTGAACTTTTTTAACTAATACAAACACATATTATATATACACATATATAATATACAAACACTGAAACACATATATTCTCTATATACAAACACATTTGTTATGAATTTATAATTTATTATATACATGATTACATCATCTATAATAATATAATGAAAATAAGGGCAGATTCATTCTTAATTGTATATCTATATTATAAAACACCATCTTTGACCAAAATTTTTTTCCAAAAAGTATAAGAATTTAATGATTAAAAATACATATGTTATGGTGTGCATTAGTTCTACAACATTGGATGAGTTTTATACACACATCAAGATGTCACATTAAAGTTAAAACACACACACTAATAATATACACACAATAAACTCTCACATACTAATATTTTTTTCTATATTAAAAATGCCATAACTTAAAATAAAAAATTCAAAATTTAATATTTAAAATCTACTAATCAAGATCAATTAAATACATCATCTATAATAATATAATGAAAATAAGGGCAGATTCATTCTTAATTGTATATAATTATCTATATTATAAAACACCGTCTTTGACCAAATTTTTTTCCAAAATGTATAAGAATTTAATGATTAAAAATGCACATGTTATGGTGTGCATTAGTTCTACACCGTTAGATGAGTTTTATACACACATCAAGATATCACATCAAAGTTAAAACACTCACACCAATAATATACAGACAATAAACTATCACATACTAATAATTTTTTCTACATTAAAAATGCCATAACTTAAAATAAAAAATTCAAAATTTAATATTTAAAATCTACTAATCAAGATCAATTAAACAAGATCCATTATGACTATATAATTATGAAAAAAAAATCAAGAAAAATTATTATGTAATATTTATTATTTAAAGACGTACATTATGTATTCATATATTATTGATTATCTCAATCTGTCATTTTTAGGACGTACCTTACGTGGTTGGATTATAATTAAAAGACTATTTAAAAAATTAAAAACAAGTTGATCCAATCCGGTATATTTTTAGTTTTTTCAATATGAAATTATATTGAACTTATGTTTCAATTATTCACAACGTTAGATTAAACTAGACAATTGATTCAGAATACATTAATTGATTTTGTCGATTTAAATTTGTCACACGTTAATTTTTTATCCTATTAGTAAAAAAAATTTATTTTACCGTCCCGAATAACACATGTATACCCTAGTGTATATATAATAAAAAGGATAAAAATATTAATGAAAATGTACTATATTTACAGTAAATGTTTTACTTCTTGTCTTTTTGCACAGGAAATTAATGGAGTGGGAAAATTTGAAATTTCAAATTTTGAAAAGAAGAGCCTGAAAAGCAAAAGAAGTGGTCGGCTGCGTGGGTGCCGAGTGGAGTTGAGTGATGATGTTAGGATATTTTTAATTTATGTTAAAATTAAAAAAGGCTAAATTGTTAAAGAGGGGTTCATTTTTGAGTTATGAGCTGGACTGAGTATGGAAAATGGCTAGACTAACTTAAAATATATAAGGTAATTAGTGAGTTTTTTTTTTGTTTTTTTTTTTTTTTTTTTTTTTTTTAAGGTGTGAGTTTAAGCACAATAACAACCCCCCCCCCCCCCCCCCCCCCCCCCCCCGGTCTGCCTTGGTTTTTCTTTGGATAGCGTCAATGGGTTTGAATCGGATCGGTGGGAGAAATACGGTGGTTGAATTTCCAATGAGTAGGGGTCCAGGGGAAAGTTGGGTTTAAGTTGTTTTGTTCAACTCTCTCTCTCTCTCTCTCTCTCTCTCTCTCTCTCTCTCTCTCACATGTGTGTGTATATATTTTCTTTCTTCTTTCATGTTTCTAATAAAAAAATTACATTTTTTTCCTTAATAATTTAAGGAAGTATTATGTATAACCTTAAAATATATCACAAACAACTTCTTCCACAATTTATCAACTTTTTTTAATATCTATTATTTATTATAAATACTCTTTTATTATTAATGTTAAGCGATTGTTTATCAATACAATCTTTTTATTTGAATCCAATTTATATGCGTACACTTATTTTTAATTAAACGAGTCTTATTTAAAATATACTACAGAATTCTATTAATTGATGTTAGGTGTGGTCAAGTGTATATAACTGCATTCATCTGATTTTAAGAGAACATTATTGATAAAAAAAAATTAAAACAAGAGGGTATTTGTGACAAATAAGTGAGGATGTAAACAACACTTTTTATAATTTACGCAGTAAAGTGGAACTTTCTAAAAATTAAGAACTAAAATGAGAGTGAATAAGTACTTTAAGGACCATTAAAATAGTTTAGTAAAAATTGTATTGTTATTATTGCTATGTATAAAAATAACGAGAAAGAATTATTATTTTAAAATAAAAATAGTGATACCACTTTTTCAGTTTTTCTCAATACAACAAAAATTAAGAAAAAAGTGACTTATTTAAAATAGTAATTTCATATCACAATTTACAAATAAAAATAAATAAACAAATAAATAAAATGAAAAACGTGATTTGGCCGTTATAGTCAAATACACATAGACATAGAAATAGACATGAGGCAATGAGAATAAAAAGGCCTCTTCTATAATTAAAACTACAAGGAGAACATCTTACTTTTCTTTTATAAAATAAGGACAATCAACATAATTATGACATGTGTCCATGATAAAATTAAGCTAAAACAAGAAATAACCCTTTCATTTTCACATAATTACAATTATGCCATCCTTCTTAGATGATGAATATTTTGCTATATAATAATCATGAATATTTTGATTAAAACTCTTATAAGTTAGAAATAATGATGATGAATATTTTGCTATATAATGTTTGAAGTGTTTTTCCTGCTGTTAAAAATTTGTGGATTACTTTAGTGTAAAAGTGTTTCAAACAATCATGTACAATTTTCAGAAATACTTTAGTGCAAAAACACTTTTGCACTGAATCCACGTGTAATTCCCATAAATAATTAAGTGCAAAAATGATTTTGCATTAAATGCGAGAGCAACTTGTCAAAATTAATTCAGTGCAAAAACGATTTTGCACTAAATGCGAGAACAATTACCAGAAATAATTTAGTGCAAAAACAATTTTGCACTAAATTCGCGTGCAATTTTCAGAAATAATTCAGTGCAAAAACAGTTTTGCAGTAAATCCGCGAGCCATTTTCAAAACAATTCAATGCAAAAACACTTTTGCACTAAATTCGAGTGCAATTTAGCATAGATAATCAATGTCATTCGCATTCAAACAAACAACTTGCAAAGTAGAACAATGTATTGATATTATTTATTACAAAAAAATAAAAAATATCTTCATTCATATATCAAAATCAACATTACATTCTTTTAAAATCAAAACTAAAGGAATCCGAAAAAATTCTCAAATATCATCATATTAAGAATTTTAATTCCAAAATATTCACTAAATATAATTATACTATGCCGCAGTAAAATCTAAGCAATAGGTGCAATGCATGTCTTCGTGTTGTGATATCCATAAGGGTTACGTCTTCCACACTTCAAATGTTCCAAGAACCATTGCCAATTATCCACATTTTCTATATCCATTATAGTCATTGCAAGTGGAAAAATCCGTAAAAAAATCATTTAAATTAAAATAGGTCTTTGCTTGACTAGATTACATGCAATGTAAAAAGACTAAAAAGTGAAATAAGACAGTAATTATACACATAGTGCAACAATCGTCATTTAAAAAATATATTATAAAATTCAATACAAAAGAAAATTTTAATAGCAAACGTACATCTATCTCCATTTGTCGCAGTAGCAGACAACATACAACACTTAAATTTCAGCTTTAAATGGCAGCCATCCAAACATAACAAAGGCTAAAAAAGTTAAAGCCATATATACAAGCTTCAAAGGATATAAATATTCTCTTACACTTGCGACCCTCTTCACAATCTCAAGTACAACATAACTTTCTGGATTTGTTTGCCTTATTCTATCAGTGTATTGCAAGTTGATTGCATGATGCAGAATCGTCGCCATGAATCTCTTTGATCGTAATCCTCCTGCCAGTGTAAGCAAAGTAATAGCTCAATCTAAGACCACATTCTCGCCTAAAGTAATCTATAATCTCCGCAGGTTTTACTAGTGGCTTGTCTCGAACCAAACAAAAAATTACTTATTTAACAAGTTGATTTGTCATGGGTAGCTTCCTTAAATCTTTAAATCCAAAATCACATGTATACTCCTTCACTATTTTCTTTATTTTAAATAATCTAGCAAACTTGAACTTTTGAGATACATGGATTCTTCACTGACAACCTAGCTCATCCCTTTTATTACAATTTTGTCTTGAACTAAAATTTAAATTCATGGTGAATGGAAAATTTATGTAAACTCGTCCGAAACTCAATGGCTATTCCAAGAAATCTTTGTCCGACACCTATAATAGCATGAGCCCAAGTACTATAATTACGTGGTTCGTGTGCTTCAATTTCATCCACACAACTCACAGAACCTAAAGAACTATTAGCACATTGATTATCTGACACAAAAAATTTAGAACCTTCCGTCCGCCTAACAAAAATATCTATATTTCCTACTCCTTTTACCACTGCGAAACAAACCATGCAATGAATTTCATCATCCCCATATAACACAAACTCTTTGTCATCACGAGTGACAATTAGGTCTACACACAAGGGATTGATATCGGACCACTTCTCACACACCAAATGTTTTAATTTGTCAACACTCATACTAAGAAACAATCAAATTTCAAAAGAACAACCATTGTAACAAATCACGCCTATAATGCCTCTATCAAGATCCCTAAAAAATGAGATATAAAAACTTAGAACTAATACATTGCATAAAAAACATGTATGTTCATTAATTCACAAATGAAATCACTTATTTAAACTAGCCAAAGCCTACAATATAAGAATAAAGTGAAAAATACTGCACTTAAAAAAACTTAGAAAAAAACTGAAAAACTGCAAATCCATTTTTGCAGTTTTTTTGCACAAAGGAGAAAATAAAAGAAAAAAATAGAGCATTCATTCACAAAAGAAAAGAAAAATACTACACTTAAACAACTTTTAAATACATGAACATTCAGTCATTAATGGATCAAATCCTCCAAATATAAGCTAAAAACAACAAAAATGAAACAATATTTCTACAAGATTTGCATGAATCACACCTAAAAATGTGATAGTTCTCCATAATCTAAATACATCATCAAAATTGAAAAACTGTAAAAGCAGTTTTGCAGTTTTTCTGTAAATAAGAGAAAAACAAAACATTCAATCACTATTTCATCAAATCCTCTATAATCTAAATATACATGGATTGATTGAAATCATGTTAAAACAATCTATAAAAATATGAACATTTAATCACTATTTCGTCAAATCCTCCATATTTAAGCTAGAATCAACCAAAATGAAGTAAAATCACAACTAAAAACATGAAGAGAAAACTACACCTAAATAATGCTTCAACATCCATGGAGTTAAGAGATTTATTATACTTTCCTTCGATAATCCTTTCGATCTATGATGTTTTCCGTCAATCTAAGATGCTTGTGTCTCTTCAATCGTAGTTCGCTTTCCCTCTCTTCTATCCCATTAATCGTGCGTATATTGCCCTCTCCCTATTTATGTGCGTGAGACTTAAGAGTTGAAAGAGGGAAGGGAAGTTTAGTCATATTAAAACTCTTAAATTATTTAATTTATAAAAGGCAAAATACTTATAACTAAACTAAAAACCAAAATTGTCCTTACAACCAAACAGTAATGTGAAAAAATCCTTCATTTGTTAAGTTAATATATGATTTCCTTTTGGTGTATAAAATTATGGAAGGAGGCCTCTAAACCCATTTTCTTAATAGACATCATGCCTGATCCATTGGAATTCATGCCACATGTTTCAACAATATAATGCGTTGAGTTTATGTTATTGAGTACTCTTGCAGCTAGCTTGAAGTTCAATTCAATGGTGGGAGCAAAAGCAGAATCAGTTTCTGTAAAATATAACTATGACATCTTCTTTAGTCTCAGTCATTGAGATCGTAGCAGTACTGATTACCTCTACAAAGCTCTGAAGGATTCAGGAGTTCGCGTTTTCAGAGATGGCGATCCGATAGAGAGATTGAAAGATATCAGGTCGGAAGTAAAGAAAGCAATCAAATAGTCAAGATTATGTATAGTTCTGTTGTCGAAGAGCTACGCTTCTTCCACATCGTGCCTTGACCAGCTTGTGATGATAATTGAATGCAAGCAAAATGCGATTTTGCCTATTTTTTACGATCAAAAAAGGAAGAATAGGAGAGGAATTTGCTAGGTATGAAGAGCAGTTAAAGGTGGAAACTGATTATCAAAGAAAAGAGAAATTAACGGACAAAATCCAAGGGTGGAGTGATGCACTTTCTTTTGCCTCTAATTTGCCGGGATTTGTCTTGCATAACCAAGCGGATGGGTATTTTCTTTTTCTTATTCTTATTTTGAGCAAGGGTGGGATTGTTTGATTGTCTGAATCCAAAGATTTGATATATGATTATGAAGTTTGAAAAATCTGTTTGTTTTGTTGGTGTTGTTTGTTTGCACATATCACATTATGCTTATTTGGACAAATTTGTCCTTGTCCTCTGATTTTATAAAAACGTTTCTATCAAAACAATTTGTAGACAGGGAGATTTTCCAGTTTGTAGAGTGTCACTAATTTTTCCACATGTTTGTAGACATGGAGATTTTCCTGCCCATAATTTGACTTGTTATGCTTTCGCTAATCAGGTTTTGGAAACATGGTACTCCTTGTTCACATATTGAATTAGCTACCATTTTTTAGTAAATGAATAGTTGCCTTCTTCGTTTCCCAAAAAAAAAGAATAAAAAAATAAAAACACCATTTTTGTAAAACATGTAAAGTAGAAGTTACTACTTTATAAAGTTTTGAAGCAAAAAGGGAAAAAACGAAAGAAAGAATTTGTAAAGGTAATATATGAATTGAAAATTTATCTTTTTATAGTTATATTTAATCTCTATTTGGTTTTTTTTGGGTAGAGTTGACATAATAGCAGTGGGTTTAAAGCAGCTTCAGGTGGAAGTTTATGCAATAAAACCCTTAGTTGTATGACCCATATTTTTTCTTTGATTAGAAACAATATGCTTTTATTAAAGTATGACCCATATTTAAAGTTCCAAACAAATATATCAGTAATTTTAAATTCTTGCTATCAATATATAACTCATTTAAGTTAAAGAAATTGATATTCAAGTGATTAACTCATTGGGTGAATGTATCAAGGGAGGAAACTAAAAAGACTTGGTGCTTAAAAATTCTTGCAAAAAGTTCTGTTTGGTAGCAACATAGAAAATGGTAGAAAAAACAATTGATTTGTGTGAAAATTTGGAAAATAAGTTTAGTTCGGATAAGATTAAATCTTACTTGTTAACTTCTTTCATGGAAACTTTTTCTTTGGGGTGTGAGAAAGAAAACATTTCCACAAGAAATGAAGGATAGATGATATATACTCATAAAAATGAGGATGAGATATAGAGCATCTCACCACATGCCTCAACTTGTTTTCCAACTTTTCACACAAATTAGTTGTTTTTCATATCGTTTTCCATGTTGCTATCAAACAGAGTTTCAGTTCTGAGATTTACAATGCAAGGTGGCACTAACTTGAACTCCCTTTCTCTGATGTATATTTAGGATAGTTTCCATTATTCATATCTTCCAATCTTTATCCTAATCAATTTTTTCCAATGTTGAGAACTTGTAATTTTATTTAGTATAATGCTCTCATAATCATCTTATCTTGATTTTGCTTTATTTCCTGTTTTGGCTGCAATTTATAGAGATGAGTTAAAGTTCATTCAAAATATTATTGAAGCTGTTGAAGATAAAGTAAAGGTTGTTCAAAAAGATTTTGTTCCAATGGAAGCTGAAAGTGAAGGTGCTTTATTGAATCAAAAGCCATCGAATTTGGCTGAACATTGGACTACCATGGAGATCAACTTAAGGGATACAAAAGAGTTTCCAAAAAACCCCAACTGTCCTTTCTTGCTAAAACTGGTCTTGGAACAGAGCCATGATTTAACAGAGATTCTTGATTCCTTCTTTGACAGCCTGCCTGTTCTCCAAGTTCTAGATTTGTCCAATTCAAGCATAAAAACTTTGCCACGATCCATTGCTAGTTTGACCGAACTTCAGCAATTCTTCTTGAGAGATTGTGTTCTCTTAAGAGAATTGCCGCCTGAAATTGGAGAACTTAAGAATCTTAAGGTGTTTGATCTTCAAGGAACGGAGCTGATGTGTTTCCCCAAGGAAATTAGAGGGCTACTTCAATTGGAAGGTGTCCTTGTACAGATGTGCAAATAACTACATAGAAGGGAAGGGAATCAAAGCAATAATTCCAAGGGCAACATTGTCAAAATGTTCTCACCTGAAAGAATTTAGCATCCTCGTGGATCCGGACTATGAGTGGTGGGATGCAGAGGTGGAAGTTATCATCAACGAGTTGCCTCTGTTGAGAAACTTGGGAAAACTGGAACTGTATTTTCCAACACTTGAGGTACTGCAAAAGTTCCTGCAACTTCCAGGCAGCGTTTATCAAAATATGTCAAATTTCAAATTGACCGTTGGCCGTCACAAACAGCATATTATATCTAGTCTACCACATAACCTTCAGAGTATGTTTGAGAAATTAGACAAATCTATACTACATATAAAAGTTTGAATAAACGTAAGGGTTTTTGCCTTTTTTTGTACAGTCAAATATGCCCTTTGATTTTATAATTGTATATCAACCTAAGATAATTAGACTTCTTATTATTTATTTATTTAACTTATAAGAGTCCACATTAGAATTAAAGTTTATATTGATAGAAACTTCTTATTATTTTAACTAATCAAAGTCCAAGTTATAATCAAAGTCTATAATGAGTATAATATTACATTATTTATTAAACTTATAGAGTCCACATTGTAGTCAAATTTTACAATATTGATAGAGACTTCTTATTTTTTAACTAATAAGAGTCCACATTAGAATCAAAGTCTACATTGAGTATAATATTTCCTTATTTATTTGACAAGCTTTTTCACAATTACATTATCAAGAACTTTTAATATCTCCTCAACTATTGTGTTCAAGTTACATAAGGTTATCACTATTCTTTTTCTTTATTTAAGATCACTATTTGTTAAACAAGTTTTTGTTTATTATCATTCAATTTATTATTATAGTTAGTTCTTTGATAGATAAATTGTAAAGAGCAGTGCACATTAAGATCACTATTTGTCAAACAAATTTTTTCGTTTATTGTCGTTCGATCTATTATTATAGTTCATTCTTTGATATAGAAGTTGCAAAGATGAGAGATGAAGGTATTTTTTTATTTTTGGTTATTTGATTTGTAATTCTAAAATAAAATATTCATTAATAACCACGGGCAACGCATTTGCTGAAAAGCTAGTGTCTGAAATATGTGAATGGCAAGGGAAGCGTGGATAGAATAGGCAAGGCACTTAAACATGCCAGGGCTTTGTTCCTTGACCGGCAATGGACTATTGAGAAAATATTTGCATTCAAGATAGATGAGATGCATCAGTTAAACTTCTGCTTGGTGGTCGAATGCAATGAGATGAACACCATTGTGGATGGAGGTGACTTCTAAGAAGAATGTGATAATGGTGGAAAACCCATACTTGGATCGCTACGTTACTTAAGTGTTCATTACATGAAGAATTTACAGAGCTTTTGGAAAGGGCCAATTGTAAGCCATTGTTTGTCCTGTCTAGAGATCTTGGCGCTTCATACATGCCCCCAGTTGACTATGATTTTCAATTTTGCCTTGCTGCATAATCTCATAAACTTAAAAGAGCTTATAGTTGAAAACTGCCCCAAGGTCAAAAGCCTAGTAAGTGCTGATCCTTCCACCTTGGAAGCTGATTCTGAGTTCCTCCCAGCCTTAGATAAGATATTACTTCTAGACCTACCTGAATTGGTTAGCATTTCTGGTGATTTACCAATTGGACCCAAATTAGAAACCATCATCTTTTGTAATTGCCCAACGCTCAAGAATCTTTCTCCCACGGACATGTACAGTAAATATATGCATGAGATCAAAGATGAGAATGAATGGTCAAAAGCATTGGACTCGAGCAATGGTGAAACATATTATTTGCAGCGTGTCCTCGTCTCATTCACGAGGTACGATGATTCTAAGGAAGTTATAAAGATATTTTGAAAAGCGTATCTCGTTGAGTAGTCTCATTATTCTTTGTTTTGATTGAACACTAGAAAGGTACGTCCATGAAATGCAATTTCTCTTAAGGATTCTTGATACTATTTGAACTGAAGAACTATAAACCTTAGGAAGTGATTTAGGCTATCTTTGACAGCCTACATTTAGCCTAATCCCACCTTGAAATATATACCGCTAGTCACCCTTTTGAGCCTTATATATACACCTTTCTTTCACAACCCAATATCCTTACCCTACTCCAAATAGGAGTATAAACCATATTTATATAGCCTATCCTTTATCTAAGAATGGTTGAGATGTTATTTCTATATACAGACATTAGTGAAAAGAGAGCTTGAAATATAAAAAAAAAAATCAGTGATGAGAAAAAGGAAAAAAAAAAAAGCAAGCTCAAATAAAATTAAGTTTAGCCTGAAATTTTAATTTTAAACATCTCAATATGTTTCTTAGATCTTTGAATCCTTTTATACCACTTCATTTGATTAGCCATCACTCTAAGCCTTACATTACAACCCGAAAAAGTCCTAAAGATCCTTTGGAATATGGTTTTGATGTGAGAGTGGTAGAGAGAATCCAATTATGCATTTCACCTTTCTAGTGGGATTTATCCTTTCATGAGACTCTTGTTCTTTCATTTATAGCGTTTTTCATATATACACATGTGAGAGGCATTTGAATTTGAATACATTTACTCTTTATAGCCCACATGTAATGAGAGCATAAACACCATATTCTTGAGTTTTTCATTTGTGGAGTGTATACCATGTGAGGAGTTGAGTCAAAGCGTAGTTTGGATGGGATTTGAAAGTTTTGCCTACTTAGATATCAATGATGTTATGTTGTTGTTAATTCACACTCACACAATGAGATTGGAGAGAAAGAAATATTCTTATTAATCGTGCTAGTTTGAGAACTTTGATATTGCATGTGTGTCGCATTGCTTAGCATACAGGTGTTTTGATATCTTTGTTGAGTTATTTACATCTGGTGAAAAAAAAAAGGGAATAATTTTTAATGAGAACCGCTGCATTCGAATTTTGTTGGTATATTCACTGCAAACCATCACGAGACTTCACTCGTCCTCTTGGGGGAACCATGGGGTTTAAAAGGCTTGTTGCACGTGCCAAGTGCAATCGCGACTCCGCGAAACATAGTTAGGATTAGTTATTTTAGTTTCTTAGATTTTTATTAGCTTTGCTCGAGGACTAGCAAAGTATAAGTTGGGGGGAATTTGATGTGCCAAAAAATTGGTACATTATAACCCACTAATTTATACTTTGGAGAGCATATATTTTTATATTTGTTGTATTTTTAATAATTTTCAGGTGTTTGGAATTAAATTGGAAGATTTCGAAACAAAAATAGATTGGCTGCGCACATCACCTGTATTCAAGAAATTTCTGGCATTAATCCGTACAGAATTTGAAGAGAACTCTAGAGACAAAAGTTTGAGATCTTTGAGTTAGCTACGCGTGGGCGAAAACCTTGCATCAATCGAAGTTCGGAGCGTGAAGTTATAGCCGAAATAAGATCAGTGCGCCAAATAAATTAATTCCAGCGGCCCAATTAAATCCAAGTCCAAGTCCAAGCCCATCCAAAACCCTAACCTCTCTGATATAAATAGAAAGGAAGATGCAGCAAATCAAGAGGAGACAGCAGCAGTCGACGTCTATTTTTTTCATTCTTCCTTTTCTCTTCCTTTCTTTCTTAAATTTTTGGCAGAAGCTTTTATCTTAATTATTGATAGTATTTGGATGCTTGGATGCTTGGAGACTATTGCAATTAATTCAGAATTAATTTTCTTCTTTCTCAATTTATTTGCGCGTACTCAAGTAAGTATTTAATTTATTTATTTGTGTATTATTTAATTATGTTTTGTGTTTTAATTGCAAGCATGCTAGGCTAGATTATTATCTAGGGTAGAGGATGATTATATTTGATTGATTCCTTTGCACATATTCATGCCAATTAATTCTACCAATTTAATGCTTTAATGTTAAAAAATAATTCTTCCTATTAAATGCCTATTTTAATTGATATAAAAATAAAATTGGATTCTCAGTATAATTTGTTGGATTCATTTTATAATTTGTTAAAAGCGGATATAAATTGTGTTTTGACGGATATATTGAGTGTTTTGATTTTATATATAAGTTTGGCTATGGAAGAATTAATAATTAGATTTTAAAAATTAATTGGACTTAAATGATTTTATTTTCCGCATTTAATAGAGTCGAGAGACCAAATTAATGCGAGACAAATAGTAGAATTTATTAGTCATGAATATTAGAAACATGATATCAAATATATGATTTCTCCATCGTAGTATTTTATAAATTGATTATTTTTCTAAAATTTTATTAATTGATTATTTAGTTAGTATTTTATTAATTAAATATTTTATTAGTGTTTTTAATTGATAATTCACAATCTCCCAATTTTTAAACTAGATTAGGAATTAATCAAAATTAGTAAGTGGTAAAAATATCAAGTTCCTTGGGTTCGACTTCGCACTTGCATAAACTATAATATATACCGATTCGTGCACTTGCGAGTAAATAAAACAAGTTTTCGACGGAACAGGGGTCACGGATCGGGGTGTCTACAGCGACTGGAAGAGACCATGATCCATGGCTCCCGCAGGAACTTTAAGAAAGTGTGTGTATGCCAAAAGTGTTCGTGAATGCCTCTGGAGAGGGCTTGTGTTTGGCTTTGCCTCCGGAGAGGGCTTTCATTACCTCATTGCCTCTTTCGAGGGCTTTCATTTGCTCTACTTGTCTCAGATGGGAGGACTACCATTGCTCCACTGTGCCTCTCTGGGAGGGCTTCGCCTCAGGTGGGAGGACTACCATTGCTACACTGTGCTTTTGATCTGTAATAGGAAAGAAAAGTTGCCTCTGGGAAGGCTTTGTGAGTATTTTTGCCTCTGGCGAGGGCTTGTGTTTGTGATTTGCCTCCGAAAAGGACTTGTGTTTGTGTTCTCTGGTAACTTTAATCGTTGTCTCTCTTAGACTGCTAAAGTGAGAGAGAGAGATTTTTGTGAGGGTGAAAAGAGCTTTTCGAGGTCTAATCTTTATCCGGATGTCCGTTTTCCTGTATTTTTTTGAGCTTTTACTCTCGTGTTTTCCTCGAGGGAAGATACTTCTCTCAGAAGGCAGTTTTTGACTTTCTTTTGCTCTCCGCAGAGTGATGGTCCGAGGATTTCCAAACCATCTCTTCTGAATCGTGCTGAAAAGAAAATTTGTTTGAAAGTTCAATCTCTGATATCTGTTCTCTTCTTAGTTTTCTCTTTCGGTGGGCCCACATCGTTTTCTGTTTTTCGATGCCCTTATTTCTCCCTTTTTTGGGAAAGACTTTCCATGGCCTTCTCTGTTTTTGACCAGGAGTCTTTTTATCCCTTTGTTGTGATCGGGAGCCTTACTCACCCAAAACGAAGTCCTGAGCCGGTTTTGGCCTAGCTGTCACTTTTGGTGTGGCTCTCCCTGTCACTCTGCATTTCTGTTTCTCTCGCTCGCTCCGGGCGCTTATGCGGGTTCTTTCTCTTTTCTACTCTTTCAATTCTTTCTATCCCCGTCTTATTTTGATATCCTGCTTTTTATCATTGACGGTCTTGGTCCTTCCTGGGAGATCAGAGACTACTTTAACTGTTCGCATTTCGTTCTCGCATTTTCGAAGAGATGGTTTGGAAGTCTTTCCTCGTGTTCTCATCCTGGGTGTGCGGTTTTTTAGCATTTTTTTTTTCGAAAACTGCTTCTCTGAAGTACCCCTGCAGGAGATAAAATGGGACAAAGGTCAAAAAAATCAGGGGAGATAGGTGATTGTCGCGCGACACCTCGGGAGAGGGCTCTTTGTCGCGCGACAATGACCCTGTTTGTCGCACGACAATGTGTTCCACTATATGAGCCTTCTGCTGAGCTCATTCCACCTCATTCTCTCCTTCCTCTTTCTCTCTCTAGCTCTCTTTCTCTCTCTTTTTCTCTTCTCCCAAGCGCGGAAGCCCTGCCGCTTTTCCGACTTTTCCGACTTTTTCACTACTCTCCTTATACACAGATGGATCCCGCACAGCCGGATCGATTAGAGGGTGACCAGGAGGAGGTCACCTTTACCGATGCTCAGGGTGTCCTCCGGTGCAGCCCTCACCATGATGATTGGGAGGACTTGGATTGGTATGGTGAGGATGGGGTGGACCGTGGTCGAGCGGTGGTCTACCGAGATGTGACCCGGGCTGCTCCAGTTCCGGACGTTCCTTGGCTCTTGATGGAGCCAGTTTCTCACGAGATTCGTCGTTGATCTCTGGTATGTCTTCTTTTTATTCGTTCGTTTATTTCTGTCGTTTCCAGTATGTTTATTTAAATCAATGTTAATATGCATGTCTGCCTAGAAATAACATCCGATTTAGTGAACACATACTTTTACTTGCGATACCCTCTATGCTTTAGGAAACTACATAATTTACCCCTTATAACATAATTCTATAACTCTCATAATTACACCAAAATACCCTTAGGATTGGAAAATTACATAATTTACCCATATAACCCTATAACTCTCATAATTACACCAAAGTACCCTCAGGTTTTTGGAAAATTACATAATTTACACTTATAACCCGATAACTCTCATAATTATACCAAAATACCCTCAGGTTTTTGGAAAATTACATAATTTACCCTTATAACCCTATAACTCTTATAATTACACCAAAATACCCTTAGGTTTTTGGAAATTTACATAATTTACCCTTATAACCCTATATCTCTCATAATTACACCAAAGTACCCTCAGGTTTGGAAAATTACATAATTTATCCTTATAACCCTATATCTCTCATAATTTATACCAAAGTACCCTCAGGTTTTAGAAAATTACATAATTTACCCTTAGAAACCTATATCTCTCATAATTACACCAAAGTACCCTCAGGTTTGGAAAATTACATAATTTACCCTTATAACCCTATATCTCTCATAATTCCACCAAAGTACCCTCAGGTTTTGGAAATTTACATAATTTACCCTTATAACCCTATATCTCTCATAATTACATAAAAGTACCCTCAGGTTTGAAAAATTACATAATTTACCCTTATAACCATATATCTCTCATAATTACACCAAAGTACCCTCAGGTTTTTGGAAAATTACATAATTTACCCTATAACCCTATATCTCTCATAATTACACCAAAGTACCCTCAGGTTTGAACAATTACATAATTTACCCTTATAACCCTATATCTCTCATAATTACACCAAAGTACCCTCAGGTTTGGAAAATTACATAATTTACCCTTATAACCCTATATCTCTCATAATTACACAAAGTACCCTCAGGTTTTTGGAAAATTACATAATTTACCCTTATAACCCTATATCTCTCATAATTACACCAAAGTACCCTCAGGTTTTTGGAAAATTACATATTTTACCCTTATAACCCTATATCTCTCATAATTACACCAAAGTACCCTCAAGTTTTAGAAAATTACATAATTTACCCTTATAACCCTATACTTCTCATAATTACACCAAAGTACCCTCAGGTTTGGAAAATTACATAATTTACCCTTATAACCCTATATCTCTCTCATAATTACACCAAAGTACCCTCAGGTTTGGAAAATTACATAATTACACCAAAGTACCCTCAGGTTTTTGGAAAATTACATAATTTACCCTTATAACCCTATATCTCTCATAATTACACTAAAGTACCCTCAGGTTTTTGGAAAATTACATATTTTACCCTGATAACCCTATATCTCTCATAATTACACCAAAGTACCCTCAGGTTTTGAAAAATTATATAATTTACCCTTATAACCCTATATCTCTCATAATTACACCAAAGTACCCTCAGGTTTGGAAAATTACATACTTTACCCTTATAACCCTATATCTCTCATAATTACACCAAAGTACCCTCATAATCCTGTACTCGTTCTTTTTGTTTGCAGTGGGTTGGCCGTGGTTGGGGTTCCCCCAACACCATATCTTTAGAGTGGCGACAGGCACCGGCTCCTGTCCAGGAGTTGCTCCTCGCGACTCCTTTTGGCTCTCTCTTCGACGCCCTCCCGGAGCGGGTATCTAGGGCGGCTGTGTTGGTGTCGGCTCTGGCCTGTCACTGGTGGGACACCACTCACACCTTCCACTAGAGCTGGAGGGGAGATGACGATGACCCCCCTCGATTTATTTACTTTGACCGGGATTCCTTTAGGGGGTCCCTATACAGATCGATGTCCCTTTGCGCCTGAAGACAGAGGGCATTGTTGATGCACTAGGATGGTTCCCGGAGCGACGGAGTTCCGATGATACGATTCCTCGAGGTGTCTTGGTTACGCGGCTAGCCAAAGAGAGAGCTCAATTAGTTGCTTCGGGGGTGCCGATGTCCCGTCAGGAGGTGCGCCAATATGCCCGTGTCCTTCTTCTACTGACACTCCATGATCTATTCGAGGCCCGTGGGGGGGACACGGCCCATCTTTGGTGGCTGCCCTATATTCGGGACTTCAGTATCATGTTTGACTACGACTGGGGAGGCTTCATCCTTGCAGTCCTATATGATGCTATGGACCAGGTTTCTCGCCATTTAGCCCTGAACCTCAAGGGCTTCTCATTGTTGTGGGAGGTACATACTTTTATCCTTTTATATCTGCTTCAGTTCTTTATTCATTACCTGTTGATTATTGCTGATATTCTTTATATTTCTTCTTCAGAGTTGGTTCGCGGCGTATACCCGTCTGGGGCGCGCCCAGGTGGATCTCCTCGTCGAGAACGAGGATCAGTTCCCTTTTCTCCGTCGATTCATCGCGGGGAACTATAGGGCTCCCTATGTATATCGGACTCGAGAGACTAGAGCAGCTGCCGTTCATGACCTGTTGGAGGAGCAGGTAAATAGTTTAGTATTTCTTTCTTTTTAATAAATAAATTGTAAATCGAACATAAATGACTGAAATAAAATTTTGTTCTTTTTGTAGATTGAGTGGGCCCTCTGGGGTGATCTGGGTCTCCATTTTGGATATGGTCATGCTTTGACCGCCTCGAGGACCAGGCAGCTGATTAGGGATGAGTACGGCCTTCATTTTTACTTGGGCGAGAGAGTTATTCGCCAGCACACACCGGCCCAGTGGCCTCGAGTTCCACTATTTCCACCGATTCTGATGAGGAGGACGGGCGAGATTGATCCGGTGACAGTGCAGGCCTTGGTGGACAGTCTTGGCTTTCAGACGTTCACTGAGGAAGGAGACTACGCCGCTTTCGCTGCCCGTTATTTGATGAGGGAGCCGAAGGGGACTCGGGGACGGGTCTTCTATGAGAGATATCGGGCGTTGGGAGGCGACCCTCATTATATACGAGGACAGACCCACCTAGCTAGGACAGTTCAGGGTCATCTGCCACCTATCCCCGATCAGAGGGACAACATTCTGGATTCCGAGGATGAGGACCCCGAGGGGGAGAGGGACATTCCTGCTGCTGCCGAGGGTGGTGATAGGTCAGGGGGTGAGGGAGGTGATACGACGGAGGCTCCAGAGCAGCCACCTCAGACGACACCCGTGGAGGAGCGGCGTGCTGAGGGTTTTGAGTTTCCTACCGGCCCTTCTGTGTCTCCGGAGGTCCTTTTTGATGCTGCCGAGGCTGCCGAGGAGAGAGTAGGATTTTCTGAGAGGTCCTGGGAGCCTGCAGACCTTGGGGCAGATTACGAGCAGTTTGGGCGGACCCCTCCTGCTGCGGCGACTACTCCATTTAGCGGGGTCCCGCCTTTGAGAGCGACGGCCATGGTTGATCCTCCAGGTGTCCGTACCTATGCTACACTAACTCATCTTTCGTCGACTGCTATGGACCCTCCAGCCCGATCTCCAGGTCTCGGTGGCTCATCTTCTCGCCCTTTTTTGTTCCCTATTCGCGAGGAGGGGGGTCAACTTCTGCTGCTGTTCCGGTGGGGTCGTCCATTCCGTGGGTAGATCTTCCCCCACTCCCCAGAGACATTTCTTATGTTGGCGCCAGTTTACGTCGATACACTGTCCCCGAGTATCCTCTTCCTGAGGATACTTTTGACTACTTGGGTGGTCGCCCTGGTGATGAGGTACCTACTTCAACTTCTCTTGATACTTTCATATCTATATCTATTTATTTTGACTGTGCTGATCCTCTTATCTTATGTCTTTTACAGCGGGTGAGTGTACGGGTGGCGAATCTGCGGGCTTGACACGCCCAGTATCTCTACAGCTGGAACCTGCTCCAGTACGTCGGTCGAGACCCTCCTGCATACATGCGTGACAATCAGAGGGCTATCGACGTTTCTTTACGGTCGGACGACCCCCTGACTTCTTCTCATGCCCGGACGGAGTCTCGGAGGAGTAGCAGTCGGACCTTCAGGCGCTCTCGATCGTTGGTGATCCGTCCTACGGCTCCTGTCCAGTCGACGGGGCCTTCTCAGGCGGCAGTTCCTCCTGTTCAGGGTGTCCCAGTGGTTGATCTTACTCCCGAGGAGGGCTCGGGTGATAGTGGGAGCGTGTCAAAACGCGCTCGAGTAGATTAGTTTTTCCTTTCTGCATTTTTGTTAGTTGGAACAGATATGTAGTTTTTTATTTTTATAGACTTGTAGAAAGAGTTTTTAGTTTTGAAAACTATTTTTTATTGGTTTTATAAAAGAATCCTTATTCATGCCTGATGTTTATACATGTATTCCTTATCTGTGATAATTTAAATGGATTTAGTAAGTTAGGAGCCATACCTTATAATGCGGTAGTACTTAGGGCCCCTGCAAAAATTGAGAACAAGCATGCATCCAGAAGCGATTCTTTTGGCAAGAATGACTGTTATGTGTAAGAAAAACAAAAAATAGGGTGACCCTAAATGGGTTTGTCGCGCGACAAACCCTCCTGGATATGGGTTTGTCGCGCGACAAACAGGCACTAGACCCTCTTTTTTGCTATAAATACACTCATCTTCCTTCTTTCATCCCCACACCTTCCAAAAATGTCTTCTTATCGCACTAATTCTGATTTTTCTTACGTCAATGCTCGAGATGCTTTGATATCTTCTGAAAACGGTTTGAACTTCGGTGCCTTTAGTCCTTTAGCGGGCTGGTGCCATCGTCCCATCTATTTTTCCTTTCTGTTAGATGCTTTATATTTCTGGAGTCCTGCAGACCATCTTTTCCGCTTTGGACTAGATGAGCTCTGTCCGACTTATGAGGAGTTCTCCTGGCTATTGCGTTCTGACGTTTGTCTCTCAATGGCAGTTCCCATAGAAGAAATCGGTCCTCAAGATATGCTGATTGCTCTGTTAGCCATTCCCCCAGCGGCCTGTGATGGTTTTATTACTGACGGACTCCTTGACCTTCATAAAATGGTGATGTTCTTTCATCGTTATGAAGATAGAGCATCTTATAGCGTGGGGCGTACTGCGACGGCCCTGATCTGTCTTGTTTCTGATATGTTGCTGGTGACGGGTTCCTCCCGTGTTGATTCGACTATTCTGAGTTTGATCTACCATGCTAGAAATGGAGAGTCCCCATTGTTCTTGCAGAGACCCTGAATGGTTTGGATGATATTCAAAGGGGGGCTTCACCCTTCTTCAGAGGGAGTCCGCGTTTATTATACATGTGGCTGCTGGAGCGCTTCCGATCGGTGGGCTTCAACGGGGTTCGGCTCGATAATCCGACGCATTTCTTCCGTCGTCCCCTCTTTGGAGCTTTGACCATGTCTTCCTCTGATTGGACGGTGTGGTTTTCGGAGAACTTTTGGGCTATCCGGTGGAACATTCCTTGGTGGAAGCTGAGGGCGATGGTGCTTAGTACTGGGGGTCAGAAGTACGTTCGGCTCCGCGGGCTCTGGTTTACCTCATTTTATCTCCCATGACGTCTTTTTCGGCAGTTTAACGTTCCTCAAGAGATTCTCCTTGGTCTAAATAACTTCTCCACTGAGTCCAAATTTGTGACCCCGCATGTTTCTTTATCGGTAGAGAGGATGTGGCGTGCCCGACTAACTCGTCAGTTCAATTATGCCCGTTTTGGTATTACCAGGCCCCTCCGGGCCGACATTATCAGCTCTTACTGGAAATCTCTGGAAGGAGAACTGATTGATGACTCCTTTCAGATGGAGTGGTTTCGATTTATGGATACTGAGGCCACCGATGATAACATTGTCTTTGCGTATCAAACCCTGGACGATGCTCGAATTGATTTGGCCACCGAGGACCCAGTGTGGCCAACCCCTAAGGATTAGTTTCTTTTTGTATGTTGTATCTCCTTTGTAACTTCCGGTGTTCTGAACCACCTTTTAATAATATATGAAGGGACTGTTTATGGGAAATAAATTTCTTTACAAAGTTTAAACCGGGCCTGAAGTCACTTCTCAGGTTGCCTACGTTCCCCTTTTTGATTTTTTCAAAATACAATTTTGAGTTGGGGCTCAGGTTTACGTAGTTCTTATCTATACATGTTATGCCTATTGATAATACTTCTTCAGTTGGTCCATGTTGACTGGTGAATGCAGTAACTATCCGTCCAAGTCAGCGAGTATAGCGGCACGCCCTGTATCAATCTCTTTGACGATATATGGCCCTGTCCACTTTTGCCCGAACTTACCCCTTGGATCTCTGGCTGGCTCTCGAATTTCTTTCAATACGATGTCGTTTTCATTGATACCCCGAGTCCTCACTTTCTGGTTAAATGCTCGAGCGATCCTCTTCTGATACCCTTGATGGTGGTACGCGGCTTTCAATCTCTTCTAATCCAGTAGGGCTAGCTCGTTATAACGTGCTTGAACCCACTCTAGTTCATTGACTTGATTCTCTAGCATTACTCTGAGAGAGGGGACCTCTAACTCAACAGGGAGGACTGCTTCCATCCCGTATGTAAGGGAAAACGGGGTTGCCCCGGTGGAGATCCTCTCGGTGGTGCGGTATCCCCACATACGTATGGTAATTTCTCTGGCCAGTCCCGACAGGTGTCGGTCATCTTGCTTAGGATATTCTTCAGATTTTTGTTGGCGGCTTCAACTGCCCCATTGGTTTGTGGTTTATACGGCGAAGATTTGTGTCGGGTGATACCGTACTCCTCCATAACTGTATTGGCCTCTCCTTTGAAGTGAGTGCCATTGTCTGAGATGATCTCGTGTGGGACCCCATACCAACAGATGATATTCCGTCTGATGAATCGGGCAACCTTCCTGGCGTCAAGGCTTTGGAAAGACTCAGCTTCTACCCATTTGGTGAAGTAGTCGATGGCCACTAGTATGAATTCATGGCCGTTGCTGGCTTTGGGTGAAATCTTTCCGATGATGTCAATCCCCCAGGTCGCGAAAGGTCAAGGAGCAGTTATGTTGTACAACTCTTTCGGAGGAAGTTTCTGAGATTTAGCATAAATTTGGCACTTGTGGCAATGGCGTACGTGATTAACGCAGTCGTTCTGCAGGGTAGACCAGTAATAACCTTATCTGATGATCTTGCGGGCAAGTGTATGGCCACTCATGTGAGGTCCACAATCGCCCCCATGTATCTGATCCATCACTTTGACGAACTCTTCTTCTGCGAGACATTGGAGATGGGTCCCATCGTAGTTCCTCTTATATAGCCTGTCGGCACAAAGTATGAACCCTGATGCTAATCTCCTGAGTGTGACCCGTGTTTTCTTGTCTGTTGGCTCAGGATACTGGTGATTTTTCAACAGGTTCCAGATATCGTAAAAGCAAGTGGTTGAGTCCCCTTCCTCTTTATTCTCTACCTCAAGGGCCATGCAGTGTGCTGGTCTTGATTTCTTTTGTACTGTAAGAGTTATTTCTTCCATCCCCTCCGGAATATCAATCATAGATGCCAAAGTTGCAAGTGCGTCAACAAAACTGTTCTGTGACCTGGGGACATAGTAAAACTCCGCATGCTCGAACTTTCCTGCGACATCCTCCAGTCGGGCGAGGTAAGGGACCAATTTCTCATCTCTGATCTTCCATTCCTTCAGGACTTGGTGGACCACTAGTGCTGAATCTCCGTATACTTGTACCCTCTTTATACCCCTTTAGAATGCGATCTCTAACCCGAGTATGCAGGCTTCATATTCGGCCATGTTGTTGGTGCAGAAGAAATCTAGACGATACGATACTGGGGAGTGAGTTTGGTCTGGAGAGACTAAAAGGATGCCTATCCCGTTTTCGTTTCGATTGGCGGCCCCGTCAAAATACAATTTCCAGTCTTCATCGACCTCGTCATTCATGATAGTTTCATCCAGGAACTCGGCTTCTTCTAGCATATCCCCCAATATTGGATTGTGGGCCAGGTAATCAGCTATGATCTTGCCTTTGACTGCTTTCTGGGTCATATAGTTGATGTCGAATTCGGAGAGCATAAATAACCATTTTGCCATACGGTTCGAGAGAGCTGGTTTCTCGAAGAGGTATTTTAATGGATCAATACGTGATGCCAGGATGACCGGAAAAACCAGCATTTAGTGCCGTAATTTCTGTGTTACCCAGACGAGAGCGGTGCATGATTTCTCCAATGGTGTATAGTTTATCTCAAACGGAGACAGCTTCTTGCTGATGTAGTAGATGGCCTGTTCTTTCCGTGTATCGGTCAGATGTTGGGCTAGCATGGCTCCTGCAGCTGAATCAATGACGGTCAGGTATAGAATTAGTGGTAGTCCAGTTTGTGGCAGGGCTAACACTGGGGGTTTGGAGAGGTAGTCTTTTATTCTATCAAAAGCCTCCTGGCACTGATCGTCCCAATCTCCTGGTGATGACTTCCTCAGGAGTTTGAAGATGGGTTCGCAAGTTTGAGTGAGCTGAGAGATGAACCTGCTGATGTACTACAGATTACCCAAAAATCCCCGGACTTCTTTCTCAGTACGGGGCTCGGGCATGTCTCGGATAGCTCAGACTTTGGCAGGGTCTACCTCGATTCCTTTTTTACTGACGACATACCCCAAGAGTTTTCCTTTGGTTACCCCGAACACACATTTCTGCAGATTGAGTCTCATCTGATACTGGCGGAGCCGGTCAAAGAAGGCTCGTAAGGCTGGTACATGGCCTTCCCTCTCTTTTGACTTGATTATCATGTCATCCACATACACCTCTACTTCTTTGTGAATCATGTTATGGAAGATAGCTGTTGCTGCTCTCTGATATGTTGCTCCGGTATTCTTCAGCCCGAATGGCATAACGGTGTAGCAGTAGGTCCCCCACAGTGTGATAAATGCTATTTTTTCTTGGTGATCTGGGTGCATCTTGATCTGATTATACCCGGCGAAGTCGTCCACGAATGATTTCAAGGCATGATTAGCAGTATTATCTACTAATAAATCAATGTTGGGCAATGGGAAATCGTCTTTTGGGCAGGCTTTATTGAGATCTCTGTAATCTACGTACATGCGGACTTTCCCATTTGCCTTTGGAATGGGCACAATGTTGGATAACCATGAAGGGTACTCGATCACCCGTAAGAAACCCACACTCAGTTGTTTCATCACTTCCTCTTTTACTTTCAGGGACCATTATGGCGTAAGCTTTCTCAACTTCTACTTGACGGGCCTAAATTTTGGCTTGGTGTGTATCTCGTGCATAACTATCTGGCTGTTCAAACCTGGCATATCTGCATAGGACCAAGCAAAGACATCCACGTACTCTTTCAGAGTTTGTGTGAATTCTTCTTTTTCTGTCTCACTTAGACTTGCCCCAATACGGACCTCTTTTGTTTCCTCTTCTGTCCTGAGGTTAATCCCAAGAGTGCCTCCTTCCTCGCTCTGTATACGCTGCTCCTCCCGTTCAGGGTGTTCGTTTAGTCTTTCCAACTCCATATAAGCAATTACAGAATTAAAATCAACAGGATAACGTAAAACAGAGTTTTCTTCATTGATAATAGTGCTTACAGGTACAAGTTTAAAAAGTAAATCTAAGAGTGACTCCTCCCTAGCCTTACCCTCACTCTTATCTCTCACCCTTACAATTTCACTATTTTTCCCTTTTTCTTGGTAGTCCGGATCAGCGTGTATTAAGTGTACGGGGTCTTCTCTTGGCTCGTTATCCCCCAGAGCCATGATGTCGAAGAGATCTCCGATCATTTCTTCCTCTTCATCTTTTTCGTCTTCATTTTCTTCCTTCAGCCTGATTGTCAACTTGGTAGAGAAGCTGTGTGTGACGTTTTCCTTGATATAAAGGTCCTCTTCATAGAAGATTTCCCATCCTGGAAGGTTCTCTCCGTCGCTGTTTCTCCAAGGCTCTTGAAAGCCGCAAAAGGGGAAGTCCTCTCCCTCTTTGACGGAAAACCCATTCAGAGAGCTAAAACTCGGATACTGATGCCCTCGGCTCCTTTTATCTTGGTCGTCTTCTTCGGTGTGTTAGTACCCCAACCCTTCTTTTTCGTGCCTCGTCACTGGTTCTAGGGCTTGGAGTAACCCTGGCTGCCCCATTCCTAAACTGGCTCCAGGTAAATATTTCATCATTCTTAGCATATTTGTGATTTTAGTGCTGAGACCGGGGATATTGTCAGGGGGTAGATACTCGATTTTCTGGGTGGTGAGAGCTTGTACTTGAGGCTCGTAAGAAAAGCCTCCCAACTGTATACTTTGACTGCCGATGCCCAAAACAGGTAATTCCAGATCTGCCAAGGTCCTCTCAGGATCTCCTTGGATGGTGATTATATTCCCTTCGAACGGTATTTTGATTTTCTGGTGTAAGGAGGAGGGGAGTGCTCCTATGTCGTGTAGCCATGCTCTTCCCAACAGGAGGTTAACACTGGAGGGAATGTCTATGATTTGAAAGTCGGCCGAAAAGTTTCTGGGACCGACCATGAGATCCAGTTTTAGGGAACCCAGAACGGCCCTTATGGTGTTATCATAGGCTCTAACAATCACAGCTGATGGGGAAAGTTCTGAGTCTAAGATACCTAGACATCTGGCGGTCTTCAAGGGGCAGACGTTTATGGTTGACCCGTTGTCGATGAGGACTTGCAGCAGGATTTTTTCTCAGGTTCGGACAGTGATATGGAGGGCCAGGCTGTGTTTTCTTCCTAATGGGGATAAGTCTTCATCTGAAAATGACAGACTTCTTTGGACTGTAAGTGACCCGATCATGTTTGGCAGTTGCTCGGGCGTGGAGTCTGGTGATATGACGGCCTCGTCAAGGAGCTTGATGAAAGCGGTCCTGTGAGGCTTGGAGGCGACCAAGAGGACCCAAATGGTGATGTGTGCCTGAGTTTTCTTCAACTGCTCTAGTACTCGATCTTCTCCTATTTCCTTAGGAGGTGGTGATTTCTTGGCATCCATTGGTGGTGGCTGGTGGGGTGATCTGTTGTATCCAAAGTGATGCCGGGTCTGACCTCTCTGAGATTTTCGATGTCTCTGGCTCTGTCGACCAACTGAAAGTTCCGGGGGAGGTTTCTGTCATACAGATTGTCTCCTTGTGAAGGCCTTGGGGCTTCCAGGGTTGTTTCTTCTTATCCTGGGTCCACCCTATCCCAGATTTTTCAGGATTGGTATTAATTATGAGTGGTTGCGGGATCCCCTAATTTGCCTTTCCTAAACCCTGGCCGGGTAGGAAGTTCATTTTAGTCATCCATTGGTCAATTATCGGATTAAGGCCTGGGGCAACTTGAGCTTTTGCTGGCAACACAACGGGGCCTTATAGGCTGGGTCATCCTGAATGAGTCCTACGGGATCAAAGCCTTCCTCATCAGTGGCCAGGGCGTTAATTCCCGTAGGTGGAGCATGGTTGGGAAGGGGATTGTTGGTAACATTGGGCCCGCCGGGCGCGGGTATGGTGCCAGCTTCAATGAGGTCCTGGATGCGATGGCGAAGGGCTAAACAGCGTTCCGTGTCATGGCCTGCTGCTTGATGATATGCACAGTTCTTATTCATTCTCCAGGTGCTGGGAATAAGGTTTGGTGGGGGGCGCGGGTTGAGTGGAGTGATCAGCCCGGCTTTTCGAAGTAGTTCCAGGCTTTTAACCAGGGTAGTGGGGAGTGTGCAGAAGTTTCTCCTTTTCTTGGTCTCGGCGCTCGAAGAGTCTCCTTGTACAGGCCAACTCATCGGAGGGGCTTGTTGTGACTGTTGGAATGGGTTTTGTTGATATGGGTACGAGCTTAGTTGATTCACAGTTGGAGTGGCTGTCTTTCTTCCGTTGTATGCGGCTTTCTTGGTACCAGTCTCTGCCTTCTTGGCTAATTCTTCCTCTACTTGCGACCTCATACTCAACAGGGCTCTGAAGTGTGGGAATACATGTTTTTCCATGCAGCTCAGTACAGCTGGAGTGAAATTCTTCTGTATTATTTCCAACTGTTCTTCTTCATCAGGCCGTTTGGACATTTGGGAGGCCATCTCTCTCCAGCGGGTGACAAAGTCGCTGAAGCTTTCTTTCTCGCCTTGCTTGGCCATTTCTAGGTGTTTACGGGTAATTTCTAAATCCTCGCTGGACCCGTATTTGGTCATGAATTCCTTGACGATATCTCCCCAGGTCTTCGTGTGATGTCTCTCTAAATCAAAAAACCATCTCAGGGTGGCCCCTGTGAGAGTCATATGAAAGGCCTGAGCCAGCTCCGGCTCTCCACAGCCAGATACTTGCATGGATCTGATGTAGGATTGGAGATGGGTTTTGGAGGGGGTGGTCCCTGTAAATTTGGTGATGGAAGGGAGCTTGAATCCCTGGGGTAGTCTTGCTTTTGGGTAGAGGGATAATGCATTTATATCTGTGATCTCGTCTGCCCCTTTTATTAGGGAAACCCTCATTTGCAGAACTCTCATCTGTTCTTTCAGTTTTTTCATTTCTTCACTCTCTCTTGACACCTCGTCGGGCTGTTCTCGAGCTATAACTGTAATACCCCGTGTTCCATTCCCAAGCCCGTTAATGCTTAATCTCCGCTAAGGCATGAACTTTTGCTTTTGGACCATTGTTAGCTGATCCAACACCTCTGGGACATCATATTAGGCATATCAAGTTTGTGGGAATGATCGTTTCATAATTTGAGTGGTCCAAATCGAAATTGAGGCGTTAGTCGCGTGTTTTCACTTTACGCGATTTCTTAATTTTTGCCAACTTAGAGGTATCGTAAATTCTTCGTTACTTGTCCGATTAAGCGGTCATTTGCACCAATGTTTAGGCTTTGATACAACTTATAACTTTCATGTTTTGATCGGAAGCTAATTCACACTTTTCGCGGGTCAAAACAATGTGCAAAGTACGCGAGTTATTAAAATATGTTGATTCGGTAGCGCGTCGGCAGAGCGCTGTCTTTTACGAATTTTTGGGAATTACACATCCATAATTTAAGAATACTTCCTCTTAGGAAGTTGTAGAGCTTCGAATTAGCTTTCCGTGGACATAAAGATCAGCTCAATCGGAGTTCCGAGCAAGAAGTTATGACCAAAATACGAACAGTGCTCCAGATCCAAAATGCATGTGCTGGCAGTGGACTCCATGATCGATCATGGGGAGACCATGATCGATCATGGTACAACAGTAAGTCGGTTTTGGCCATTTTTACGCCATTTTAAGACCCCTCCTCCCCCATTTTCGAGCCACAACTTTAAGAGGGAGTTAGAGAGAGTTGAGAGCTCATTTCTAAGGGGTTCCGAAGAGGTTTTCATCTATATTTCAACCCATAAACAAACCTCGATCTTCATCTCCTTCATCCTTCTTTCCTCCATGGCTAGGGCACAAAGCATAAGATTGGGGATTTTGCGATTCAGCGGTTCTTAGCTCGACTCAGCCCTTCAAGTATGACGACCTAAGTTCCTTGAGGTGGGAATCTAACATTAAACTTTATTTTACAACTTATTATTACTTGATTACCATTCCTCCACATGTTTATACACATATATACCTAGTTTCTACATGGGTTTTGGGAATTACGTAAAACTACGCCCTTACACCGAAATTTGTTATTCGGATAGCCTGTTTATCGTTAAAAATATGTGTTTCAACAAGAAATTTAGGCTATTCACTTGATTTTGCACAAAACCCATTTGGAGCCCATTTGATGGTTGATGAATTATTTTACTAAGCTAAATGTTTACTTGTATGGGTTCAAGTGGTGATTTTATGTTACTAAACCATTGTCTATAAGTTATTAAACTATTCAAAATGGTTGATATGAGATTTCTTCCGTTGGTTTCATGTGGTGTCATATTTGGTTACAAAAATGTAAAACGGGTTTCTTGAGTATATGTTGATGCAACGCTTTGGTGTTGAAATTAATGATTTGAATAGCCTACATATATATTAAAATACATATTTTAACAAGAGATTATGGCTATTCTCTTGGTTCACATGAAAACCCACTTCGAACCCTATCATTTATTTATAATTCCTATTATAAAATTTAATACTTATCCTTAAGGGTTCAACTTAGTCGAATCTTTATGACATGGACAAACGATATAAGAGTGTTAATGCTAGGTCATTGCCCAGAAGCAACGCGCTGGATCGTCCGAGTCCAGTGACAAATGAGCAAGGGCCGCTACATCGCCGCCTGGGTGTAGTGAAAAATAAGCAAGGGTTCCCGCATCTTTGTGAACGGGTGCGGGTAAAGAAGCTAGTTCATGATAGGAGGATTCGTTTTGGGACTTGGAATATAGGCACACTCACAGGAAAATCGATGGAAATAGTTGACACTATGATCAGGAGGAGGATCAATTTCATGTGCCTTCAAGAAACTAAGTGGGTTGGAGCTAAGGCGAAGGAATTAGACACTTCGGGTTTTAAGCTTTGGTACACTGGCAAGGTTAAATCGAGAAATGGAGTGGGTATAATTGTCGACAAATGGTGGAAGAAGGACATTGTAGATGTAAAGAGGGTAGGAGATAGGATCCTAGCCCTAAAATTCGTAGTGGAGCAGGACACTTTTAATGTGATAAGTGCTTATGCACCTCAAGTCGGGTGTGAAGAACACCTCAAGATAAAATTTTGGGAGGACTTAGAAGGCTTGATCCAGGATATACCACTTAGAGAAAAGATTTTCCTAGGAGGGGATCTGAATGGGCACGTATGGAGCTCTTCTGAAAACTATAGGGGGGTGCATGGAGGTTATGGCATTGGGGTGGTAAATACCGAGGGAAAATCTATCCTTGATTTCTCGTCTGCTTATGATCTTATGGTTGCCAATACATGTTTTAAGAAGCGGGATGAGCACCTCATCACATACAAGAGTGGGGCAGCATGCTCGCAGATCGATTTCTTCCTCTTTAGGAAAGGAGATCGAAAGAGTTGTATGGACTGTAAAGTCATACCTGGAGAGAGCTTGACTACCCAACATAGAGTCCTGGTGATGGATATACGAGTTAAGGGGAAAGTGAAGAGAAGGGGCCAAGGTAAGGTTTCAAGGATTAGATGGTGGCATTTGAAGGGTGAAAAAACAAAGGATCTTTCAACACAAGGTGCTGGAGGGAGGGTTTTGGGAGGCAAACGGAAGCGCAAATGATATGTGGGACAAGGCGGCCGAGGGGATCAGGAAGATAGCTAAAGAGACGCTGGGTGAATCAAGAGGGTGTGGACCTAGGGATAAAGAATCTTGGTGGTGGGATGATAGTGTACAAGATAAAGTTAAGGTAAAAAGGAAATGCTTTAAAGCTTGGTCTCTATGTAAGAATGCGGAAAATTGGGAATCTTACAAAGAAGCAAAGAAAGAGACTAAGAAGGCGGTGAGTGAGTCGAGGACTAAAGCTTTTGATGGATTATACCAATCTTTAGGCACCAAAGCTGGGGAAAAAGCTATTTACCGACTTGCTAAAGGTCGAGAAAGGAAGACAAAAGACTTGGATCAAGTGAGATGCATTAAGGACGAAGAAGGTAATGTCTTGGTTAAAGAACAAGACATACAAGAGAGATGGAAGAACTATTTTCACAAATTATTTAATGAAGGTTACGAGATTTTAGCATGTGGAGATGAGCTGAACATGCGAGAGGATGACCAAAATTTCACCTTTTATCGCAGAATTCAAGAAAAGGAAGTGAAAGAAGCATTGATACGAATGGATAGTGGTAAAGCAGTTGGGCCAGATAGTATACCTATTGAGGTTTGGAAGGGTCTAGGTGATAAAGGCATTGGTTGGCTCACAAGGTTTTTCAACAAGATATTGAGGTCAAAGAAGATGCCGGAAGAATGGAGGAGAAGCACCCTAATCCCGATTTATAAGAATAAAGGGGATATACAAAATTGCGCCAATTACAGGGGGATTAAACTCATGAGTCATACTATGAAGTTATGGGAAAGGGTGATTGAGCGGAGACTAAGAAAAGAAACCAGCATTTTAGATAATCAATTTGGTTTTATGCCCGGAAGGTCGACCATGGAAGCAATTTACTTGTTGCGGCGTTTGATGGAGCAATATCGGAGGGATCAAAAGGACCTACACATGGTTTTCATTGACCTGGAGAAGGCGTACGATAGGGTACCCAGAGAGATTTTGTGGAAAGCCCTAGAGAAGAAAGGGGTTAGGATTGCCTATATTCGTGTTATCAAGGACATGTATGAAGGAGCTATGACTAGTGTGAGAACACATAGTGGGTCCACAAAAGATTTTCCTATAACTATAGGACTACACCAAGGGTCAGCTTTGAGCCCTTATCTGTTTACCTTGGTCTTGGATGTACTCACGGAACACATTCAAGAGCCAGCACCGCGATGTATGCTGTTTGCAGATGATATTGTCCTAGTGGGTGAGTCCAGAGAAGAGCTAAATGGAAGGTGGAAACTTGGAGACAAAATTTAGAAGCGCATGGCTTTCGTTTAAGCAGAAGTAAGACAGAATACATGGAGTGCAAGTTCAATAAAAGGCGGAGCACTACTAACTTAGAGGTAAAAGTTGGGGATAATGTCATACCACAAGTCACTCGGTTTAAGTATCTTGGATCCATTATACAAGAAGATGGGGAGATAGAGGGAGATGTAAATCACCGGATTCAAGCAGGATGGTTGAAATGGAGGAAAGCTTCGGGTGTGTTATGTGATAAAAAGGTACCACTCAAGTTAAAAGGAAAATTCTATCGTACCGCGGTTAGACCAGCAATGTTGTATGGGACTGAGTGTTGGGCGGTCAAAAGCCAACACGAGAATAAACTAAGTGTAGCTGAGATGAGAATGTTGAGATGGATGAGTGGCAAGACTAGGAAAGATAAGATCAGGAATGTTACCATCAGAGAGGGAGTTGGGGTGGCACCTATTACAGAAAAGATGGTTGAATCTCGACTTAGATGGTTTGGGCATGTATGGAGGAGACCTGCAGATGCCATGGTTAGGAGAGTTGATCATATGGAGGGAAGCCTAGTTGTTAGAGGCAGAGGAAGACCTAGAAAAACTATAGGTGAAACTATTAAGAAGGATTTAGAGGCGAATGGTTTCACTAGAGATATGATTCACGACAGACCACTATGGCGTCGTTTGATCCATGTAGCCGACCCCACCTAGTGGGATAAAGGCTTGTTGTTGTTGTTGTTGTTGTTGTATCCTTAAGGGTTCAAGTGGTGGATTCTTTATGTTAAACCTTTGCCTACAAGTTGTTATGATGTTATAAATCGTGGATATGAGATATTTTCTATTGGTTGCATTATACATGTTCTATGTGATTAATGGGAATCATGTTTTATGGCACAATTACTATCTAAATGAGCCGGCTGATACATAAGCTAGCACTAGTCCATAGTAGGTCCCAGGTTCGTCTCTAACGATTGAGACTTTAAGTTGGGACAGAGAGCCCCTGGGTGCAAGACTCAAAACCGTGCACGGAAAATAACGGGAGGCCCTGCTGCCGCGTGGTTGAAAGGCCACGAAATGTAGACCTGGTTGTACGCTTGGATAGTGGTGAGATTTACGAGACTATGGCTCAAGATTTATGAGATAAAATACGTTAAATGTGCCATATGATTCCATTTAATATCGAGTATGCATTATACGCGGGTTTTCAAAGAAAAGGTTTCATTCTTAGCTACTATCTATATATACATATGTGAGGGATTCCATGTTATTTTACAAAAAGATTTTCTGACCATTGTCTTTTACACAAAGCCCATTATTTATATATATATGATTCCCGCTGAGTTTGTTTGACTCACCCCAATTACTTTCCATCCAGATTTCTCTACAGGTTCTCTGGGAAATGGGAGAATGAAGATGCGTCCTCTTAGACTGCCTCTATACCATTACTCTTAGAATTTTGTCAATAAGATGTGTTAGATTCTTGTATAAAACCCTTGGTTGTTATATTGTTAGCGATACATGTATTGAATCCGTACTAATATTATTGTATGTGGAGATTGGAAAAATGTTGTACTTGGGACCTCGTTAGAGGCTAGTTGTTGAATTGCAGTGCTTCGTTTTCTTTTGTGGATAAAGTTTGTGAACTGAAAATATTCTTGTTGTTTAGATTGTGGATTTCTATGTTTTACACAAGAGTTTTACTCAGTTAAAATGCCGTCGACATATGGCACCAGTAACAAACCGGGTCCCGGAGGAAAAATCCTCTTAACGGGATTTGGGGCGTTACAATAACCGATTCTGCATACACTGTCTGGAGTTGGTTGATGTCTGGGTATTCATTAAGAGGGGCTACTAGGGCCGGAGGCTGAATAGGCCTTGCGGGAACTTGTGGCCATGGTTGGTATTGGGGGTCAAAGCCGGGTTGTACTTGGGGTTGCGGCCAAACTATAGGTGGCTCTTGTTGCTGATAAGTAGGGCCTGAATCTGGGGCCCATTGGTTCTAATTATTGGGGTCGGTCTAAACGGGACCGGCTATGATGGGACATGTTGGTGGTGGGTTGGTTCCTTGGACCGGGGGAAGCACTTGTGAAGACTGCCCTTGGTTCGGATCTCAATTCGGTGGTAGTCGTTCAAACCCCAGCGGTGCGACTCGTTCGGCTGTCAGCTCTTCTATTCGAATTCGGGTGCCCTGTTGCTAGTTCGTGAGGTTTGCTAGATTCTTGCTGACGGTCATAAGTAAACGATGCATCTCGGCCAAGGTTGGCTGAACTGCAGACGCCTCGGCTAGGCTCTGATCTGTTTCTTGATTCTCACGTCCATCGGCCATTGCGAATGTGCTTGGTCTTACTAGTCTTCCGGTATGATCTCGACCGGCCCAACCTTCTAGACTGTAGTCGTTTTAAAAAAGTGTCGTAAAGTGAGTCGTAAGGTGGTACATCTCCTACGGCTGTTTGACAAGTGTTTTAGCTTACTCGATCTTATATGCAGCGCAGGTGTACGAACGGTTAAGGCTTCAGGCTCCCTCCTATTTGGCGAGACCTTGCGATATACCCTAGGGGCGGGCAAGTGCAAGAGCCTTTTGATATACTTCCCGGGTACGTGAGTGTTCTCATCACTCGATATACCTCGGGGGCGTACTTGGCCAAGGAGAGTAGAAGTAAATGCTTTTAGTTTATGTTGGCCCAAGCAAGCCAACTCCCTACTCAATTATAATACTTCCGAGGGTTTGGGGTAAATTCACACTCGTAGGACCAATGCATGATTTGTGAAAATGCGTGTAAAGTTTGAAAGGTTGATTTCACAAATATCATTATCTTTATTATGTATTTTTTAAAAACTCCCATTTTTAGAAAAAGGTTTCTTCTCAATCAATCAACATAAGTAGGGAAAGCAGTAAAAGCAGATATTCAATGAATAAAAAAAAGTCCACATATAAGAGTCTAGTTTTCTAACAGTCCCCAGCAGAGTCGCCACTGTGAGAATCCGCAAATGCGACCCCCGGGACTCGTCCCCATTCGGTTGGGCGTCTGAAACGTCGGAACGGATTCCGTCGTTCCATTTGTTGGAGTATCTTTGTTGATTCATATCACGTGCCCCTATGTCCTATTTCTAGATGCGAAAGGGTTCATTCAGAGTCGCCAGTACGTTTTACGAGAAAACGGACAAAAAAGATCGTATAAGAGAAAAGACTATAGACAAGCCTTTCTTTACACGTTTGTCTACGAAACCAGGATTCTATAGGGTTCGGAAACTTTATTACGGTTTGGGAAGGTGTTAAGCACCCATTCCGCCCTTTCAGTCTCTAGTGGTCTCTTATATGTTTATTCTATGTTGAAAAACTTGGATGCTTTTACTGACAGTCTACTACTTTCTAAGTAAAAACCCTAATTCTGAGAAAACGGGGAAAGGGATTAAAATCTCTGTGTTCCGAGATCCAATATTTTAGTTTTGAGAAATATAAATACAAGTGACAAGAGTTATTTTAGTTTAGAGGGAGTTTCACCGTGTTTATTTCTTAGATAACAACGATTTTCTCGGGTTTTTGACTTGTTTTGGAAAAAGCTTGGATCTTGTATTGGAACTAATTCAATATGAAATTAGAACTTTTGAGGGGAGTTCCACCAGACGTATCACAATCTGTGAAACAGATAGGATATACCGGGTTCTTAATTCTTGAATAAGTTTTACCGGTCCGGGTTTTGAAAAACAGAAATTTATCCGGATGGTAATATACTTATTCTTCTGAAAATAGTTTTATCAGGGTCTTTTGTTTTAAAAATGGTAGACTATTTGCAATTTTGGCAATAAGTTTATTCAAATAAAACGTGGACAAAATAACAGAAATAAAACAAGTACACAGATATCTAATTTAAATACTAGAAGGGATTTTCTTTACCTTCCCGACGAGAATAATAACAAGAAAGAAAATATAATATAGCAGAGAGATCTCCGGCGATAATAATCTTCTCCTTCTTCCGATATTTTTGAGAATTCGATTCCAGAGACGGGACACGTCGAGTGTCGAGAATAGATTCGATGATTCTTCAGAAATAAGACGATAATAGAGAATGCTTGATAAAAGACTAGAAAATCAGATTTAAAGCTTAGAATTCTTCAATCCCAAGTTGCTGCCCTGAACCCTTGGGGGGTGTTGGCCTATTTATACTGCTCGGGGAAGATTGTCGCGCGACATTTCCCCAAAAAGGGCATATGTCGCGCGACAATGTGTCCAATGTCGCGCGACAAACGGCTGAAATGATGTTTCTGACAGACTGATGTGTCAGAGAGTGGATGGTTTAGTGTCAGGAGGGTTTGTCGCGCGACATAGTGGGATTTTCGCGCGACATATCAGTGATTGTCGCGTGACAATGTGATATGTCGTGCGACAATCTCTCTTAAAAATAGGTTTGTTGGCCAACAAACCCTTTCGGGGTAGTTTCGGGTGCTCGGGTGGGTCCCGGACCCAAAAACAGTAGTTCCCGTAGGTCGTTAGGATTCTTGCGGGGGTCACGGATAGGGGTGTCTACACCCCCTTATTGGTTTCATTTTATGTTTAGGATATACTTGGTACTATTTAACTTATAAGTTCACGTTAAAATCAATATCTATGGAGTATATTCAAAATTGGTCTTGATATATAGCTTAGAGGAGATTTTAATATAATGACTTGCCTGAATCTTTCACAATTCCCAGATGATAATTGATGATTTGATTCAGTACACATATAATGTTATTTGCAACAAAATTAAACGGTGCATGGATAATTTTTTTTATTTTTTTATATAGTATTGTTTTGACCATTTTCTTAGAGCAAATATCCGCAATTGTTTTAGACTTAAACTTATGAGAAATCACATGTTTTAACTTTTTGTCTTTAAAGCCTTTGAAATTAGATTTACTATATACATCTCTGTCGTCAAGGTGATCAGTAGTATATTATTTTTCCCCTTTTTATGAACAAGCATACCATTATATTCATTAAGGTCATTTAAATATTAAATTGATAGTTCCGTTCCAAAAAAAAAAATAGTAAATTGATCGTTTACTGAATACTGATTGTAAAAGGAGCATTTAGGCTCCGTTTGATTGTAAAGATGGAAAAGAAAAATAAATTTAGTTAGTTTGTGTGAAAAGATAGAAAATAAGATGAGAGATGTTACTCATTTTATGATTATATATCCTCCATCTTTCAATATTTTTGGTGAAAAATTTTTACTCACCACCAAGCAAAGAAAATTTCTGCATGGAAAAACTTAAAAATCAAGAGGATATCACCTCTATCACTCAACTTATTTTATATTTTTTCATACAAACTAACTAAATTTATTTTCCTTTTCCATCTTTGCAATCAAACGGAGCCTTAAATTATAAATTAATTGATAATTGAACTACAAGAGTGTGGGTGCTAAAAAGTTGAGCAACTAAAAAAAAAGTGTGACTGGCTCTAGAACATAAATCAGTCCACAAACAACCCCAATGAGAGGATAATTTGGTTCCTCTGGCCAGTTCAACCACTAATCTGGCAGTACATCCACCCTTGAGGTGCGTGCGTACTTTTTATTTGCTCAAAGGGATAAGTAAGGAAAGTTTACAAGGGGGAGCTACAGAGCTCTCTTAAGTTCTATGCTAATGGAACCATATTCTCGCTAGAGGGATAATTTGGAGATCAAATGTCCTTTGATGTGCCTTACCCACCTAGGGTCTTGTTCATATTCCTTTTAGCATTATCCTTGTTCATATGAGCAATAGTAGTTATTTCCCTTTGTACGTCATCTTCTAGCTCAGTAACCTTTTTATATATTGGTTGGCCTATCAAGTCAGCAGAAAGTCCCTTACCACACGGATCTACTAGATGAGGACTTTGTGATGGTTAAAGTTAGGGTTGGAGCATTATCTGGGCTTTTGCCTGATTTTTCAGTAATGTGAGCGAACTTCACTCCAGATCATTAGGTCGTCTAACATAGCTTGACCATTCTGACCGGCTGTCTATTTTTAGCCTCCCACAATTGCCCCCAAGCATTGGAGCTTGGCCATTAGGTTGAAATCGGGTGCTTAGAACTTCATACCTCGTGCTCGGTGTCATTGTGGATGCTCGTGTTCTATCTTCAACACTTGGTTATTTTTCACAAGTTTTAAAAGAAAACCAATCTTTTTAAGCTTCCTAGATAAGCTAATCTATACACCTGGCAGTTGTGTTGTTCTGCCATTCGCTGTCGGTCATTTCAAAAATATATGGGATTTTGCTCGTGGGCCTTACATTTAATGCGTAACATGATTACAGAAAGGTTCCTAAAGCCGGGACTGTTGTTTTTTAGGAGAGAAAAATACAAGTGTAAATTTTGTTTTTTCCTCTATTTCCTTTATTTTCCTCTTCTTCTTTTATTTTCCTATATCCTTCCATGATCTTCTCCCCTCGTTCTTCACCTGAATCTTCAAAAGCATAGATCTACCACTGTTTCCTGCACTTTCCGGTGGATTTGTCTAGTTTATCACACATCAAGAGTTTTATTCATCCATTTTTAGGGCTAGATTTTTGGTTTTTGGTTAGTGTTTATCAAAGATTCCCTTTTTTGGTTCATTTATTCTTTATTGTTCTTCATCCTCAATTAAGGATTAGCACCATGAATTTGGCTATAGGTTTATCCTTAAAGACCTAGCACGGAGAATCCCTCCTAAAGGGGAGGACCCCTTTGATGAGACTGAATTAGGTCATAACAAATTCCCCATCGACATTTCTAGTTTCAAGGAGGCCGAGCTTACATTGCCATTTTAATTTGCTCGCTCCTAGTCAAGTTCCTTTGAACCAATCACCTAACAATGTGCCAACTGAGCCCCAGTGTCCTTAGAATAATTTTAGGGGTTGATGTCATAAACAAGATTCTTAGCACAACGTTAGGGCTAGTTAAGCTTAGATACTACTACACCTTTAGTAAAGGTAAATACAACTTTAACTTGAGGGCTAGAACAAATTCTCCTAGTCTAGTCACGCTTTGCTAGACTCGAGCAAAGGGCGGATGAGAATGCCATAATTTTGGTCGGCAATGTGGATCCTAGTCCCGTGAATAAACCGAATCCAAGGATAGCTTTTGGACTTAGTCCATCCTTAACTTTGGTGATTTCTTCCTTTCCTTATACTCTTATCGCTTTTGCGATCTAACACTCGTATACTTTTCTTGTTATCGCATGCAATAATAAAATGTTTGAGAAGCCTTTTTTGGAAGAGGTCAAAATCGATTAGCTAAACTCCATTGTCAGCCGCGATGGCGGTGGTTGGCCTATTAAGCTAAAACATCCCCAAGTAAGTCATAAGCTTCTTGGATATCACTGCTCCACCACTTTTTTCAACAAAAGAAACAACAATTTCCAATGGATAGGGCAAAAGCTAACCTTTAAACTAAAGGCTAAACTATTTGGTCAATATAAGTTCGTCAATAGAGAATTCAAGATTAAAGAGGAGTTCGAGAAACAAAAGGGCATAAGGCAAGATGACCATGGGTGGCTTCGTTTCTTAGTAGGTTCATTTTCTTTCTTTACCACCCTCCAATAACTGAGTCGAGAAAGAATGAAAGCAACTCCAAAAGATAGAAGTGGCTTCTAAGGCCGAGTAAGATATCGTGCTACTTTGCCGATCAAAAAAGGCAAAAATCATTTCTCAATAACAATCACCAACACTTCAACAAACACCACCCCAACTAATCCTAAAGTACTATTTATTGGACGAATCGACAAAGTTCGACCGTTCTTCTAGCTTGGGGAACAACTCAGTTGTCAGGCAAACATCCAACCTTGACAACATGCCAATCAACTTCCAAGAGGCCTTGAAACGGAAGAAAGCTGAAAAGAAAGTTGGTAAAACTCCTTCTGGAGGGCCTGAGAAAAGCTTAAAGAAGTTAAAACCTCATATAATTGAGAAGACGTGGCTGGTTCTGCGGCCATTTTTGTGACCATAATCAAGCGAGCTGCCCCATCGATTACCTCGGGCACTAAGACATCCCTGCTCGATCTTATTGCAATTGGCCCTCCTCTAGAGGGAACTGGTAAGGCTGCCAAGCAGGATAATAGTTTTGGACGAGCAAGAATACCAAATTACTATCCATGTCATGGAGTATGAGCCGCTCAATGACTAAAGTATCAAAGTTGTTTATTCCATGCTTAAGGTAATGTCCGACCATTCTTGCCACACATATTTTTTTTTTTACTTTTTTTTTTGTTTTTAAAGTGTTTGCTTCTTTTTGCTTTCAGTCTGTGCATTACCTCTACAATTTGGACAATAAGCAGGTTGAGAAGGCGAACTAGTTAAGGTCTGATATTGAGACGTCCATCAAGAACACCAAGAAGGTGGCCAAGAAGGCTCTCGACATTGAAAATGATAGAGATCCGCTAAAAATTGACCTTAGGATAGTTGACTCTACTAAAACAACACGAGTTATAACACTCAACTCTAAGTGATCGGTCAAGTAATAAATACTAGGTAAGTTCGAGGTCTAAGCAAGGAATGACGTGTAGTTCTTTGAGTTAGGAATATTTCTTTCAAAAGAGAAAAGATAAAAATAAAGAAAATATGATTTAGGAAGAAAAGCAAAATATAACTAACGCACATTATTTATTTAACTAAAGGCATTATAAACTTAACTTAACATGCAACTAAAAGAAAACTAACAACTAATGCAAGGTTTTCTAATTAAAAGTAAACTAACATAACGCTATGGGAAAATGCAGTAATGTTAAATAAGAAAAAGACTAAAAACAACGTAGTAAACTAATTAAACATGTGAAAAAATTTAAATAAAATCAAGAATAAAAAGTGTTTAGGGTATACATAAGTTCCGGGCAACACGACGGTAATTCAATAGATCGAGAATCCTTTTCTCTTTAATTTTTGTTTAAAAATAAGCTTACATTCCATAAGCTAATTGACCTCATAAACTTGTAATTTTCATGATAGTTCATGCCTTACATGAGCTATATGTACCAATACTAGCAACAAAATCAATTCACTTTACTTAATTTTACCAAAAACACTTGTTTATTTAAGTGAAGTAGTATTTGACACTACAAAACCTGTTATTAAAAGTGATTGTGGAAAGATTAAGTAAAAACCACAATTTAATTAAAAAAGGTTAAAATATGATTAAAATCAAATTTGAATCAAAACGTGCAGTGGAAACACAAAATTGGCAATTTCGGTACCAAAAAGTAACGTTTAAAATGAATACCAAAAACAACGTATTATTGTTTAAGATCTAAAAGATTCAAAACCAATTGATTTAGAGAGTATAGGCCGCTCTCTAACTTGACCGGTAAGGGTTTAACGTAAAAATAACGTGTTGACCTAAAAGGTCATTAATCTTGTTTTGATGATAATAATATATTAATCATGTGTTATTTAACATAAGTTTTGAATTAAGTATAGTCACAATTTTAAATCATCATCATTCGTGAAATGAAATTTAATAAAACCGACAATCCAAACCGAGGTCATACCTCCACAGGTACACAACTTACAAAAGCTTGCCTCACAAGACACTATTGATCAAGAAGCAATGACATACATTAGAGATAAAGTCAAAAAGAACAAGCGAAGAATCAAAGAAACGTATCAAGCATTCGAAGACTCGTTAAACCAAGAATTGAGAGAGTGCTTAGATTATCTGTAGATTTTCTTACTTGATCCTTCAAATATCTCAAACATCATCATACATCATTTATAGATTGACTCAAACAAATTTAGAATTGAATCTCTTTGAAATCACTTTTCATAAACCGATTTTCAAAATAAATTCATTATAAATTCATACGAATGATTTTTGATCGTTCCAACAAAAATAGGTGTCTTAGAAACATGTTTACAACATTTTTAAAGTATCAAAATGTATTTTGGATCAAAACTGTATAAGTAAAAAATTTGGGATTTTAGCCTGATAGACACTGGCCATTAGTCAACTTCACACCTAACCTCTAAAATGGCCATATATTCTTTGGGACTATTTATTGAACATCTAAGACACATTTAAATATTCTTGAATCATTATTTCAACTATTTATCTTTCTATCATCAATATTCAAAAGATTCAAGTCATTGTTTGATTAGTCCATTATCATTTTAAGATATAAACCTTGATGAAATTTGTTAACTCTAGTATGAGATTTATCTTACATCCTTGTATATACTTGAGAGTTATTCTAAATTGGTGTGTATCACCTAACAAATTATATTCATCCATTTATGAGAAGATATCTCATTGTAAAGCAAGAGTGTTTCTTGTGTGAATGTAGTGATAAGGATTACACTTGTAAAAGGTTAGATTTTCACCCGTAAGGAAATTGGTTAGTGGAACTTCTCGGGGGAAATACTTGGGCATGGAGATATGGTCTAAACAACCAAACCAAGTGAACTAAAGAACTTTGTGTTCTACGGTTTCATTTTTCTAAACTCAAGCTTCTGATTTATCTTTATTACTTTATCTTGAGTTTATATCACTTGTGATGTGATCCGGCCTAGCTCCAGTTTCTATTCAACCATGGTGGTTCGTGGTCTTCCAAATAAAGTTCCACACATAATGATCCACAAGGAGAGAGCATGGAAATTCAAAAGGAATTCCATAGAATTTCACATGCTTGATGCAAGAATCTTGAATAATTTAATTAGTTTTACTATTTTGATAAGGCGTGGGCACGCTTTAATATCCAAAATTCAACCTTATTTTCTAGCATGTTCTCACGACCGACTGATGGAATAATTTAATTAGTTTTACTTAATTATTTTATATTTCTTAAAGTCCAAGGATTATTATTATTTAGAGTATTGTCATGTTAGGAATGTATTGGGCTTATTTTAGAGTGTTTATTAGTTTCCTTATTGCATTAGGATTATTCTAGATGTTATATTCCTTTTTTAAATAGTAATTAGTTTCAATATTGTTTTAGGAAACTAATTAGTTGCTTTATCTCTTATTTAAGGAGATCTATTTCATTGTTTGAGATGAAGACTTTGATAATTATAATATAGTGTTTTCACTTTTGAGTTCTTAAGAACTTGTTGAATGATTACGAATTGATTTATTCGTATTGTTCTTGACTTATCAATTGATCATTCACAATCAATTGTGGTGTCTTCGACTATACTAAGGTTCACACCTCCATTATAGGTGTTGGGTTAAGGTTTATCTTCCATCTATCGTCTAATTCCAATGTTCTAGTCTATTTATAGACTACGGGTCAAGAATTTACAAACAACCTGGTTAGGAGTACGATCCGGGATCGCGTCATTGGTATAAGAGCGAACTTCTATTCCATGTTTTCTGTCTTTTAATTCATGTTATTTTAATTCTAAATCCCTAGTCTTTGATATGTGAATTTGTTGATTCCGTATCATTGATTTAGGGTTTATAAAAAAAAAGTGCGTGAACAGTGTCGATAAACAGTAATTGCGTGAACAGTGTTTTCTAAAGAGAGAAGAGAAGAAGTAAGAGGAAATCCAAACCCTTAGATTGTTTTGATTGTTCTTGATTTTGGAAACCTTATAATTCTTTTATTCCGTCCGTTAGGGTTCCATGTAGGCCAAGAAAAAAATCCTACTTGTTGATCTTGATTATTCGTAAATTAATTATTCGTCTCTCTAAACCCTAAGATCATTTTAAATTGATTTTGATTATTCGTAAATTGTGAAACCCTAGAAAGCTTGTTGATTCCAATTAAGGTTACTATTATATTTGAATTGTTGGATTGTTGTGTGATTGTTCTAGCATCATATTATTCATTCATCCATTCTTAGAATTCATGCTCCTTGGTGAAACCTCCTTGTTGACTTGCCTAATTTGAATTATTGGATGTGAGATTGATTTATTTGTGAACTTGCAATAAATTCAGAATTATTCAACTTGATTAATAAGTTCCAAAAGTGAAATTGTGAGGTTTATCATTCTTGAGCAACAAACACAAGCGGTAAAATTAGAGTGACATATCTTTGAGCGAAACATGAAATGGTGCATGGTGAGGATTATCTTTTTTGCACTAATCCTTGTTTTGCAACAAGTATGTCCTATCTAAACTTTGAATATGACTTTCAAGTGGAGATAAAACGTAATAGTGCGTGATTAAAGCAATTAACGATTGAACATCACATGCGGTTGAATAAAGCTCCTAAAGAGAAATTGAAAAGTCAGCCTCGTAAAGTTAAATTTGAAGATGAATGGGATCCGGGTGTTACTAATAGAAGAAGAAAAGGTGGTGAGATTGGAGAAAGTCGGATTCGAGACAAAAAAAATTTGGGTACATAGTAGCAAGAAGAAGGTTTATTTGTTTGATGAAGAAAATTGTTGTAGGTTTGAGGAGATGTTTGCTAAAGCTTATGAGAAATCTAAGAAGAAAGGAAGCCTAAAGCCAAGTCAAAGTCCTAATACATCTTTTGGCGAACCAAATCAATCGAAAGAAGAAAAGAAACGAGCCATATCTAAACCGTTATTGGAGAATAAGCCGAAAATCGATAAGATCGAGAAAATTGAAGTGACGGCTGAAGAAGGTAAGTTGTGGGTTGAAGGTGTAATTCCAAGCTTGTAAAAAGAAGAAGATGAAAAGGTTCTAGTGCAAGTTGAAAAACCGCAAGTGCAAGTACTTTCAGCCATAGGTGTTGATGAGAATTACATAGAGGAAAGCCGCTCGATTCTAGTTGAGGGACAACTCGACAAGTAAGAGACTTCAACTACCATTACTCTAGTTCCATTGCCACCAAATCAAGCTCATGAAGATCAAAGGAGATTGCAAAGAAAGAGTGTTCAAAGGCAAAAAAGTGTGCAAAAGAAAAGGCTTAGTGAGCAAAAAAAAGAGAGGGAAGTTAAAAAGAAAAAGAATAATGAGAAAAGAGGAGTAAAGAGGAGTAAAGAGTGAGAGCTCTAGAAAGTTTAGTGAAAGAGCTAGTGAGGAAAAGAAAGAGGGAGAGAGAAAAGGAAAAGAGTCAAGTGATGAAGTGCGAGAGACTGAGACAAAGGAGAGCGAATTGGAGGAAGTATTTTCAAAAGCTAACAATCTTAATCTAGTTTTGCCTATATCTATTGTGTCTTATTTGTAAGGAGTTGGAGATCAACACCAAGAAAAACTTGAGTTGGAACATGGCTAACAAGTTTTAAAGCAAATAGTTGGTAAGCCGATTGTAGTGGAGGAATTGAGTAGCATGGTAGATGTGGAGCTTGATAAGTTTGAAACGAATACAGAGATTATTTGCAGAGGAGAACAAGGAATTTTAAAGGTAGCCAGGGAAACGAGGAAGATAGTTGCAAAGGGAATAAAAGAGATTCAAGCCAAAGAATTGGAGCTAAAAGTTGATGAAGTGGAACATGTAAACTTCATTAGAGTGGACAAGTAAGATTTCCATCATAATCATTAGCTGGGAAATTTGTTCAATGAACTAAAGATGATTGAGTTAAGGCATGGCCTCAAGTTTGATGAATTCCGTTTGTCAAAGAAGACCAAAAAGAGGAAGTATAACATTCTTGTCAACTCATGGCCCGAAAGAACTAATTCATGGCCCAGATCTAATTCATTTTAAACCATGTTCCGACAAAGGCAAAGACTTAAGTATATGTTCTACTAACAAGGAAATTATTAAGTACCAAAATTCTATTCGAATGCAGAAGTTGGTAAATGTTGGTTGAGTTAAGCAATGCATAGTAATGAATCGAGGAGGAATCTTATCGAAGAAGAGGGGTATAATGTGATCCGGCCTTGCTCTTGTTTCTATTCAACCATGGTGGTTCGTGGCATTCCAAATGATGATTCGCACATAATGACCCACAAGGATAGAGCATGAAAATTCAAAAGGAATTCTATAGAATTTCACATGCTTGATGCAATAAGCTTAATGATAATCATGCATTCCAATGAGTTCCTAAAGATTGGGTATGGAAGTTTAAGATGAAGAAAGCCAGAAGTTAAAAGGTGAAGAATTCAAGAAGAAGTGTTTGATTAAAGCATGGGCATGCCAAAATTGAGAATTGTGTCCAAATGGCAAAAATTCTTTTTTGATAAGGCGTGGGCACAATTTAATATCTGAAATTCAGCCTTATTTTCTAGCATGTTTTCACGACCGACTGGTGGAATAATTAAATTAGTTTTGTTTATTTATTTTGTATTTCTTAAAGCTTAAGGAATATTATTATTTAGAGTATTGTCATGTTAGGAATATATTGGGCTTATTTTAGAGTGTTTATTAGTTTCCTTATTGCATTAGGATTATTCTAGATGTTATTTTCCTTTTCTAAATAGGAATTATTTTCCATATTGTTTTAGGAAACTAATTAGTTGCTTTATCGCCTATTTAAAGAGATCTATTTCATTGTTTGAAAGGAAGACTTTGATAATTATAATAGAGTGTTTTCACTTTTGAGTTCTTAAGAACTTGTTGAATGATTATGAATTGATTTATTTGTATTGTTCTTGACTTATCAATTGATCATTCACAATCAATTGTGGCGTCTTTGACTATACTACGGTTCACACCTCCATTATAGGTGTTGGGTTAAGGTTTATCTTCCATCTATCGTCTAATTCCAATGTTCTAGTCTATTTATAGACTATGGGTCAAGAATTCACAAACAACCCTGTTAGGAGTACGATCCGGGATCGCGTCAACTTGATTGTTTCCTATATTTGGCTATTCATTATTTACTTAATCATTTTTTAAAAGCATTTTAAATTCCGCATTTTGCTCTAAAAACTCTATTCACCCCCTTTAGAGTTATTGTCTGACCTACATAACGATTAAACTAGTTTAGTTCTTTTATTGAAAAGATTTCATTAGAGTTCTTATAAACATATGTAATTAGCATATGAGGATAATAATCTAATAAAAATCAAATTTGTATTAACCTTTAACCAATTAAAAAAATAAATTTTTTGAGTTCTGGAAAGAAAAACTACCGCATCTATATATCCGGTCCTTACGGACCCTTAACTAACGAGCTAGCCGGACATTCATAACAGATTCATGAGCAATAAACTAAATATATAAATCAATGTATAGCTCAACATAAAGGTCTCAAGACAAAATGATGGAATTAATAAGACTAGCATGTGGAACTACACAATTGATAATCAAAAAGAAAATAAACTAGAAAAAATTGGAAAAATAAGAAATTGAATTGAACTTCAATGATATGATCTGAATCCTGGACAAAAAAAAAACATCTTCTTGCTTTTGGATCACTACTTAAACAAGGTTACAAAAGTCTAAAGAAAAGAAACAAAGTAATCTCTATAAAATATGAATTCTCTTTCGAGGACTTTATTTGGTATGTAAAAACCAGTTTCATAATTTGGGGTAGCATATAAATATATATATTATATATTCTTCTGACTTTTTTATTCTTATAGTTGTTTCATAACCCATCCTTCAAGTAATTTGCAAATTCTAGCTCAACGGCTAGTAAAATGGGCTTTAATTGAAATTTGTTGTTGAAAAATAGGGGGAGAATAGATTCTACTTCATGTAATTGATTATGCTTCACAGCTTTGCGCACTGTTCGCATTTTTGCACTAAACTTTTTCTTTCAAACTCCGATTGAGGCACGATTTTTTCCTACAGATTACTAATTTAGAGTTCTACAAGTTATATATCTAGAGTTATCTTCAAATTCCTTATGAATCAATACTAGATTAAGATAGAAACACATGACTTCATTTTGGTAAAGTTCTTTTTAATCCAAAAAACTTCTCAAATTCAATTCCAATGAGTTCTTCTTTGCATGGGCTTGCTTTATTGACTTATCTTGGATTCTTACATTCACTCCAATTGTGATTGCACTTCAATATTTACTTTGGATTCACTGCTAGAGTTCAATTCAACTTTGAATTTAATCAGGCAATGGCTAATTTTGAGGATTTTAGCTCCGGTTTTGCACTTGTTCACTTTTAACCTATAAAAAGGCAAAATTGCACTAGAAAAGACACATTTATCGAATTTCATAATTAAAACTCAAATCTTAATATTTTTGAATAATTATAATCAAATTCATGCACATTGAGCCATCTAAACTACAATCAAATTCATGCATATTGAACCATCTAAACGAGTCTAAAAGTGCGTTATTTTGGCTCAATCACATTCCCAGAACTAACTCATTGGTAGTCTTCAAGGATGAAGTGAACTATACTAGAGAGAGAAAAAAAAACACATACATGCTAACCTAAACTAATGATTGCATTAAACAAATGCAACAAGCCTTTAAATCCTTACGTTCCCTCTAGTAAAGACAAGTTTTGTCTCTTAAGGGTTTCAGTGAGTGTACGAGAAAAATTCAGATTTACAAATCAATGTCAAGTCCTAAGGAAACCTCCATTTTGTGAAATTTTCTAATGTGGTTTAGTAAGGACCTAAACCACTTTAACATTGTATCCGCAAGACATATACCTAGGAAATCAAAATTCTAAAGCAATCAAAAGCAAAACATGTATGTATGAACCTTGTGAGCATGCGCAAGCAATTGCGATAAGGATCAACCTCAAAACCAATCATAACTCCACATTTTTCTTTTGATAAACATTGACTCAGACTACTACTAGGCATACACTCAACAAGTAAATCACTCTAAATTGTGTGTATCATCTACACATGAGTTATAAAGCGTAAGTACAAGCAAATTCAAAAGTCTCATTTATACATAAAAGAAATAACACTAAAACTGAAAGAATAAGAATCTCATAGAAAGATATTCAAGAATAAAGAGGTGAAATACTTATTAACGCCATCGCACCAATCTTACCTCAAAACCAAATCGATAAGGATCAATTAGGAATTTCATTTGGTTGTAACGCGGCTAATGGTTAATGGGCTATTAAAACAACTAGTAAACAAGGAGTTCAAAGTGGATCGCATACTTAAGCAAACTTCTTTTTCATGATTAGAGGCTTTTAAAACACATTATAGCTCATTCTTCAATTTTCTTCTTTCTATTACCTTCCTTTATTTCAATCTTCCTTTTTGCATATTCATATTTAACTTTTCGTTCTCATTCATTATCATTTTGCCTATTATTATTATTATTATTATTATAAGGTTAAAGGTACTAGGGATATGGGCTTGTATTAATTGTGGGTTAACAAAGAAAAAGGCTTATAGACTCAAAAGGGCTAACTAAAGATAAATTATTTTAATAGGCCAAGGCTTATGGGCTAAAACAAGGATGACCTATATCACTTGCTTAGAATTCAATTTCTTAGCTTAGGCGGCAAGAAAGTAGTCTCATGTAGCGTTTCATAAACTAACCTCAATAAACTTGAATCAAAAGAAAGATTTAGAGATTCACAGTGAATCTCTAAAGTAGTTTGCATAATATAAAAAATGTTATACTAACCGGTCACCAAAATACGATTCATTTAACTTGATTTTCTTTTAATTATTGATCAGTGTCGATTCAAAATTCTTGTATAACTTTTATTCTAAGAACAAAGTTTAAATATTGAAAATAGAAATGAAAAAGATAGAAATAGATGAAGATGAAGATAAAGATAAAGATAAAGATTTTGCAAGTGATGATGAACTCCTTTTCTTTTTTAGTTCCATCAGTGATGATGCTCATTGCAGAGGAATAAGTGATGATCGGAGAATAAGAGAGAGGCGAGAGATTAAGAGAGACAGATGAAGATGATCAAAGTTTTTAGACTAAAAATTAGACAATTCTTACTAGAAAAATTAAATATATTTGATACACATTCTCCTTCTCCTTAATTAATGGCCCCCATTAGGAAAAGAGAAAGGAGGAACTCTTCGAAAGGAAGTAGAGATTAGGAGGCGGTAGAAATGATGTAAGAGACGAGATATTTTACATTTAGCGATTTTTTAGAGGTTCAATGACTTACTGCCCCTGTTCATATAAAGCATTTACAATTTTTTAACGGGTGTTAATGAATTTGAACAATAAACCTGAGCATGATTCGTTAACAATTCTTGTTAAATGGGTGAACCCATTAATAACTCGAGTTCGTTAAGGGTTCACCCGTTAACTTATAATTTTGTATTGATTCGAGTTAGGTGTGCTTTTACCAGGTCTAAGTCCGTGTTGGCATGTTAAAGAAAGGATCGCAACCCCTTCATCACCTTGGTTCTTCTGGCTTTATAGAAGATTAGCAATTGAAACATGTTGCTGGCCTCCTTCGTTTTAGGTTTTCAAAGATTGGCAACTGAAACATGTTGACTCGGTTAGATGACTGCCTGAGTTGGTTAGATGACTCTATTATGGTTAGATGACACGTGATGTGTATGTGTTTTTCTTTTTTGACAAGTGTTAGACATGTGTGATCTTCAGTGGCAAAATTAGCATATATCAGTCAAATAATTAAACCCTTAACCCTGATCATAAATGAAAACTTATGGTCAGTCCAATTTTGGTATCTAAACTCTAATAAACGAACATTTAGTACCTAAAGTCTTATTATGTATTATGAAAGGTACCCTAAATCAAAACAAACCTATGATTTTTAGTCAAACTGTGTTATTCAAGTTTAAGATGGTTCAAGTGATTGTTTAAACATTTACTTTATTATAAGGTTTTTTTTTTTTTTTTTTTTAAAAAAAAATTAAACCTAATTTGACAGACTCACCAAAATAGTCTTTTTCCAAATCTGAGGATATATATTTTTTTTTCAATTAAATCCACTAAAAATATATGTATGTGTAGATTTTTCCATTTTTAGTGAAATATAAGTACATATGTGTATAATAAGGGTAATGATTTTTTAATCTTAAAAATGTATACTTAATAAGTAATTTTATGAGTGAGATTTAAAATATTTTTTAAATGGTTGATAGTTTGTTCAGTACAAGTCTTGAGAAATTTATATTATAGACTAAATTACATCAATGCACCCTAATTTAATCGTAGATTTCAATTTGTATCATTTTTTATTTATAGACAATATGCACCTATATATTCAATTTGTTGCAATCAACCCTAATAGGTTATTTTCGATTAAATTTCTAACCGGCATCCACATGTATGTTTTGCAAGAGTAATTTTGACGGCACACAAACTAAAATAGAAGAATAACAAACAAAGCCCTCATTTATACTACCAAATCACAATTTACACTTCATTCTCGACAAACAAATCTTCCATTTCAGTTTGTATTCTACCTAAATTACCCTTGAAAAGAAAATTTAAGATGCTCATGGTTAATGGCGGTTAAAAATTTGCCCCAAAATAACCTATTGGTATAGATTGCAACAAATTAAATGTATACTTGTATAGGGTGCAAACTGCATCAAAATATTGTTTAGGGTACAAACTGAAATCTTCAATTAGTATAGTTTAGGGATTTCCCTTTCCAAATCGCTCAAAATATGCCATGGCTGAGAAATGGGGTCGAACTGAAGAAGGTTGATGGAGCAGAAGAAGAATATAGACACCACCAGATTTTCCTCGGAATCGAATTCCAACAACCCTTCTTGCCCCATTTGCTTAGGACCTTTCCTTCAAGAATCCTACTTGGATCATTGCTTCCGTACATTTCCCTTCCCCTTTCTCTCTTTCTGTATATATGTATATTCTTCTGTGTTAATTTATTTCATTAGCCAAAGCTTTTAAACCCTAAATTCTTCTCTGTGCTATCATTTGATTTGAAGCGAATTATTTGGTCTTATCTTTCCCTTATTTTTACTCTGCAATCAATTGAAGGTCAACTGGATCTTGGAAGAGTATATATAAACTATAAAGGCTGCTGCTAAATACGCACACTTCTTTACTTGGTTTTACCTCCTCGGCGCATATGGAGCAAATGAATAGGTGCATACTCGCTGCATATGCGTGGAGCCATTATTTTAATTTTTTTGTACCAAATACTGACTCGGCGCATATGGAGAGAGTATATGCCTATTTATTCACTGCATATGCACTGAGGAGGTAAAACCAAGTGAAGAGGTACGTGTATTTAGCCCCGCCTATATAAATTAGTAGCTTGAGAATTAGAAAATGTGTAAGGCTTGTGATTTTGGTCTTAATTACTTGTACCCAATTATTATTATTATTATTTCCTGCTGATGAAATTTGTTGCTTGTGCTGTGTATTGATGTTTTCGAGTGTGTCAATCATGTATGTGTAACCATGTCTTGTAGTTAGTCCTATGATCGCTTACTTACCAATGGTGGCCAGTTCAGTTTTCAGTTTCATTTTAGATGAAATTAAGGATCAGTTTCCCCTTCATTCGATGAATATCTTGCTAGTAGAAGAAACTAATTGTGGAATCATGTAAAATGATTCGAATAATCACTTTTAAAAAATCGTTTGTGGCTTGCCATGGGCTGATAGATTCAATTAGTTGATTGTCTAATGATGCCTTTCTTGTTTACGTGTTGGATTGGATTTCAGGCTTTATGTGAAATAGAACTAAGATAAATTTGGTCTTACAAATCCTAATGACTATAGAGCAATGAATTACAGCCCAAGAAGCCGACTTATGTAAATCAATGTAGTTGAAGTCTGTTGGACTGGTGTATCCATTTTAGCTCAGTTCCTACTTGCGAATTTAACTTGCTTCTTCATTGTTTTCCTTTCGGTTGCCGAAGGAGAGGGACGGGGTTGTAAGTGCACAGGATGGAGGTGTGGTGATTCAAGAAATCCCAAGAAATAGGATACGGTTGCATCTGGCAATAAAATGATGATATAAATGGTATTGTTGATTTTTGCAGGGACAACGTATTTAGCTATAGATAATCTTGATTTAAGTTACATTCATTAGTGTATAGAATAATTACACATCCCGATGAAGATAAACACGTAAGAAGTTTCGATACACTTGACTCCTGCATTCTAATCTTTCTTTCTCGTTGCCTAAGTCATCTATGCCGTCACTCTCTGTCAAACGTCCCTCATAGCTTCTCTTTTGCTTCTAGGTTTTGTGGAAATTACGATCGACTGTAGTTGTTTATAGTATTGTTTGAGAATGCTATGAGAATCTGAGCAGATTCCATAAAATAGTTTAAAGATTTGATACACAAAGGGTGTGAAGTGGGGTAGAGATGCATAATCCAATCCGGTTTGGGTTTGTTGATCACTTCAAAGAATCCGTGCTTCATTTGTTACAACCCAACGCATATTAACATGAACTTACTCTGATTTTAATTTAGTTTGAATTGCAATCCGGTGTATGTCGAAGCTAACTGAACTTGTTGCTTGAATTAACCTCTCCAAACTGAAAAAAGCTAGTCAGGTTTCACATGGGTTTGAATTTGAATTTTATGTCTTCGTAATTTTTTAGCTAAACTGAGTAGTACCTGATTTATAGAATTTCATGGACTTCTAGGTTTTGATATTTATTTTAGTTTAAGGGCTATTTGATATCATTTTTGGTAAGCTTTTCATCATGAAAAGGTAAATGGTGTTTATTTTTTAAGATGTTTTTGGTTTAGATTCATCACCAAGTATTCAAGGCACAATCCCCTCTAAATAGTCCTGAATCATTATAACGATTTAATTTTTATTATATATTTGTGTAATCAAATTACCAGTTTAATTTTACCAACAAGTTCTCTCTCTCTCTCTCTCTGTCTCTGTTTCCTGACTTTTGTGCGTAGTTGCATAGAACACTTTGCTACATAGTTGATCTGAATTGGCCCAAATCAGCGAAATGACTTTGATTTTGCTGCACGATGTTGCTTATGTATTTTGCTGATTATATACTTTCACTATCTCATGCTATGAATTACTTCACAATTATAAACAGAAATATGCTAATAGTTCTAAGTTGACTTCGTTATATGCATTCAGGTTTATGCAAAGTAAAATTATTATTATTAAAAAATATTAGGTTGTATGCGAGCGGCGGGCCCCATTTGGTTGCATGTATGCCTGACCCTGTGAAAGACCAAGTTTTGAGTCTCACCGCTATTATGCAACATTCCCCTCCCCATTAATCTAATAGTGTAGGGCTTTCTCTTTGTAGAAGGATAAAAATGGAAATCATTTGTGTCAACATCCGAAACAAAGTAGAATAAAATGAATCACATCCATTTGATTAGCATTTAGCATTCAAATTCAACATTTTAAATTAAGCATATAGAGCGGAAAAAATCAAATGCAACCTAAGTCATTGTATTTTGAGTCTTTGGGGTGGATAGGAGGCTGCTTTCGCTCTTGTCATTTTCTTGTATTAGTCAATGAGAGGCTGGGGAGTGGTTTTCGGCATGGAGGGGCTTTATCCTTTTTGTTTACAATTTTACCTTGGTGGTGGATGTGTTGAGTTGTATGGTGAGTAGAGCTGAGGAATTGGGATTGGTGGAGGGTTGAGTTTTTATATGGTTTTTGAGGGTCTTTGAGCAAATCTCAGGACTTGGAATTAATGTGGATAAGAGGAGTGGAGGCTCTTTCTGGGATCTACTATCTAGCGATCGAGAGGGACTCTAGACGATTAGAGGGTTGGAGGAGGTACTGCTATTCACTATATGTCGTGCTATTCACTATATGTCACTTTTTCTTGTTTGTCGAGTATCCCCATTTACTATATGTCACTCTTTCGAATTTTGGTTGGGGTGGAAAATAGGATAGAGAGATTGATAAGATATATATATATATATATTTGTCATATGGGGTAGGGAATGGTAGAAGAGATCTTCCTGGGACCTGGGAACATGTATGTAGGCCTAAAGCCGAGGGATTCTCAGAAAAGGTGGGGTGGTGCCAAAAACATATGTTTGGTGGGAAATTAGTTGTGGTGTTTTCGGTGGAATCAAATTCCCTTTGGCATAGAGTAATCAGGAGTAAGTACTGTGACTACTGTCCCAGAGGAATGATTGGCTGCTTGTCTAGGGAATAATGTCTCCCATGTGTGCTCTTGGATGTTAAATTCTGGGAGGATTGTTGGTAGCTGACTCATCCTTTCAATTTATTTTCCACTTTCATATCAGATTAGTGCTCTCCATATTTCTCCCATCTCTCAATTCTTTTTCACGGGAGGGTGATTCTTTAGTTTGGGACTTTCATTTCTTTCGATCGCTACATGATAGGGAGGCTGAAGATGCACATTCATTTGCTATCCATTTTAGCTTCTTTTGCCAATGCACAAACCCAGCTTGTTTGGTAGTTGGTCCCGTGCATAAGCTTAATACAAATGACTGTAGGAAGAGGAGGCCTTTTAAGTTTCTGTCTCCAAATTTTAATATCACGTGTTGCTCTTCAGGCGAGACTCATTTTCAACTTTTTTACAATGCTGGGGTGGCTTTGTGACTTTGAATTAATCTTTTTCAGTTCTCTGGAGAGGATCTTTTTATCCAGCACTATAGAGGTTATCTTTTGGGTGACAATATCAGAGTCTTATGGCATCATGTTTGAAGTCATCTAGCTAATTTGTGTTTGGTGGACTGCAAGGATTTGGAGAAACCAGAGTTGTTCTTTTGAGATTTTGTGGTATAGAGTGGATCTTCCTTAGATCTCTCTGGACTTCTATAGGGGGTGCTTTTAGGGGTCTTTCATTATCATAAATTCTGCTGGATTGGCTGGAGGTCTTTTATAGATGAATGTGTTCCGATTTTTATTTTGTCATTCTTCTCACCATTGTGGACTCCTTGTCCTCCCTATGTAATCACTCCGTCAATGAAATTTCTTTTCCTATCAAAAAAGGAAAAGAAAAGAAGGTGCCTATTTTGGTTGAAGGTGTCATATTTCATTGTTAAAATAGAAGGTGAAATAAGTAGAAGTTATATTTAAGAGAACTATAAGAAACCATCTTTCCCAAAAGCTTAAGTTATTTGGTATTGGGCCAACAATGTACATCATGCTCTTCAACACTCCCCCCACATGCGACCCCCACTCGCACGTGGAAAGACAAATGAAAGCTAAGGTGCACTTTGTGCACAAACAACAATGTGCATATTGCACAAACACAATGGGGTAAATAAATGCAAGCGAGAAGATTCGAACCCAAGATCTTGCGGAACCATGACCTCTGATACCATATAAGGAACCATCTCTCCCAAAAGCTTAAGCTATTAGGTAGTGGGCCAACAATGTATATCGTGCTCTTTAACAAGAACTATACAAGAAGAGTTTCATTGTGCCAATTCATATGTCATCATTCATAGTGAAGTTGGTGCTCTGTTAGATGTCCGAGTCCTATTTTCTTTTAAAAGTCCTTATCCCTCTCTGCTTGCCTTGAATTTTTTGGACTGTCATATTGTGCTTCAAGGACCCTTGCACGGAGCATGCAAGTTGCAACAATCCCAAAAAGGTGTTTTTTAGGCTTCCTTCGTAGTTTTTCATAGGCTTTGACCTCATGACAATTCTCCAACATGGCACATAGCCTTGTAAAACAATATAGCTTCACATGCCCAAAGATGTACATCATTTCCATTGAGAGTTTGAGACATAGTCATCAAATGAGGCAGACTGAACATTAAATTACTATTTATCATCTCTTAAATCTTTGAGTGACCTTACTAGTTACCTCTTGGTTTTACAGGTCAGCAAAAGCTGACAATTACACGAGCGGGGACGCTATAACAAACTTTTACCTTTGTTTCACAGTAGTTTACTAGATTTTAATTTTCTGAACATGGATTGAAACGATAACCGTATATTACTATTATCTTTAGTTCCCTAATAAGCTGAACTTGCCTTGAACAGGGTTGCTTAATTTGTGAAATACCCCTACGTACTGCGATTTGGGTGTGCCAACCCCAAACAGGGAACATTTGCAACCCAAAACGACAACTCCAGCGATCCCCTATTTTTTTGACTTTCACAATACGGAAAGAGATGTTAATTTTCTGAACATGGATTGAAATGATAATCGTATATTACTATTATCTTTGTCTCTCTAGTAAGCTGAACGTGCCTTGAACAGTGTTGCTTAATTTGTGAAATACACCTGCGTACTGCAAAATGGGTGCACCAACCCCAAACATGGTATATTTGCTACCCAAAATGTCAACTCCAGTGATCCCGTATTTTTTGACTTTCACAATACGGAAAGAGATGTCTAGTTTCATATATTCAGATCTAGACCAATCTCTGTATGCAAACTGGTGCGAGTTTATTCCATATTTCTTTTTACATAGGAAAGCCCTTTTTCTTTTGGGTGTTGCTACATGCTTCCCAATATGGCAATAGATGATTACAGATCAAGCAGATTACATTTTATTTTATGCAATGTATTCCAGTTTAGTTTGCATTTCAATAAAATATATCTTGAATAGGACATTTTTAAGATTCTCGGCATATATTAACACAAATTACAGTTTGTTCTTCATTGAGTGTTGCTACATGCTTCCCATTATGTTTTGTGCAATGTAGACCAGTTTAGTTTGCATTTCAGTAAAATGAATCTGTAGGAGGACATTTTAAGTTCTTGGCTTATATTAACACAAATAACATTGTGTCCTCCCGTTTTGGTCTTGAATATGTTGTGTACCCTCCTCAATTCATGTGTGCAATTTTGCTGGTGGTTCTTCATCTTCCATTTATAGAAGTAGGTTTTGATTCACATTCTTCTAAAAATCCCCAGTTAGGGCTGCCTTGCCCCCTTTGAGGCGCTAGGCGGTGACTACTCAAGATGGATGAGGCTTTTCACTCTTCTTTGTGTCGAAACTTATTTTTTTTTATGGCTAAATTATGTGAAATGTTTTGGTTAGTGAATGATTTCCTATAGGATTATGTTTTAAAGTAAAATAAATAAAGAATTGGCCCCCTAACACCTAGGTGCTCAAGACGCTAGGCATCCTCCTACCGCCCACATTCCGCCTAGTGCTTTTTGTAACAGTGGTATTGTAGTCTAGGTTCAACCGTATTCAATGTATCTTGTTTTGAGTGGATACAAATGAGTATTCTTTCATTGGCATTCATGAAAATACATCTGGTTTTTTTTATCCAAGTCCCATGTTTGTTTATTATTGTAATTCATTTATTTATTATTTTGCATACGGTTTCATGTGGCCTTTCTCATGAAAGTCTTTGGCTGAATAAGCCCCAAGGTTGACCTAGGGGTTGAGACTTGAGAACATAGTTGTCTGTATAAGCGAGTCTGTGTGTATACCATTCAGTTGGTATTTAAGCAGCGACCTTACTGTTAACGTTTTTGCAGATAAGTTTTGCTTCAAATGCATTCTTCATTGGACCAATGTGGTTTCTAGTAAGAATTCTCGTCTTGCTGCCTCTGTGAAGTGTCCTCTTTGCAAGGTTTGTTTTCTATTAAATCTCTATACTAATTGGTGCCACTGCGTATCCCTTATTATTAAGAAGAATTATATCCCTTATTGAATTTGTTGGTTAGTGTGATATCCATGCCATCATTTGTTCATTTCTAAACCCCTTGTCCTAAAAAATACTGGCATATTAATATGGTAGTATAAAATATTCGAATGTGTTACCCAACATAGCTTTTGCAATTTCTATTTCTTTTGCTAAGACCAATGCTCTCTCTCTCTCTCTCTATTGTATCCGTACTGTACCCTCACTTTGAGTTATAGCTGTTGTGACTTTTGTTAAAAACTTTACCTAGCACCCGAAGTTTATTTTGGGATTCTTCTTGAATCCTGTAAGATTTTCCAAGAATGCTACAAGAAATTTAATTAATAATGCTGGATACTGGATTGATGAGTTGATGTGAATCAGTGGACAATTTGTGTGCATTTTGGATTTGTTGGTTAGTTCCATGAAATCACTGCTTCATAGAGAAGACCCTTTGGATCTGCGCAACCATGACGAAAAAGTAAATGACATTGCTTTTACCTATTCCAATTTTCAAATTTACCTGGTTATGTCTGTTGAACAAGCTAAACAAGTTTTTGAGATTTACTATTTTCTTCTAACACAAAATCCAATACCCATCAATCTCCGCAATGTCATTAATGGAAAAATAGTTTCAATTTGGGCTCTACTGATGACCAAAAATTGACAGCGTTGCAAGGCAAAAATATGATTTGACCTTTAATTTATCATTTTGCATGCCTCAAAGTATGCCTTTATTTTGATTGAGTGCCTCAAAGTAATGGCTGTCGAAGGAAAGCGCACTCTGAGGGTCCATATTGACACTAGTGGATGAATTTAAAGGAACGGAACATATTGTTTTTAAGGTTTCAGCGTAATTTGGATCGAGAGAAGGATCCGCGCCCCCATTTGCCGTGAAGTTGCTGAGTCTCCTTGCTAGTAAAGCACAACGTGTTACACCAATGGTATGTGCCCCTGCATGCAAATTCATTTCTCCGTGTTAGTCAAACATGTAAATTCTGTAATAATATTCAAGACAGAATTTTGTGGATTCGATGATTGGGGGAGGTTGACATTGTGTATTCTTTTTGTTGCGCTGGGATGGGTCATATACTTTACCGGCCAGCCCAATTTCAGCTCTTGGTTTAACTAATTTACATGGGATTTGTTGAAGAGCATGATATATATTGTTGGCCCACTACCTAACCGCTTAAGCTTTTGGGTGAGATAGCTCTTATCATGGTATTTTGGTGAGATGGTTCCTAACCTGATTGAATTGAAATTTTTGAAATTGTTTCAATTTGGTATCATAAGTTTTTCTTGGGGGTAGTGGCTTCTTGAGAAGGGGCTGATCAAAGTACTTTACTGGTGGCGGGGATAGCTACCATCAGCGTATACAAATTTGCGGGGATATGCTGCATCTTAGCACATTGATAACTCTTACATAAATATTAACGCATTTTAGTTACTCTTGTTAGAAAAGTCAGATTTATAGCTAAACTTTTGTTTGCATCGCCAAGTCTATTTACTATTTTCCTCATATTCATTTTTCCACTTTTTGCTTTTGAGTGCTTTTGGGTTTTCAGGCTTTTAACTGTATCATGTGTCAAACTTGCAAACAGACAATTTTTCTATTATACACGATTATGACGGAAGTTCCTTCTGAAAGTATTATATCAATCAAGATTCTAGAAATAGGTATTATGGTCAAATGATCTTTTTTCCTAAACCTGAATTGCCATATCTGAAAATAATATTGTTTTACTCAATTCTTTTACAATGACATATGCAGCGTTTTCTTTTCAAAAGTACACAAGTATAGATTACAGTGCTACTACATTAAATCAGGTATTTCCACCTTATTTTTAATTTAATTGATTAGGTTCTGTTGTCTTTGTGCTGGGTCGCTGCTTGTCGTATGACCTTTATTTATCTTTTTCCATCAATTTTTAATTGAACAGGTACCTTAAGTGGTGTTTTCAATGTATCGCAGTACTGGAAATCCCGTAAATATCTTCAGCCAAATTGATGGCTGTTGAGCTGGTTGAAAAGGGAAATGCAGGCTTTAATTCAGGTTCGCAGATTAATCTGTTATTGCTACTATTTTTGTTCACACACACATAAATTGCATGCATTTTTCCCATCATCGTTAATATATACTGTTTGATTGTGGGATTTTTTCATTATATTAAACCTTTGATTAAGCTATACGAATGTAACTTTTAGACCAAATCCATTGCAGCTAATGGAAACCATGATAATCTCTAATGAAAATTAAATTTCAATGGTGATCAATTTTAGGATTCCTTCAAATTCCATTGTTTTAAGCTTTGGAAGTTACAAACCTTGGATCAAGTATATACGGCATACATGCCATGGTTGCAGCATGACTTGTCAATTTTTATGACGTTTACAAAATACTATTCTATACATACCGGTAACCATGGCAAAATTGCAAACAGTGGTTATGAAGGTGACCCTCTACTTTTGGAAGGTTTCTTAGAAAATGTTCAAATGCCACGTCATATTTTTTGTCTACCCACTTCTATTATTCAAGCTTTTTAATATTTTAAATTTTATTATATAAATTATTATTTTATAAAAATTATATCATTGAAAACTGTGAATCAAGGCCCCAAACAAAATGCATATTGCATATAAAATTGTTGATCATTTTTTTATGAACTTATTCATGGATAATCTCTTAGACAATCCCATAGGAGATGCTTTTCTAAGACTCGTCAATCAAGAAGATTTTTTATGCCACATAGGAAAGAAATGCTTACATGTCCATGGTTTGAAGGTATCCAAGCTACTTTTGCGTTGGAGATGCTCTAAGGGTGTAAAGATTCAGTTGTTCAAATCTTATATTTTATGTATATCCTTGTATTTTTTGGGCCAAAAAAATAAGTGAAAATTGGATACAGTGTGACAGGGTACCCAAAGAGGCCAATGGTGTTATCTTATAGTAGATGAATATAGAGATCCCATATGCGTATTAGGTTCCTAAGATTCAATGTTTTGGTAAATTGTCAGGGTTCGAAATCTGTGACCAAATTTATCCCCTTCTCATAATTAGAACCAATTTTTTCATTTACTATCTAATTGTCTGCTATTTGTTGTTGATCTACTTCCAAATGTACAACTATATCACCAGTATATTAAATGGCCGCTTCCTGAAGTTGTGGACTTGTCACCCTGTATGTCCCTTTTTATACACTAGAAAGCATTTGGAAAAATTTGGTAACGTGCTCCCCTATCTACTTCGTATGTAGGAGGAAGATGTCAATATTATTGCGCATCACATACATGGAGTGATCGACTCGATGAGAAGGTAACAGTTACATATAAAATTGGTTGAGATTAGAGTTGAGCATTAAAATTAACTGGATTTTTGTTCTGAATCTTCATTTTTCTATATAAAATATTGTTACGCCAGCATGAGACTTTCAGAAAGTGACACATGTAGGCACTATAAGTACACATCTATTAGCATATTATTTATATATCAATTAAAATTTAATGTTATTCTGATTTCTAGACAAGACCAGCCCTGTGATTTTAGGGGCCATAGGCCAACTCTTAAAGTTGGGCCCTTAATATATATTCGTGAAAAGTAAAAAAATACTATATACATGAGGACTTGTTTTGGGAAATTGTCGATTTTAACATCTAAATTACAGATTAGTATACAAAGTTTTTGTTATAATTAACGTGCATAAATTTGTAATTAAAAGTCGTGGGACAAAATTTACTAACACATCTGAAGTTATGTACCTAAAAATGTACGACTGGCAACACATACGTTTTGTGAAAGTAAAAAAGTGTACTGTACGTTTAACATACTACATTTGTTATTGGCCTAGATATTTCATATGCAATTTGAGAAGAAAAAACAAAACTTAGTGTACAGAATCAAAACATACCTAAAATTATGATTTGGGGTAAGTGCGTTGAACCAAGGGGTCATGTCCATCCAGTACAGATGTTAACTCTACGGTCTTATCCCTTCATTTCTTGTGTTAAAATAGCAGTGTAGTGTAGTCGATAGTGTGTAAAATGCTTTGATAATAGTTGAAATTCAAACTAGACTGTGATATGAACCTTAATGAAATACCCATGGACCTAAAAATCACATTTTAGAACTTGGACATGCTACTACTGGTGGCTTTTGCGCACCTATGACCAGGGCCAGGGCTGTTTCGAGATGAATTGACATACAGTAATGGATTAAATACTTACACTAACAAGAATGAAACATTTTGATTGCTTTTTTAATTCTATTTAAAAAAGAAATTATATTTTGAGCCTTCCAAACGTGTCATCAGATGATGTCGTTCCATAGTCCCCAAACTGGGAGTATAATATCCATCGGGTTATGAAAGTGAATCCAATTTGCAAATGGCTAATGGAGAGTAGTAGAAAAACAATAAAAAGGAAAATTAAGCTAATAAACATGATAAGGGTTCCACCAAAATAATGGTATGAGCAAAACAAACATAAGTCCGTTTAACCTACTATGTGCGGTGCTGCAGAAATGAGCAAAAATATCAAGCAAAATCTCCTAAAACGATGATGAAACAAGAAGAGTTTGAGGGGCTGGTCTCTGAGGCTGCTAGACCATTTTTGGGAGGAAGAACGGATCGATTTGTAGAAGAGGTAGAGTTGCTCATGGCATCGGGACTTACTATCGAAGCTTATGATAAGGTGTATCTCCATCATTTGGGTTGGAAAATTCCTGAGGAGCTAGCTGGTGATGAAGCTGAAGAAGAAGAAAAAGAAGAGTTCAATAATGAACATACACCTTTAGTTCCATACATGTATATCTTTGATGAGGATTGTGATGAAACTGATTGAACATTTCTTTTCCATTGTAATGTAAAAGTTTGCCTATTATATTTTTTCCCCCAACTCTTTGTATTGGACTATATTTTGAGTAAAGGAGGGGGGGAGTAAAGCATTGGATGGTAATTAAAGGCTTGGACATATAAACAAAGAACCGCCAAACCAACTGGAAAAGACTCGATTGGTTTGGTCGGTTTCGACAAACCAGTTTCGAAAACAGAACAGCATTTGAAGGAAGTCAGTCGGGGTCGAAGGCGGAATGGAGCTGTGCTACCCGAAGAAACGAACGACTGACTGACCACTCAGCACTGTGGTCTTCCCTTCTGTTCCCTCTTCATTGCAGAACAAACCCTAAATCCCCAATTCTATCACTTGGCAATTCATAACAGCTGATTCAAATTTTCCTCATCTGCCTGTAACCAAATCCCTCTTCTTCCCCCTACCCTAAATGGCTAAATCCTAATTTATGTTTAGATCTCTGTTGGATCTACAGATTTAAAAGAACTTGAGATTTAGAGAGGGAAGAGAGAGAAAGAGTTGGGGCTGGACAAAGGAAGAAAATGTGGTGGTGGCCGACCGCACCTTCTGTTTCGAAGAGGGAGTGTTGTAAAATTTCTCCACCGATCGTCATCGGTTCAATGGTCGGATGTGGTAGTTGGGTCGAACCGATGCCACCAATATTATTATTATTATTATTATTTAGTTATAACGGCACATTTCAATTAGAAAATTTTAACACCAATTACAGGAATTCATTAACGATGGGGTGTAAATACAAACAAAATAAAACAGGTTACAAACTCAAAATACAAACTAAAATATAAATATGGAGTGCAAACTTTGTTTAATTGTGCACTTGCAACTAGCTTTTCTCATGGAATCTTCTTCGATCCACGCTCTGACCACAGTGCTCCGTCAACCAATGGTTCCGCCTCAGTTCTGCCTAAATCATTCCCTGATGTTCTTGGCAAGGCTAGATCAGCAACGATTGCATTAAAATTGCGAGGCTTGTTGAGGGGAACTAGCAATGTTCTTCACTGACGATGATATTGCTTGCATAGCTTCTCTGTTTTAAGTTTGCTCGAATAGGAAAAATTCTCTCATGGAAGACCTTCAATCAATGACATTCGTGCTGCGTTGAAGGCCTTTTGGATTAAATTCGTCTTTCAATGTCAGTTTATTGGATGATAAGCATGTACTTCTCTGCTCCAATTGTGAAGAAGATTATCCTCGAATCTGGTTAAGAGAGCAATTGTACTTAAGGAGTTAAGGAGGTATCCAGTGAGAGTATTTAAGTGGCCGCCAGAATTTCGAGTTAATGATGAGACTACTTTTGCTCTGATTTGGGTAAATTTTCCTCAGTTGCCGGTTCATTTTTTTGTGAAACCAAGTTTTCTCCATTGGAAGTACGATAGGGATTCCGATGAAGATGGATGTTGCAATGACTAATCTGGCTCGTCCTAGTGTAGCAGGAATGTGCATTAAAATGGATTTGTCGAAGAAGTTTCCAGCAAGGATTTGGATTGGCAGTGGTACAAATGGCTTCTGGTAGAAGGTTTCATATGAGCATATTCCGAAGTATTGCTTTAAGTGCTGTTTAGCAAGGACATGATGTAGAGGACTATAAAATTGACTCTTATAGGACGTAACTCCAGCTGAATGAAAGGAGATTGAGGTACTGTTGAAGTTTTATGTATTTTGAGAAAAAATAGAAGAAGAAGAAAAACCAAAGCAAGCACCAAGTGTCCACTATCAGTTTTTCTAAGTCCCACATAGGAAGGATATAAAAACTTTCATGGGTTTTTATAAAGGAGAATTGCCTAAGGGTTTGAACCTTTTGGGCATTAAAATTTTGTGCTATTGGGTGAGGACTTGGATGAGTGTGGTTCACCATGCGCGGGATTATCGACCCGGGCCGGGCTCGCAAAATACTTTTGGTAAATTTTATTTATTAAAAATAATATTATTTTCTTATTTGAAATTCGAATTGGTTTTGACTCAGTCTTGGGTCCTTGAGTTTGGATGACTCCCCCTTTTCCCTCAACCCGTTTTTATCTCTCTCGTTGCAATGGTGCGATAGTAATTTTCCTTTAAAAATTATTTTCCTCTCTTTTGAAAAAAATAGATTCGACAATTACAATCCTTCATTGAAACAGACTTTCACTGAGCTTAAAATTTTTCTTTTTTTGCCTTCGGCAGGAATAATTTACTGATTCTAGCCTATTAATAAAGGGAGTTTGGTTTCCAATTTCCCACCGTGCAAAAGAAATCGAGACAAAGGGATTATTTGGGTTTGTTGTATCATGGGGACGGCATGGCCATACAGAACTGCTAACACAAACACTGAGCAGAGCCACAAAACGTCTTAAAGAGAGCGACCTAGTCCGCGATTCAACCCAGTGTTCCCAATCACTGTTCGTTTGGTAATTTTGTTCATGTTATTTCAACAGGTACCTATGAGGAAAGATGCTGTCGTGGATTTAGGGAAAGAGATAGGGATTGCTCAAATTCTTGTTTCTCAATTGCCAAATAATGATGCTGAATGGAGGATTATTCAACGGCGCGAGGCTGTTAGAAATGGTGAAAACCTATTGTTGATGGTTGTGATGTTCCAAAGTAGCATATTCATGCTAAAACTGTTGCTTTTGTTAATAGCAGTCCTAATGCGGAGAGGCAAGGAATAGAGACTTGTATTTGTGATGACAGTAATGGTCGAAATTTAAAAGAAAGCGATCTCAACAAGGTCCCTAGTCAAGATTTTTGCAAAGATGATAATGGTATTGATGATTGGGATGAGGAGGAGAGATCTTTGGCTCTTTCTGCTGATGCAACCTATTTTAAAAACTATGATCCCGAAGGAGTGAAGCACCTTGGTATACCTCCTCGTGTGACAACTTCTGCTGTCACTCTCGAAAACAATTATTCAGTTCTTTTTATTTTCCATATAATAAACAGCTACGTATTAATTTTTTCCTAACCAAAAATATATTGTCCAGATAATAAAATGAAGCAATAGATTAAAAGGGCATCTTCTGTAATTACATTAAATAGAACATTTTTTTTTAGTTTTATTCCAAAGTAAGGATATACTATTTTTTCTTTACATAAAATACCCTTCCTCCATTCCTTTTTTTTCTCTTAAAAAACTATTTTAATTATTACTAGCCACCACCAATATCCCTCACCATCGGAGCTCCGGTAGCCACCATTGGAGTTTTGGTGACGTCACCAGAGTTTTGGCGTAGGTACTATAAATCTTCATGTTATATGGACTTGAGAGCTGATGTTTTCTTTGATTTTGCATCGGCTTCTTATTCTCTTTGTAACTACTTCTCATGAGTCTTTAGAGATCCCAAATGCTCATCCATGCTAAGGATTTTCCATATTTTATCCTCATTAGAATGTACTTTGCCAAAAATATTTGAAGCATTAGTAATAACCAAAAATCTACTATACATAGAAGTACGAAATTCATTAGGCTCCATTTTAAACAACTTATAATCATGAACTAATATATTAATATTATCATCGTTAACTTGAGTAGTTCCCTCATGGATAACTTAAAGCTTGTCCTAAATTTCCTTAGCCAAAGTGCGACTAGAAATTTGTTGTACTCATCCACACTAAGAGCACAATGTAAAAAGTTTAAAGCTCTAGCATTGTATTGGATTTTCTTAACTGCTTGCTTATTCCATTCTAGCTCGGGTTTAGGGATATCGTTACCACTTTCATCTTTCTTAGTGATTACATGAGGTCCATAAATGAAAACCCTCCATGTCACTAGCTTGAAGAAATGTGCATATCCTTGTTTCGCAGAGCTATAACTGTTACCATCAAATAAAGGAGGTCTAGTTACCGATTGGCCTTCGTTTATTTCGGTTTCTTGATAATTTGCCATGATCTCCACTCGTTGATTGTTAGATCAAATACTAATTGTTGGTTGAATTTAATCCCTAGGGGGCTGAATAGGGTTTATGGTAAACTAAAAGTATTTCAAAATAAATTAATTTAATGAATAAGGATTTTGTACAATCAAGCAATGATACATTATGAAATAATAATAAAGATAAATAAATATATAAAGATAAAGAGACTTAACCACAACATAGTTACGTTTTGTTCACGCGGTTCGATTTTTGGCCATATGTTCGTGACCAAGTAGTGCCCTCGAGAAATTATGATAATTGATTTTCTTATAGGTGAAAATCAAACTTTTATACAAAGTGTTATCCTTCTCACTACATTCTCGCAAGACCTTCTTGCTCAAAAAATGACCAAACCCTCTAAAAAGTGAAGAATAAGATAGCTTGGTGACACATACCAATGAATTACAACTCTATCAAAGTGTTTGCAAAATATACAAGATGAATGCTTACTTCTAGAGTTATAGAGATTTGGTCAATATATAGAAATTTGTGATTGCTCAAATCAAGAAAGCTTTGAAATCAAAGATTAAATGCTTGGAAAGTTCCTAAGCTTAAGCATTGAAAGACATTGCAAGAACTGAGTTTAATCATTTGTAAATAGTGTATAAATAGCTCAGAATAATAATATGACTCTTTGGGATTGAACATATCCGTTTAGAAACATATCCCAAGACAAAAGCTGCTCCTGCACCTGAATAGTCACTTGTTGGACATCAAATATATATGCACCTGTTGTGGAAAATAGCCGCCTGTTTCAAGCAAACACGCACATGTACGGCACCTGATAGGGGTGCTTTTCCATGCTGTAGTATCTATTTGGAGTAAACCTTAAAAAGCTCCAACACAGGTTTTTTAAATCCTTTTCCAAAATATGGTTTATGCTAGGTTTGTCAAAATGCATCGTGGACAAAAGGTTGCATCATTGTTTTAAAATTGTTTTATGGCAATCTTTTAATTTGTCGAAGGTGTTTTTTTTTTTTTTTCAAAAAGTCTCTAAATTTAAATAATTTGAGCAATTAATTTATTTTTGATCAAATACAGACAACTTTACAAAATCAATTCCTAAATGCCCTCACACACAATAAATCTTCTCTTGAATATTTTTTAAAGCTTTTGAATGTGTGGAGTTTATGGAATTTTTGTTATCCTCCTTCTCGATGAAAAATTCTTGTAGCACTTCAATTTTCTTCATATCTTGAAAATACTTTGAGTAAGGTCTTTGAAGTTTTTCTTATAAATCTAATTGCATAGATAAACAATTTGAACTATATAGTTTATGCAAGTTAGATAATCATAACTGAATTAAATAATAAAAATTAATATAAATAATCAATTTATTAAAACATTGGTTCAACAATGGTATGAAATCATTTTTGGATCATTCATGTTGTGGCAAATTGCTTCGTTTAGAAAGGATTTGCACAACAAAGAGGACCACAAAAGTTAATATAATGTTGTACCAATCACTGGCCGTCATTCTTGAAAAAAATTGAATTGGACCTTTTTATTTTTCAAACTATATATATCCACTAACATCAAAATTCAAAAGCCACCCTACTCCAAAACCACCTCAAGAAATAGAAATTGAGTTGTATCTGTAACTTTGCACCGAGTAAATGTATATATATATCATTTGCTATTTTCACATTCTATGGCAAAATGGGGAAGATAAGTTCGACCCCATCAATAAATTGAAAAAAATAACATGTACCCTAAGGACACATGTTAATCATATTATAAATGAAAAAAAATAACACTTTCTATAAGAATCAGTGCATAATTTAATGCATATTATCATTTAATTATTTCTATTTGTAGGTGTGTGACATGTATCTTTATGACAAACATTAACATGACCCTTAATAAATTATTAACAAAAGTACACAACATAGAGGGGACATAATTCATGAGGACTAGCCAATTTGGACCGAACTAAATTGATCCGAACCGTTCCATTAGAAATAGAATTGAAAAAAAAAATCAAAACTTTAAGTCTATACACAGAACAATATCGTTTTGCATATGACTTTACTCTTTAATTTGATAAAAACTTTAAGCTAAGTACCTAAATGTAACAAATCCAAATGGAGTGCGTGTAACTTGTAATATACAATCATAAATAGTTGGCCATACAATATTTGTGGGCAAGAAACATAATTTAGATGATCGAATAGGTATTATAATATGTTAGTACGAAAATCTAGAGCTGGTCTATTTCTGACCACACAGTCAAATGATTGAAGCAATGATTGGAATAATAAGAAACTAAACAGAATGAGATAAGGAGGTTCACCCTATATAAGAATATGAGCTATTAATCCTCTTGTGAATAGAGCTAAGAGCTCGTGGTGCTTTGTATTATAATGAGTAAACTTAGATTACAAGCAAACAATATCTCTCTAGCTATTCTATACTCACAATATCATAATTGGAGGAGTTCCAAGCCACTCAGAGCCTGATTTCCCTAACATGGGAGCTCCGTCGTGTGTTTTAGAGCTCTATCTCTCTATGTGTATTTCTATTTGATAAACGCATAATATTGTCATGTTTAAGCTCTCTCCCGGAGTTACATGACGCGTTTGTTGCTTTAATTCTGCCTAATTATCCACTTATCTCGAGATTAGTGCCTTAGCGAGTGTTGTATCTAACATGGTCCTAATTGGTGTGTATTTTGTAGTATTCCATGTTTTTGTAGGATTGGAATACAATGGCATGGCATGTGGTGATCAAGAGCAAGCCTAGTAGCTTGCAAATGTGCTGAGTGATAAGTTCCAGACCCATGATCGATCATGGGCAAAGCCATGATCGATCATGGCTTGCAAAATTTCTGGCAGAACACTTTCATGATCGATCATGGGCAAAGCCATGATCGATCATGGATTCGGGCAACTTACTCATTTCACACCCAAAATGGGCTATTTTGAGGTTCAAGCTATTTTAGATATTTGTTTAGATATTTTGCCCCTTTTTAATATATAATAGAATTCTTAACTTTGAGGAAAGTTATCTAGTTTTTAACACTTAGAAGATCTAGAGAGAAGTGAGAGCTTTTTATTCATTGTTCTTCATTTCTCCATTGTAAGTGCTTAATTTGTAAGAATGATTTCTTCTTCTATAATATTTGTTCTTGCATCTATTATGGAGTAGTCTATTACTAAGGTTACGGAGGTTGATTGCGATATGATTTTTGGTGATTAATGGCTCAATCCATATTTAAAGTTTGATAAATATTTGTGAATCTTCTTCTTCTTCATCATATCTTCCATTATTTCATGCTTTCTAGGTATTTTCATATTAAGTTAAGACTTCATATGCCTTGTATATTTAGTTCTTGGATGATAATGAACATACAACATATTTATATGGTTCTAGAAAGCTTGTAGTCTTTTTCCCCCATTCATGGAGTTTTTTGTCCTTTTTGTAAAAATTATGAATAGTTCATAAAACTCCATAGATGGATTGTAAATTTGTTTAGCTTATCTTTGATTCATTTCTTGATATATTGAGTGCTTCTTACACTATATGTGATACTTAGACTTTTTATTTTCTAACATAAGTGATAAATGATGAGATGCCAAATTTATCCCATAAACTTCATTCCGTTTCATTGTTAGGATTCACTTTATAATTTTCATTCTTTAAATCATGAGATTTCATACACTTGCTTTATGTTAAATCTTTTTATGATGAGCTTGTCATATCTGTCTCGGATTAGCTTCATCGGGAATGGGTTGTCTTGCTTCACACCCGTAGCTAAGAGGTAGGAATGATAACCTCGTCTTTGGTGGAATGTCGTTTGTATCTTTTTTGATATAGCTTCAATCCGGAAATGAGTCGCATAGCGTCGCACCCTTTGCTATTGAGAGATACACCAACATTCCCCATATCTCGAGAAACCTAGTGTTGTAATCTTTGTATGAGCTAGTGATCACCGCCTCTTAAATCGTAATTAACCTCCACCTACCTTAGTGCTTTCTTATTAATTTTCACAACTGTTTTACATTTTCGTTGTTCTACAACCATTTCAACTTACAAGAATCAAAAAACACTTTAATCCGTAGTCCATTCCATTCCTTTTCACTTATCCCTGTGGTTCGACACTCGGACTTCCGAAACTATAATACAACTTGACAAGCCTGCACTTGGGCTATAACACAACGCGCTATTTTGGAGCCGTCACTATTGTGCATTGTAGCTGTTTTAGAGCTCTATCTCTTTATGTGTAGTAAACCCTTGCAATAAAAGCTTGATTACTTTCTTACTTGGTTATTTCTTGGTTGTTGAGGGAAGTAAATGCTTCATATATATATATGATAAAGAGGAGACGTATGGGAGAGCCCTTTGGAGCAGGTTTAAGGCCATCCCTAATCTCTACCAACTCTGTCGTTGCTTTTCCATGGATCCCGGTGCATTAAATGCGGTTAGTGTGCATTTAATGAAATTGAGGAATGTTTTGCACCTCTTGTAAGGTTGGTGGCAGTCTCCCATGCTTTTGTCAACCACTTTGATAGAGTAGTTGCGCTTTGTTGGCTTCAACTCAATGAAAGAGCTCTGGAGGTCGAGCTTTGTAGACCTATGGCCTAGAGTACAAAATGGATACTGTTATGAAATTCCCACGGGCTCTTTCAGATACGTAGCCTTAAGATAAGACCTCCTAGCTCTGTTTTCTCACGTTGGCAGTAACATCCATGTGTCCTCCTGTGATTGGTCTGCAAGGTAAAACAACTATTTTACACAGTCATAATCCATAATCATGTCTTCCTTTGATTCAACGCTAAATTGATTATCCATACCCAGGGGGTATTCTAAGGTTACCGAAGATTGAATCTTTGTTGTTTCATTCTATTTCTGTTTATTTGATTTCACCATAATATCTCATGAAATATACCCCTGGGGCTGTTGATTGATAAAAGTGCTCTTATAAATTTGTTGTTCTCAACTTGGCAATAAAAAATGTATAAAATTCATAGCGTATATAATTATGTTCAGTTTTACTTCTTGCAGTTTTGTAACCTGGATTTAGGATTAGTGTCACTGATAAACGCGTAATTTTGTAGTCGCTAACGCTCTTTTGATTGTGTTTATCGCGTTTATTTTAGCCTAGATTAATTAAATTAATCCACTTCTTGTGCACACACTCAAAATATCAAGAATTGCTTTAACATGGCTCAAAGTAGCCTTTTCTAGTGTGTTGAGTGTACCTGCAGGCTATGGAAGCAAGTTGGGAAGCTTTGGGAAGTGTACAAGAGAGATAGAAGCCAAAAGAGAAGAAAAAAAGTCTCCCGAAGTGTCCTCTGATCGATCAGAGGAGCCTCTGATTGATCAGAGGCCACCTTTTAGTGCAAAACCTGCCCTCTGATCGATCAGAGCCCACCTTACAAGCCAAAATCTCCCCTCTGATCGATCAGAGGATCCTCTGATCGATCAGAGACCTCCCAGAATGCACTGCACAGCCCCCAAAAGCAGCTCTTCTCCCCTTTTGATGCATTGAAACTCACCAAAAATTGCTGGCCTCTCTATTTTTGTTCTAGCCTCAGGTGTTTACCTAGGGGTCCCTTAGAAAGTGTGATAGAATAGCCATTTTTGGCATTGTTTTGCCTTTTTATTTAACTATTTTATTTGTTCTCATTTGGGGATATGTAATTTCTAGATCTAGATTAGTTATTTAAGTGGCTTTTCCCTGCACTTTATTTCATCATCTATCACTTGTAAGAAATCTAGAGAGAGAAACTCTTGAGAGAAATGGAAATCCCTTTAATGGTTTTTATTCATACAACTATCATGGAGTAGTTTCATTGCTAAGGCTAAAGGATGAAGTTTGCATTGCATTAATTATGTAAGTTTGTTTCTCATTCCATTGTTAGTATTGTTAAATACTTCTTGAATCCTTCATCTTCTCCATTCAATCAACCATTCATAAGCTAGTAAGATAATCCTCATAAGGTGATTTGACTTTGTATGCCTTGTATACATAGATCTCAAGCATTAATGAGGAGATGATGCACTTGTGTATTTCTTATTAGCCTATGTCCATTCCTTCTATGATTGAGATACTTTACATTGCCAAGCATGTTTAGTCTTTGAATATTCATGGAAATACCATAAATTTGAGATTCCAATCCTTGAATGCTTTAATGATATGTTGAGTGCTTTCTACACTTTATGTGATTTTGAGACTCAATATTTTCTTAGTTAGAGTGTTGCCAAGGAGGATCTCTTAAGTTTATGCCATAACCAACTACACTAATCACCTTAAGGATTCAATTTGTATTTATCAAATGTGTCTAAATCGGATGATTTAATCTCCACCTAGACCTCCCAATCTTAGACAAATGAAATGTTATGATTTATTGAGCTAAACTTTTTAGTTGGCCATTTTCATAATCAAGTCAATTGCCTAGGGAAACTAACAATGAATTCTCAATGCCTAGTTTAATTTTATGCCTTTTCTTTTGGTGTATCTCAAGTTTGCATCTTGGTTGGACATTATATGGGAATGGGTTGCACTTGCTTCACACCCTTTGTTACAAGATAAAAATGAGAGATACATTTGTGTTGAGTTTTACTTACACCCTTTCTTTATATGGCATTTATATGGGAATGGGTTGCTCTTGCTTCACACCCTTTTGCTTAGAAAAGTGTAAGGTACTCAACACTTAGGAATTGCATTGAGAATTTTGAATGAGATTTATTTTACATAACATTGCGAAGCAAATGAATTCTATAACGCCTTAGCCTTTTCTTATCAATTGATACATCACTTTAATTTTTATTGCAAGACTTAAAATCAACAACTAAAATCAACCAATCAAATTCTCTTGAACAAAGCCTTGGACTCGTAATCACCACATCGTCTTTCCGACTATCCTTGTGGTTCGACACTTGGACTTACCAAGTATTATAACTTGACGACCTACACTTGGGTTCCTAAGCGCGGAAGTATTTCGGGCGCGTCAAGTTTTTGGCGCCGTTGCCGGGGATACGGCGAAAGACGGATTACGGGTTTTGTACAAAAATCCGCTTTGTAAGTATTTTTTCTCCCTTTGTGAATAAGTTTTTCTTGCTTATTATTTTCTTCTTTTTTAGGTGGCAATTTTCTTTAAGATCCCCTTCCCGGGCTTATGCTCGGGGACTTGTACATCGATCTTCGTATAAGCCCACCAAGAGGCCAACCACCACCAAGGCATCCTTCTCCATCACCTCCTCCATCCGAGATGGATAACGATGACAATGAGTCAAATGCCGGAGAGAACAATGATCAAAATCATCCGGTCCGCACAATGCGAGATTACCTTCAACCTCCTCGAGGCACTTCAAACTCTTGCATTGTCATTCCCGCGGGTCAAGCCGGAACATTTACTCTCAAACCGGGCATGTTGCAACATATACCATCATTCCATGGTATGGATTCCGAAAACCCTTACTTGCATTTAAAAGATTTTGAGGAAGTTTGCTCTACTTTTATAGAAGCTAACACAAATGAGGAAGTAATGAGGTTAAAACTTTTTCCATTCTCTTTAAAGGACAAAGGCAAAATATGGCACAATTCTCTACGTCCCAATTCCATTCAAACTTGGCAAGAATTACAAACCGAATTTTTAAAGAAATTCTTTCCCGTTCATCGAACCAATGCTTTGAGAAGGCAAATTTCAAACTTTTCTCCTAAAGAAAATGAAAGTTTTTACAAGTGTTGGGAAAGATACAAAGAACTTTTGAATTCTTGCCCCCATCATGGACATGAGACATGGAGTATTGTGAGCTATTTTTACGAATCACTCACACCCGCCATGCGCACGTTTGTGGAAATGATGTGTAATGGAAATTTTTTGAGCAAAAGTCCGGAGGAAGCTTTGTTGTACTTTGATGAAATAGCCGAAGGTGCCCAAAATTGGAACACCTACACGGATGAGGTTAAGGGTAAAGTTTCCGAGAGAGGGGGTTTGTACCAATTGTCAAAAGGTGATGATATTGAGTTAAAATTTATGCAATTGTCAAAGAAGGTCGAAGCCATGGAGTCTAGTAAAATGAGAGAAGGTAGTGTAGGTACTAGTACCGTTTGTGTCATTTGTGAGAAGGTGGGACATTCCACGGAGGAATGTCACACAATTCCGGCCTTCAAAGAGGTCCTTCAAAGTCCCTCACAAGTCAATGCTATGAACTCATACCCTAGGCCACACAATGACCCATTTTCTCAAAGGTACAATGAAGGGTGGAGAAATCATCCTAACTTTAGTTGGGGGGGAAACCAAAATGCTCATGCGAATTCAAATTCCTACCAACAAAGACCACCTCCACCCCAAAACAACTCTTTTGGTCAAACTAACCCAAACCCAAATTCAAATTTGGAGTCTCTTTTGCGGCAATTTATAGACAAGACCGATAGAGAGGTTAGTGATTTGAAAACCCAAATGTCCAAACTCACAACCGCGTTGTCCACCCAAGAAAAAGGAAAATTTCCATCTCAACCCTTAGCCAATCCCCGAGGCCAAGCTTTACTGATCAATGAGGGTGAATCGAGTGGAAATATTGAGGAGTTGAAATCCATCACCATCCTTAGGAGTGGAAAAGAGATTGACAAAACTATAGTTCCTAAGGCCAAAAAGCCGGTGGACATAGCCGAGTCAAGTCAAGTTGAGGAGATCACCTTAGAGGAGAGAATGAGAGAAGAAGAGAAAGTTGGAAAAGAGGATTTAGAGAAAATCAAGAATAGTGTCAAAGTCCCTTTTCCGGAGAGGTTATCTCAACCTTTCAAGGAGACCCGAAATGCCGAAATTCTTGATGTGTTCAAACAAGTGAAAATTAACATTCCATTGCTTGATGCGGTAAAACAAATTCCTTCTTATGCAAATTTTTTAAAAGATTTGTGCACCACTAAGAGGCGATTAAATGTTAAGAAGAAGGCATTTATGGCGGAACAAGTGAGTTCAATAATGCAAGGCACTCGAATTCCAAAATTCAAAGATCCCGGTTGCCCCACCATTTCTTGTTTGATTGGCAACTTTAGAATCAAAAATGCATTACTTGATTTGGGGGCGAGTGTAAATGTTTTGCCATTTTCGGTCTACCAACAATTGGGTTTAGGAGAGTTGAAACCTACGAAAGTCACGATCCAATTGGCGGATCGATCGGTCAAGATTCCAAGGGGAATTGTAGAAGACGTGCTAGTTCAAATTGATAAATTCTATTTTCCCGTGGATTTCATAGTTCTTGACATGCAACCGGTATCCAATCCCGGAAATGAGATTCCCGTAATTTTAGGAAGACCCTTTCTTGCAACATCAAATGCCATCATCAATTGCAAGAATGGGATTGTAAAATTGGCCTTTGGAAATATGACTCTTGAGCTCAACGTGTTTTTAATAAGTAACAAACAAGATGATTTTGATGATGAAATTGAACATGTCAACATGATAGAGTCATTAGTACAAGACCATTTTTCTTTCACTTATGAATCGGAATCATTGGAAGATTTGCTAACCACTCCCAATGATCCCGAGGAATGTGTGCATGTGTTTTCTTTGGATGATAGGAACAAGGAAGAACTCTTGAAGAATGAAGAAAATGCACAAGTAGAACCGCCAAAGCTTGAAGGAAAGATGGAGCTCAAGCCCCTTCCTAGCAATTTAAAGTACGCTTTTCTAGGTGCTTTTGAAACTTACCCCGTGGTAATTTCTTCCGAACTCTCAAATGATCAAGAAGAACGGTTGGTAAGTATGCTAAGTAAGTATCGAAAAGCTTTTGGGTGGAAGTTAGCCGACCTCCAAGGAATTAGTCCATTGATTTGCACTCACAAAATTCACTTGGAGGAAGGTGCAAAGCCATCAAGACAATTTCAACGCCGATTAAACCCTCACATGCAAGAAGTAGTAAGAACCGAGGTGTTGAAATTGCTTGATGCCAAGATCATCTATCCAATTTCGGATAGCAAATGGGTGAGTCCGACCCAAGTTGTACCTAAAAAATCCGGGCTTACGGTAGTAAAGAATGAAAATGATGAGTTGATACCTCAAAGAGTCACCACCGGGTGGCGAATGTGCATAGACTACCGTAAGTTAAATGAAGTCACTAGAAAGGACCATTTCCCTCTCCCGTTTTTAGATCAAACACTTGAAAGAGTAGCGGGTCATGAGTTCTATTCTTTCTTAGACGGATTTTCCGGGTACAACCAAATCGAAATTGATCTTGAGGACCAAGAAAAAACAACCTTCACATGTCCGTTTGGTACTTTTGCTTTTCGAAAAATGCCTTTTGGCTTGTGCAACGCACCGGCCACTTTTCAAAGATGTATGTTGAGCATATTTAGTGATATGGTAGAAAAAACTCTAGAGGTTTTTATGGACGACTTTACCGTTTACGGTAAGTCGTTCGATAATTGTTTGCTCAATGTTGAACATGTTTTAGAAAGGTGCGTCGAGAAGCAACTCGTCCTCAATTGGGAGAAATGCCACTTCATGGTGACAAAGGGCATTGTATTGGGCCATGTTGTATCGGGCAAAGGCATTGAAGTAGACAAGGCAAAAATCGAGCTTATCTCAAAGCTCCCCACCCCCAAGTCAATCAAGGATGTTCGCTCATTCTTGGGGCATGCCGGATTCTACCGAAGGTTCATTCAAAATTTTAGCACCATTGCTAAACCCATGTGCAAATTGCTCTTGAAAGATGCCCCATTTGAATGGACAAAGGAATGTGAAGAAGCCTTTGTAAAACTCAAACACAGGCTCACTACCGCACCCATCATGCAAACCCCCGATTGGAGTTTGCCATTTGAACTCATGTGCGACGCAAGTGATTATGCCGTTGGGGCGGTCCTCGGTCAAAGAAAAGACAAAAAGCCCGGAGTCATTTACTATGCGAGTCGAACTCTCAATGAGGCTCAAATGAACTACACCACCACCGAAAAAGAACTCTTGGCTATTGTCTTTGCCCTCGACAAATTTCGGTCTTACCTCATTGGGTCACCTATTGTCATTTTCACCGATCATGCGGCCCTCAAGTATCTTTTCACAAAGAAAGATGCAAAGCCAAGGCTTCTAAGATGGATTCTTCTCCTACAAGAATTCAATCTTTTCATAAAGGATAAGAAGGGTGTCGAAAATGTGGTGGCGGATCATTTATCTCGCCTTTCATTCACCGACCACATTGAAGAGAGTGCTATTAAAGACTCTTTTCCGGATGAGCAACTATTCACAATCTCTTCTTCACCATGGTATGCCGATATCGTGAATTATCTTGTCTCTGGAAAGTTGCCAAGCCATTGGAATGCCCAAGATCGAAGAAAATTCTTGTCCGAGGTCAACCGGTTCTATTGGGATGACCCGTACTTGTTCAAGTATGGGGCGGATCAAATCATTCGCCGATGTATTCCCAATGACGAGTTCGAAAGAGTTCTAAGCTTTTGCCATAATGAAGCTTGTGGTGGACACTTTTCGGCCAAGAAGACGGCCGCTAAGATCTTACAATGTGGCCTTTATTGGCCAACGATGTTCAAAGATGCCCACGCCTTTTGCAAAGCTTGCCCGAGATGCCAAATGCTTGGAGGAATCACAAGAAAAAGCATGATGCCTCTCAACCCGATCCTCGTGGTTGAAATCTTCGATTGTTGGGGCATTGACTTCATGGGACCGTTCCCATCTTCTTTTGGTAATCTCTATATCCTTCTTGCGGTTGATTATGTTTCCAAATGGGTGGAGGCCGTAGCTTGCAAAACAAATGATCACAAAGTTGTGATTCGATTTTTAAAAGATAATATTCTTGCAAGATTTGGCACCCCAAAGGCAATAATAAGTGATGGAGGCTCACATTTTTGCAACAAACCTTTTGAATCATTAATGCAAAAATATGGTGTAAACCATAAGGTGTCCCTCGCTTATCATCCTCAAACAAATGGGCAAGCGGAGCTTGCAAATCGAGAGATAAAACAAATTTTAGAAAAAACGGTAAATCCTAATCGCAAAGATTGGTCATTGCGACTAAACGATGCTCTTTGGGCTTACCGAACCGCTTTCAAAACAACTCTCGGGATGTCGCCATATCGCATTGTGTATGGCAAGCCTTGTCACTTGCCCGTTGAATTGGAACATAAATCATTTTGGGCAATAAAATTGGTGAATAGTGGATTTGAGGAATCCGGTAAAAACCGGATGTTACAAATAGAGGAATTGGAAGAATTGAGGAGGGATGCGTATCAAAATTCAAAATTAAGCAAGGAAAGGGCGAAAAAATTTCATGATAAATCGATTTTGAGAAAAGATTTCAAACTTGGTCAAAAAGTCCTTGTTTATGATACGCGTCTCCACCTCTTTCCCGGAAAATTAAAGTCTCGTTGGACCGGCCCTTACATTGTCAAGCATGTATTTCCATTTGGGGCCGTGACGGTGGTTGATCCAAAAACGAGTTTCGAATTCAAGGTTAACGGGCAAAGATTGAAATCGTTTTTGGAAATTCCAACGCTTGAGGAGTCCACCCCTCTAAGCGACCCGACCTACGCCTAACAAGCGTGGGTCATGTTTGTATATAATTTTTGTTTATTTTCTGGAGTTTTAGGAGTATCGTCACACTTCCGGAAAGTTCAAGGACCATTTTGTAAAAGCTGCAAACTTGAGGGTACAAGGGAGAATGGACCAAAATGCAAAACAGAAAACTTTGGAGAAGAAGAGGAGTGCATTGCCGTGTGGCTGATCGATCAGAGAACCCCTCTGATCGATCAGAGGGCACATTTGACTGGTCAACTTGCAACTTTGACTTTTTTTTAAGCCACACAACTCATCTCTCTCTCCCATTTCTATCCACCCACGAGCCTTTCTCCCTCCCAACCTCCATTACACCTCTCTTCACCTTCCCAAACACCAAAATTACTCTACCAAATCCTCCATTGAAGCCCATACACCCTCTAAACCCTTCTAATCCTTCACCACTTTCTCCATTTTTACCCAAAAATCATCAAACCCATCACTTTCTCTCACTAAAAATTCAAACCCTTCACCCCACCTCCATTTTCGAAATCCTCACCAAAAATTCAGATTTGTACCTTCTATTCTACCCAGTTATCATCTCAAGCACATAACCTTCACTCTCATCCATTAATTTCCACCCAAATCCACCCAAATCTTGAATTTTGACCCCATAGATCCCCAATTTCGAAACCCACTTGTCCCAAGCTCCAATGGCATCATCCTCTACCAACCCAAGTCCAAGAAGAAGCATGGTCACTACTCCTAACTTTGAAACTCCATTCTTATTTTTATTTATTTAATTTTTTATTTTGCTTTATTTTCTTTTTGGGTTGTTGGATTATCTAAACATAACTATTTGTGATAGTTTGAGCTTGAATTTTGCATGTTATGTTTGACTAATGCTAACCCACTTTTTTTAGATTTTTGTATATATTGTAGCTTTGAAATTAATCCTAGCTTCTTTTTGGAGAAATTGGAAAGCAATTTTCCAAGAATTTGCCCATTTTTCGTCGTCTTCAAGAGCATTGAGGACAATGCCAACTTTAAGTTGGGGGGTGAGTACTTTCAAATCTCAAATTTTTAAGCATGCTTACTTTCAATGTTAATTTTCTTCATGCTAGGATCGATTTCACCATCTTATCGAAGTTTGAAAAATGATGATCAATTTTTTTTAGAATTGTCCATGAATTGATGGTTTTTGGCATGAAATTCTTGATTTGGATAGGTAGTTGAGTGATAATCTCTATGGCATTGCTTCATTTAGATTCTTGAGCCTTGTAGTTTTCTATGAATATGCATAATGTTGTGGCTTGATTTAGTCTTTAGTATCACATAGAGTGATTTTCATCTTGTGTAGAGAGAAGTAATGTTCAAATGCAATAAAAGCTCTTTCGAAAAGATCCTCCTTAGAGGGGACACATGCATGGCACTTACAAAAAATTGAGAACTTGGATGACTTTTAAACTTAATATTGACTTTAAGCTTCACTTGACTAAATTCATAAGTCATTTTGTCTAATATTAAGGATAGGCAAAGGTTACCATATGGAAAAAGGGTGAATAGCTTCCTTTGTGCATTTAAAAAAGAAAAGAAAAGAAAAGAAAAGAAAAGAAGAAACTATGAATGCAAAATCACAAAGTGAGACCGCTGCCCTCCATAGAGATGCAAACCACCTTGAGCTAATTTAGCAAAAAGTCCAAGTAAAAGATAAAGAAAAGTGCTTAAAATTGACAAAGTTCTTGAGCTTTTGTTTTTGAAAGATTTCTCTCTTCCACTATTGATGAATATAACTATTTGTGATTAAAAATGATTGTGTCATAGATCCATATGCTTAGTATGTTCAAATGGGAATGTGGAGCTAGTTTCTAAAGGAGATTATAAGCAATGGAGATCGTCATTCAAATGCCAACATTCCGGAAATTGTAATAGTAATGCCAAACACTTGAATCAATTCATGGAAATGCTTCAATTCTACTACTTAGAGTTCAAACTTCGGATGTTTGTGGGTATCATCACTGTAAACCTTCACGAGACACAACTCGTCTTCTAGGGGAACTTAGGAGTTCAAAGGCTTAATGCATGTGCTAAATGCATTTTCGGATATTATACATAGCTATTTTTATTTTGCTTGCTAAGGGACTAGCAAGAGTTTAGTTGGGGGGTGTTGATAAACGCGTAATTTTGTAGTCGCTAACGCTCTTTTGATTGTGTTTATCGCGTTTATTTTAGCCTAGATTAATTAAATTAATCCACTTCTTGTGCACACACTCAAAATATCAAGAATTGCTTTAACATGGCTCAAAGTAGCCTTTTCTAGTGTGTTGAGTGTACCTGCAGGCTATGGAAGCAAGTTGGGAAGCTTTGGGAAGTGTACAAGAGAGATAGAAGCCAAAAGAGAAGAAAAAAAGTCTCCCGAAGTGTCCTCTGATCGATCAGAGGAGCCTCTGATTGATCAGAGGCCACCTTTTAGTGCAAAACCTGCCCTCTGATCGATCAGAGCTTTCTCTGATCGATCAGAGCCCACCTTACAAGCCAAAATCTCCCCTCTGATCGATCATAGGATCCTCTGATCGATCAGAGACCTCCCAGAATGCACTGCACAGCCCCCAAAAGCAGCTCTTCTCCCCTTTTGATGCATTGAAACTCACCAAAAATTGCTGGCCTCTCTATTTTTGTTCTAGCCTCAGGTGTTTACCTAGGGGTCCCTTAGAAAGTGTGATAGAATAGCCATTTTTGGCATTGTTTTGCCTTTTTATTTAACTATTTTATTTGTTCTCATTTGGGGATATGTAATTTCTAGATCTAGATTAGTTATTTAAGTGGCTTTTCCCTGCACTTTATTTCATCATCTATCACTTGTAAGAAATCTAGAGAGAGAAACTCTTGAGAGAAATGGAAATCCCTTTAATGGTTTTTATTCATACAACTATCATGGAGTAGTTTCATTGCTAAGGCTAAAGGATGAAGTTTGCATTGCATTAATTATGTAAGTTTGTTTCTCATTCCATTGTTAGTATTGTTAAATACTTCTTGAATCCTTCATCTTCTCCATTCAATCAACCATTCATAAGCTAGTAAGATAATCCTCATAAGGTGATTTGACTTTGTATGCCTTGTATACATAGATCTCAAGCATTAATGAGGAGATGATGCACTTGTGTATTTCTTATTAGCCTATGTCCATTCCTTCTATGATTGAGATACTTTACATTGCCAAGCATGTTTAGTCTTTGAATATTCATGGAAATACCATAAATTTGAGATTCCAATCCTTGAATGCTTTAATGATATGTTGAGTGCTTTCTACACTTTATGTGATTTTGAGACTCAATATTTTCTTAGTTAGAGTGTTGCCAAGGAGGATCTCTTAAGTTTATGCCATAACCAACTATACTAATCACCTTAAGGATTCAATTTGTATTTATCAAATGTGTCTAAATCGGATGATTTAATCTCCACCTAGACCTCCCAATCTTAGACAAATGAAATGTTATGATTTATTGAGCTAAACTTTTTAGTTGGCCATTTTCATAATCAAGTCAATTGCCTAGGGGAAACTAACAATGAATTCTCAATGCCTAGTTTAATTTTATGCCTTTTCTTTTGGTGTATCTCAAGTTTGCATCTTGGTTGGACATTATATGGGAATGGGTTGCACTTGCTTCACACCCTTTGTTACAAGATAAAAATGAGAGATACATTTGTGTTGAGTTTTACTTACACCCTTTCTTTATATGGCATTTATATGGGAATGGGTTGCTCTTGCTTCACACCCTTTTGCTTAGAAAAGTGTAAGGTACTCAACACTTAGGAATTGCATTGAGAATTTTGAATGAGATTTATTTTACATAACATTGCGAAGCAAATGAATTCTATAACGCCTTAGCCTTTTCTTATCAATTGATACATCACTTTAATTTTTATTGCAAGACTTAAAATCAACAACTAAAATCAACCAATCAAATTCTCTTGAACAAAGCCTTGGACTCGTAATCACCACATCGTCTTTCCGACTATCCTTGTGGTTCAACACTTGGACTTACCAAGTATTATAACTTGACGACCTACACTTGGGTTCCTAAGCGCGGAAGTATTTCGGGCGCGTCAGTCACAAAGTGCTTGCCCATTGTAAACTACTTTTTAATTGTATAATACTTATGAATTTCAATTTTTTTTTTAAGAATATATATATAAAAACCGAATAAGTCCGAACTGAAAAGTTTGGTTCAAGTATGGGTTTGGAAGATTTAAAAACCAAACCGAAACAAAAAATTTAAATTCAGTTTGGGTGTCCGAGATTCTCATCCTAACCGAAATCGAAAACACCCTGCTGAGGACCACAAAAGTTAATATCTTATCCTTAATGTTAGTTGTTAGGAAGAGTATATATTGGGTGATGTTATATACACCCTTAATTTGTAGTCAGTACACCACAAAACTGATGCGGACAAGGCTAGCACATAATCAATCATGCGGATTGAAGCGTACATAGGCCTAATTCAAGTTTCCAGAGGTCCGATTATAAGAGCTCGTGCAAGAAAATTCAAAGAAGATCATATTTTAATTACTTTTAAATTATAGGACTTGTTTATTATTTTATTATTCAATTAGGATTATAAATATTTTTCTTATTCAATTTGGATTGTTTTAGGAGTATTTCCTTAGTCAAATATGATTTTTTTACTTTCCTTATTGTGTTAGGATTAGAAATTCTTTTCTGTACCCTATTTAAAGGGGATGATTGTATTATTTTAATTAGAGAGCTATGGATTAATAAAATTGTGAGAGCTTTTCTCCTTTGTTCTTTTAGAACATGTTGAACAAATCCGGTTTGTCCGTAATGTTCATTCAACTTATCAATTGATTCATCATCATCAATTGTGGCGTCATTCGCGTATACCAAGGTTTGCATCTCTCTATAGGTGTTGGGTCGCGGTGTCCATTAATCCATCTATCCTTATATACGAAGGTTCTTATTCTTTAGAAACAACGGGTTGCAGTGCCATTCAAATCTAATCTAGGTTCTTAATTTGCTACGGTTTTCGTGTGTATCTGTGTCGAGGTTCGCACAACCAATTTTTTGTGTTTGCGGGTTTCGTGCGATATCACCGTGGGTCGTATCAGTTGATATATTATTGTGGCTACAAAATCATACGTTGATTGCCTAATTACATAAAATACAAGTCGGTGAAAAGTTACAGACTTGAAGGTTCACATTTGGTGACAGTTTATTGAGAAAGAAATAAAAATTCGGCCAAAGGTAACTGTTTAGGTTAAGTCGGTGAAACGTTACCGAATCGAATGTCTAAGTTTGGCAACGAGCCACCGACTACAAATCATGAGTGTATATAACATTACCCATTCATCTATTTAGTCTTAAAAACTACAAGTCATTGTGCCAATTATTGGGCTGCTATCACTCTCGAAAACAATTGATTCGGTTCTTTTAATTTTTCAAATAATAAACAATTACTTATTAAATTTTTCCTAACCAAAAATATATTGTCCAATTAATAAAACGAGGCAGTAGATTAAAAGGGCGTTTTCTATAATTACATTAAATAGAACATTTTTTATTTTTATTCCAAAGTACGGATACACTTTTTCCTTTACATATATAAAATACCTTTCTTCCATTTTTTTCCCTAATAAAACTATTTTAATTATTAACAATCATCACCACCACCATCCCTCACTGCCGTAGCGACCACCATCCCTCACTGCCGTAGCGACCACCATTGGAGTTTTGGCGACGTCACTAGAGTTCTGGTGCAGATATTGTAAATTTGTTTCTGCACTAAATTCACAAGCAATTAATGATATATATTTTATTGCAAATTTTTTTTTGCACTCAATCCACTAGCAACTAATGTTATAGATTTTAGTGCAAATAATGTTTTTACACAAAATCCCTAAACAAATTAAAATATAAATTTTATTACAAATTTATTTTTGCACTAAATATGTAAATTTGAGAGCAAATTTGTTTGGCATTGTGTAATAATTCTCGCCGAAGCTCCGGTAATGGTCGCCGGAGCACCGGTGATGTAGTCAAAGCGCCGGCAAAGGTCGCCAGAATTCCGATGGGTGGTGGTGATGGAGGTGGTTGGCAAGACTTGAGAACTACCAATGATAATAATTAAATAAACTATTGTCCATTCAAAAAAAGGGTCTATCCTTTTAGTGGATTAAAATTGAAAATTGTTCTTATGGATAAACTAAATTGTAGATGAAATCATTTATTTAGTATGGAATAAGAAGACGTCATTTGTTTGAATATAATTATGAAAGAAGAACTTAGAGCCCATTTTATCTAATAAAACGAATGCAACTTATAATCCATTTGAGTAAATGTGTTGGTCAGTATTATGGATGCACACTCTTGGATTCGATTAGTTTACAACTTAAACATAATTAAACCAAACAAATCTAATCTGTTCCAAAAATTAATACCTAATCCAAACCAATTATGTGAAAAAACTAAACAAAAACAGATTTGTTCAGATTGGTTTGTCAATTACAAAAGTTCGTAACTTCATTTTTTTTTTAAGTTATGTAAATTTAAGAGGAGAAATATATATTATCAATAAACCAACAACCAAGGGCCAACACTCTATTTTTTCAAGCTAAAACGTGGTCCTTTTGCACTTACTAACGTACCGCACAATTTTTTATTAGTTTAAAAGTATTTAAGTTTAGACAAATTTTAAATAGGTAATTAAATGATTTTTTTTTAATTTACATTAGGATTAATCACTTGTTTTTATATCATTTATAATATGTTTGTAGTCTAGGATAATTACGGACAAATTGACCAATAATATTAAATACTAAATAATCCAGATACATATGCTAAATATATATTATTATTTATTATTGGTTTCGGATTGGTTCGGTTAATTCAATGACTAAAATCTAGAACTAAACCAATCCAATTGAATTTTGAAAAAATAAAATCTAAATCAATTTAATTAATTTTATGAACTTAAACATGCCAATTTAATAAGACTATAGCAAAGACATACAAATGTTGGACGTACAAGAGGTTTTTAACACGCAACAATCAAGTCGTCTAACAAGGTCATTGCTTGACATTGACTGTCAAATCAATTTAATTTCTCTTACATTTTTTATTTTTTTATTCAAGGATTTCTCCATAGGATCCTTGCTTGCAGTGCATAGTTGACGCTGGCTAAGTATTATTTTTCTATTAGACGGTCTTAGTTTATTCACTATTTTGTTAACAACGCTGGAATGTATTGGACGCTTCGGGTGTTATTTTGATAAATTTGTCCATTTTCACTAAAACCAAAATTAAAATAAAATGTTCGATTTCAAATTAACAACTTTACCAATTAGAATTCAAAATAAAAAGTTAATACCAAACTGCTCAATTTATAAACGTTTAAGGTTTCTATTTGATAGCAACATGTAAAATGATAGAAAATAAAATTAATATTGGTAAGAAGTTGGAAAATAAGTTGATGCATGTCGTGAGATAAACTCCATGTCATACTCATTTTTGCAAGTATATATGTGTCCACCATCCTTCTTTATTTTTTGTGAATTTTTTCTTCTTTGCCACCCAAATAATTTTTTTTGCATGAAAAAGAAAACCAAAAAGTAAGAGTTAATCTCACAACATGCCTCAATTTATTTCCATACTTTTCACACAAATCAATTTTTCTTACCATTTTCTATGTTACTATCAAACGGAATTTAAATTCTTGGTTTTTGTTTTCTTAAAAAAGAAATGTCAAACGTATCTTCCTTTTTAACTACAATAAGAAAGAAAACCATCCTTTGAACTCTTGGTACTTTTATGATAGTTATAGTAATTTTTTTAGAAATTAATAAGGTCAGGATGGGCCAATTTTATTAATTAAATGAGGTTTTAATTTATTAATAAATTATTAATTTATCGAAAAGTTGATAATTTATTAATTTACCGAAAGATTTGTGTTTCAAATATTGTACCTTGATCTTCCTTAGATTTTATTTCCTATAAACATAATTAAGTAAATTATATTATCATTTAATAATCCCAATATAGTAATATGGGTCTTCCCTAAATTTTTATTTCGTTCAAACTTAATTAAGTAATTATATTATCCTTTGATGTTCCAAAATTAAATACTATTTATATATACCATCTCTCTTCTTCTTCTTCTTCTTCTTCTTCTTCTTCTTCTTCTTCTTAATATTATTATATTCCCTAAATTATATTATCATTTGATAAGGTGGAACTTTATAATTATTAAAGGTTCCTTCATGTGTGGCTTAGATTTGAAATGTGCATATTGGATACATTTTTTTTTCTAGCCAGATAGTTTTTGGGCTGAAAATTCTGGATTTAACGGATTTAGTCTCTATTTTTTTTAAGCTATTTCAACAATGGTTCGAGATTTATTTTTATTCTTTTTCTAGGGTATTGACTTATTTTTAATTGCTATATATTATTTAATTTTATTTTTTTAAAAATATGTATACACGTGATAACACAATATTCGCCGAAAAGTATATTTAAAAAAGTAATACTTTATTCTAATCAAGATTCAAATTCAACACTTACTCCCCCTAATAAGTGCCCCTGTTAAACACGCTCCTGGTCCCTTTATTATTGATGTGAACATTCCACTCCTTCAATTCCGCACGATGGAATAACTATTATTGGTGTGGGCTTTTTTTTTTATTTATGTCATTTCTTTATTAATTGGGCCCCATTAGTTTTTGACTACTTTTTCCGCAACTTTGGGCCAAATTGCGTAATTGTGTTGCAAATTGTTGGTCACACAGTGAGTCCTTCTAGCCGCTTCCTTTCAAGTTTTTTCAAGCTGTTTTTCGAATGTGTTATTTAAAAATATAAGTTACTATCCTTTAAATAAATATAGATATATTCATGGAGTCAAGATCTGGTATGAATTGGTATGTATACAAATATTTTAGCTTCGTTCTTTTGTTGTTAAAACATTGAAGAGATACTTTCAGCAACGAAAAAGTGCCTCTAAAGACCAGTATGAACTAGCTTGTACAAACTCACCATATTAACGCTTACACCTTTGTCAGTAATAACATACTGTAAGAATTTTGTATAAGTATTTGTCTATTATTTTAGATTTATTGAACCCACATATACGTATCAATAAAAAATTGTTGTGAAGAGAGAGAGAAGAAGAAAAAGAAGACGACGACGACTAAAGAGAACACTTTAGAAATACCGAAGAGATGGAAGACTAAAGAAATTAAGCGTGAAGATGGGGATGAAAAAAAAATGGCTTCTTGCGTAGTTGTGTTGCACATGTAACGGATTGTTGGTCACACAGTGAGTGCTTCTAGCTTCTTCTTTTTTTCAAGTTTTTTCCACTGTTTTTAAAATGTGTTATTTTAAGGCTCATTTGATTGCTAGGATAAAAAAGAAAAATAAACTCCGTTAGTTTGTGTGAAAAGATAGAAAATAAGGTGAGATCATCATTTCCTATAAATAAAAGCTCCTCGATGCCCTTCTTTTTTCATCCTTCAGCCTACACAAACTTAGTTACAAAAATCATGGCTTCATCTTTCTATCTGTTCATGTTCATGCGTCTCCTTTTCCTACTACATACCTTTCATCCTGTCATGGTTACCAAATCGTACTCTTCTGCGCAACCATTGTGCCACAACAATGAGTACGCTGCTTTAATACAGTTCAAGCAGAGCCTTTCACTTAGTGAAAATGCGTCTCGTGATCCTTTAGCTTATCCAAAAGTTGCATCATGGAAGCTTGGAAGGGACGGCGATTGCTGCACATGGGACGGAGTCGAATGCGACCAAGACACCGGACACGTGATTGGCCTCGTGCTGAATAGTAGTCTTCTCTACGGTTCTATCGACTCAAATAGCAGTCTCTTCAACCTTGTTCACCTTCAAACACTCAACCTCGCTGACAATGACTTCAACTACTCTCGAATACCATCTAAAATCGTCCGTTTTTCAATGTTGACAACCCTTAATCTCTCCTGCTCCGCGTTTTACGATCAAATCCCATCTGAGATCTCGGGGTTGTCCAAGTTGGTTTCGCTTGATCTGTCCGGAAATGATTACTCCGCTTATTACCCAAGTTTTTTGAAACTTGAGAAGCCTGGTCTCAGAGGCCTTGTTCAAAACTTAACCAACTTGAAGGAACTCGATCTGTCTGAGGTAGATATATCTTCTCAAGTACCGGAGAACTTGGGCAATTTAACATCTTTGACGTCTCTCAGACTCAAAAACTGTGGACTCTATGGTGAATTCCCAACAGCCATATTCCACCTACCACATCTAGAAATTCTCTCTGCACGGGACAATGAGAATCTAAATGGTTCTTTGCCTGAATTTCACCGAAATAGCCCCCTTAAGATTTTAGCACTCCGCAATACAAGTTTCTCTGGTGTGCTACCGCACTCTATCGGAAATCTCAGTTCCTTGAGCATGTTGGTCCTTAGTGCTTGCCACTTCTCTGGTTACCTTCCAGCTTCACTCAATAATTTGACTCTTCTGACGTACTTAATCCTTAGAGAAAATCAATTCAGCGGGCCAATTCCAATTTTGGAAAGCCTTTCTCAACTCACTACGTTATCACTTTCCTCAAATAAGTGGGACGGAGGGGATCTGTTTTGGCTCGGTAAGCTAACAAAACTCACCGCGTTGGAACTTTGTCTTGCCAATCTGTCTGGTGAGATCCCGTCATCTCTTGCAAACCTCACCGAACTTGCAACAATAGACCTCCGCAATAACCAATTGGCTGGTGAAATCCCGTCTTGGCTTACAAACATAACCAAAGCAATTTACATAGACCTTTCAAATAATCAATTTCAAGGCCAAATCCCAAGCTCATTCCCTCAACTAAAAAATCTTTTTTTTCTGAGTCTTACAAATAATAAACTCAGTGGCACGGTGGACGCCGACATTTTTCTTAGCCTAAGAAAACTTACCTGTCTCCAATTAAGTGGAAACTATATTACATTTCTCCATAACAACAAAACCAATGATACTTTTCCAAGTTTCATCCTTTTGTTCTTAGGCGATTGTAACATAATAGAGTTCCCTCATTTCCTACGCTTTCAAGATGAACTAGAGGCACTAATCCTTGCTGGTAACAAAATTCGCGGCAAAATACCAGAGTGGGTGTCTAATATGTCCAAAGAAACCCTTGTTACAATAGACTTAACGTATAACAAGCTGGAAGGGTTTGAGCAGCTCCCAGAAGTTCTTCCATGGGTTAACCTGGGTACACTAGACCTTAGTAATAACATGCTACAAGGACCACTCCCAATTCCATCACTTAAAATATTTATTTACCGAGTATCATCCAATTTATTGACTGGAGAAATTCCTTCATCCTTCTGCGGCATGAGTGATGTTCAAACACTTGATTTCTCTAATAACAACATGCATGGCACCATTCCTCCTTGTTTGGGAAACCTAAGTTCAATGGTAGTACTAGATCTCAAGGGCAACAAATTCTCAGGAAGCATTCTTCAAACATATAGAGAAGGAAACAATTTAAGGATGATTGATTTAAGTCAAAATCTATTGGAGGGGCAGATACCGAGATCATTGGCAAATTGTATAAACCTTGAGATTCTTGATCTTGGAGACAACCATATAGAGGACACTTTCCCCTCTTGGTTAGGAGCTCTTCCAAGGTTGAGGATTCTTATCTTGCGGTCCAACATGTTCCATGGTGCAGTAGAGGGTCCCATAATGAATGATGATTTCCCTGAATTGCGGATTATTGACCTCTCTAACAATGGCTTTACTGGTAAGTTGCCTGTAGGCTGGAGCGCAATGAAAATTGCTCATGTAGACCAAGTAGCTTATTTGAAGGCAAACATAACCAGTATAATACAGGGGACAAAATGGACTGAACTCTTTGATTACACAATGACCATAACAACCAAATCCATAAAAACCAATTATAAGAAGATCCTCAATGTCTTCTTTGTCGTCGATCTCTCTAGCAACAAATTCAAGGGACAGATTCCACATTCTATTGGAAGCTTGAAGGGGCTTCAGTCACTCAACCTTTCGAACAATGACCTTATTGGTCCCATCCCACCATCTTTGGGGCAACTTTCACTTCTTGAATCATTAGACCTTTCTCAAAATAAGCTCTCAGGGGAGATCCCTACACAATTGGTGCATCTAAATTTTCTTGCTGTCCTATTTCTGTCCTATAACAATCTCAGTGGCCCCGTGCCAAAAGGAAAACAATTTGATACATTTCAGAATGATTCCTATGTGGGGAATTCAGCTCTCTGTGGAGAGCCTTTATCCATGAGATGTGGAGATCGAGGGACAACACTGCCTTTGACCATTGAACAAGGTGATGATTCTGAGTTTCCTAGTGGAGTAGATTGGATTGTACTATGCTTGGGACTTGGAAGTGGACTAGTGGTGGGGTTGATCAGTGGTCGTATTTTAGCCACAAGGAATCGTGAATGGTTTGTGGAGAAATTTGGAAGGAAGAAAGCAAATGGGAGAAGGTAGAGAAATAGGGTACAATTAAGTTGAATTCTTTCTTAATTTCAGCAGCAGCTTGTTGGGCTTTTAGAATAAAAGGTAATTTCTCCATTATGAATGAAGAAAGTAGAGTGTATACTTGTAATTGGATTCTACAGGTTGTGGCCTATGTTTACGTCATACTTTTGTTTATATACAACTGTTTTATGCAGTGAAGATGTGCTTGTTCGAATATCTATTGCGTATTGTTGTACAAGTAGGCCTACTTGGACCAAAATGGGCTTACACAGTAACCAATTTTATTATGGTTTATTTAGTGCATCTAATGGGTATGTGCATCTAACGGTTTATTATGGTTTATTTAGGGTTATGGTCTTCTCTAGTCATATCATTATATGCTATTTTCCTTTTCCTCAACTTTGAGAGAGATCCCATTGAGCACTTTAGAATTGTGATGGCGAAGACCAAAAAACTATAAAGCTGTCACCCTATATGTCGAAAATTTAGAACTCACGAATTTATAATTTTTTTTAGCATCGCTATATTATTTAACATGTAGATTAATATTATGTGAAAGCAAAATGATTATGTGAAAGAAATTTATTGTCCTTAAGCATAATTAATGAAGTCTAAATTTGATTCTTAAAAAAAACTATAAATTTTGGTTTGATAACAAATAAAATTACCTTAGTAATAGCATTCAGGATTTAAGATGACAAAATATTCATCCCAAAAAAGTTTGACCAACCATAACCGTAAGGTTGCTATTTCTTTTTTAATTGTGGTAAGCCCGGATATCTTTTAAAATAAATACAATTTGAGTTATGTCCCGCTTAAGTACATGTAAATATAGCATGTTAAACTCAAACAAACCCATATATATGATGAAGGAGAGCCGTGGCAATGTCCAAAAGGACCTAATAATAACGCGTTTCAAAGATAGTTAGGTTCAGTCATATAGTAAATGTAGCATCTTCGAATTTTCATATTTAAAGCTCTCTTCAACCTTGGATTAATGTTAGAATTGTTATATTTTTTGGCAGGCCAAGATTGAATTTGACACAACTCGCTCCAAAACTGACCATTAACCATCGTTATACAACTTTCAGTGCTAATATTATGTGACTATCTAAACTAATGTCTAAATTAACTGTTCAGATTTGATTTAAGTTTTTATGTTTGAATCCAATGGCTCAAAAACTCTTAACTGATTCTTTATATTTTCATTTGACAGCTCACATGTTTATGTGATAACAAATGTGTATTTATCTCTTAATTAATTTTAATTTATGTGATAAACTAAAAAACTATTTATGTCCTAATTAATTTTGATTTGTGTAGCATATTTCTATAATAACTAAACAAGTATTTATTAGTTAACTAATCACTATTGATTATTGAAGTGTTTAGAACTGTAATAAATAAATAAATAAATAATCGAATAACTTAAATTAGAATTAAAATTTAGTTTTTTTAGAATATTAGGTATGTATGAATAGTTTTGTTACTAAAATGACTTCTTTAGTTATATTTGTCCCTACCATTATTCAATTATTAGGCATGTATGAGTAGTTTTTATTATCAATTATTTATTGATATTTTAACATTTGGTTATATTAAATTCACTGTAAGTTTTAATTACTTAAAATTATTTATATTTCGTATTATAAATAGTAAAAATTATTTTTTCGAATGTAAGAATTATAACTTTTAACACCCTTTTATTTATAAAAAAACAAAAATAAAGGGCATCATGTCATATATACATTAACAACTACATTAATTGTTAATCATTAAAAAATTTAGATCTCACAAATTTATTTATTTATCTCTCAGGATTAAAGTAGTGATATTTACAATATCAGTTTGTTTGAAGAAAAAAATATAATTAATTATAAAAAATGATAAAAATAAATAAATAATAAATAAGTTAATTGTAGGTGATAAGGGCATATCCAAAACTTAGAGTAAATCTAATATTATATTTATTATTTTTTTAAAATAGAATAATAATAGTTTATTTTCTCTGGAAACAAATTCTAATTTTTAAATATTATGTTGATCTAAATATAAACATATTAATTTAAACTTATTTAATTATTCTCTTGACATAAGTTTATCCTATATGTGATTAGCAATTTCAAAATTTTAAAAATCGAAAAAATAAAAAAACTAATGAAAATATACAAGGTTGTCTTCTTTTCACAAACTTTTGAAATCATATGATTTGATAAATCATAAGATTTAAAAATTTGATCTAAAAATCTCATAATTTTCAATTTAGGTGTTTTTAAAACAAAATTAGAAAATTTTAAAATAGAGTAGTATAAGTTGGGTTTAAGTAAGATTTTTATACATTTAGGTATTTTAGTTTGAGAGAAAAGTCTTACTAACCAATAATAGGGGGAGAGATAAAATTAAAATGAGATTAATAAAATGATAAAATTAAAAAGAGATTAATAAGATTTAAACTATGGCGATTCCAAAATCCGACCAATAGTAAAGAAAAGATAAGATTAAAAAGAGATTGATCAAATTTAAACTCTAGGGATTCCAAAATCCCAACATTTTGAGCAGATTTTGAAATCACGTGATTTACATGATTTCAAAATTTGGCGAAATTTAAAATATGAAAATTTATCCCAAAATAACACTATTAAATTATATAAATCACATAATTTTTGAAATATTATTTGAAAATCATGCGAAAAGAACGTACCATAAATGGATTATGTTGAGATTAACTTTATTTACGAAAATCATGCGAGGGTTTTAAAGAACGTACCATAAATGGAAATTATGTTGAGATTAACTTTATTAATTGACGGAAAGTCAATAGCTTAAGTTTAGGGTTTTAAAGCCATATTTATTTGAAAAAACTAAATATATCTAAAAATTATAATTAATTGAAACTATACTTAACCAAAAGCATATTTATTTAAATATAACTTATAAACATTAAATTAAAATCTCTACCCTATCCTTACCCCTATATATACTTATAAACATTAAATTACTCTTCCTCTCCTTACCCCTTGTAATTAGATGAGTATTTTAAAGAAAAATGTTATATTTCAGCAAAGTTAAGACAAATTGACAGAATTTACGTGAACACGAACTTAAGCCATTTAGCACCCAAACTTTTTTGGATTATAAAATTAAAAAGAAGGAGTCCGTCCCATATTGGGGTTTGCTTAGTGGAAAACCTGTCGAATTATGCAATTTTCCAACCCTAATTATAATGGAAGTGCAATTAGATAGACTTAATTTACTCTACTACTATTTGAATAAAAGATATACAATTACTTTTCTAAAATTTGGTTAGGATTAAAAATTAAAATTAATTCCATAGGGGAAATTTAATTCCTTTTATTTTCAAATTAAGATTATACTACTACTTTTTTAGGATAATGTTAAAATTAATTTATCTAAAAAATAGAAAAATTGGAATAAGAACTCTTAATATGAATAAAAAACTAATTAAAATTATGAGTAATTATAGATATAAAAAATTTAATAATAAACATGATTTTAGATAGTATCACCAATAATTATATATGTACAATCAAATTGTTCCCTATGTACTAGCATTAGCTAGTATGTTTATAATTTAGGATACTTGTGGACAAATTGACAAATAATATTAAATATTAAATAATTCGCATACACATAATAAATATATATTGTTATATATTATCGGTTTCGGATTCGGATTTGTTTGGTTAATCTAATGGCTAGAATCCAAAACTAAACCAATTCAATTAATTTTATAGATTTAATCAAGCCAATTTAATAAGAACTGATTAATTCGGTTTATTGGGCTGCCCACAATTAATTTAACGTTGACCATCAAATCAATTTGATTTCTCTTACTTGAGTCATGTGTATAAGTTTTGCTCCCCGTTGTATGCAAGATTAGAGTTTGTATTTATATGTTTAAGCCCAAAATGTTGTTGATATTACTTATATAAAACAATTTGAAGGGGGCTAATAGATTGTAGTATGTTTATAACGATGTTGAGTAGTGATGTACATGGATTATTCAAAGGTGGATTAAGGTATAGGTCCATGTGGAGCAAAGGTGGATCTGAGTTAGTCCAAGATAGACCCAAAGGTGGATTGCTTTGATGTAAGGTGTAAATTGTTAAAAATAGTTAGCTCAAATCGTTGATCCCACATGAACCATGCACATAGTAACAAGACATTTTAAGAAAAAATCCACACCAGTGGCCCAAAGGTGTTTAAGTTGAGAACAATATTGTTACTATGTGCGTGAATCGGTGGGTTCATTCAGTTCCGTGAGCCCAACCCATGTGTCGGTGAGCATAATAGGTGGTGAGGGAGAGAAAATACAAGCAATTGTTTTTTCTATATGAAAGTAATTAACATGAAAACAAACTAAAAATAAGCAAACAAAGAAAGGTCTGCAATTACTGCTTGTTGTTTTTTTGTTATTTTTATATTGGTAAAATCTCATTGTATGCAAGATTAGAGTTTGTATTTGTATGTTTGATTCCAAAATGTTATTAATATTACTTATAGAAAACAATTTGAAGGGCCAATAAAGTGTAACATGTTTATAATGATGTTGAGTGGTGATCTACATGGATTATTCAAAGGTGGATTAAGGTATAGGTCCAAGTGGAGCAAAGGTAGATCGGAGTTAGTCCAAGGTAGACCCAAAGGTGGATGGCTTTGATGCAAGGTAGAGATTTTTGAGAATAGTCGGCTCAAACCATTGATCCCACATGAACCATGCATATAGTAACGAGACATTTTAAGATGAAAACCCACACATGTGGCATAAAGGTGTTTAAGTTGAGGACAATATCATTAATATATGCGCGGACTGGTGGGTTAAGTTGGTACCCTGGGCCCAACCCAGTTGCCGGAAAGCACAACAGGTGTGGGGGTTTGGGGGGTGGGGGAGGGGGGGGGGGGATACAAGCATAATTTATTTATTTATTTTGATGTAAAAGTAACTAACATGAAAACAGTCAAAATAAGCTAAATGAGAAAGACCTGCAATTATTGCTTGTTGTTTGTTTCCTTATTTTTATACTATAAATCCCGTTATTTGAAAGATTAAAGTTTGTATTTATATGTTTAAGCCCAAAATGTAATTAATATTACTTATTAAAAACAATTTGAAGGTGCCAATAAAGTGTAACATGTTTATACATAACAACATAATAGTATGAATACCCAAAATTTCAAAAATCTAATGGTAAATTGTGACCTAAAAGTGTTTAAGTTGAGGACAATATCATTACTAAGTGTGCGACAGGTTCTGGTTAGTGCCCTAGGCCCCGGGGGATGGATACAAGCTCATTTGTTTGTCTTCTTCTTCTTCTTTTTTCTTTTTTTTTTTTTGTAATTAACAAGAAAACAAACTCAAAATAAGTTAACCAAGGAAAACCTGCAATTGTTGGATTTTTTTTTCTTATTTTTATACTGGTAAATCCCGTTGTATGTATGATAGAGTTTGCATTTATATGTTTAAGCACAAAACGTTATTACTATTACTTATAAAAAAACAATTTGATGGGGCCAATAAAGTGTAACTTGTTTATACATAATAAAATAATAATATTACTACTCAAAATTTCAAAAATTTAAAGAGTACTCCGCAAATTTTCAAAAATCTCTCAAGGCCTGGGTGCCCCTTCCATGTGCTGCTATCAATATTAAGGATGGGAGTGCAAACATTATTCATGATAATAATATTCGATCATTCCTTCACTTTCACACCATTTCCATTGCTGATGAGAATACAATTCTTCTGACTATGTCTTCATCTTTGGGGGTATTTACTAAGACTTCTAATGCAATGCTAATATATACTATGGCCTAGCCCCCAAGTCACATTCTTAATGTGTATGCACTTGTTGGCTTCCATCACCAATATGCTATAACAAACTAGATCTTTATTAGGCTATTTTTCTATAAGTTTATCCCATTAATTTTAAAATATTATACAGTTAAAATATATAATGTTTAAGAATTAATTATTTAATTATTGTGTGGCCCACATAATCAACTTATTTTAATATTTATTGATTTATTAAGATAATAAATAAATAATAAGAAAATGGCAAAGTCTTGAAGTCTACAGTTTTATTTATTTAACTATTTGGGATAAACCTCTATTTGTTAGAGATTATTAATAAATATCTCTAGTCAATTAGAGATAAGCATCCACCAACCCACTTTGATGGAAGGTGGGTGTTATAGATAGATATATAATTGGATCATCTCTCTGCCTATAATTATTTGTAGCATTCTATCAGTTACGTATTCCAAAATTACGATATGACACATAAGCGTATAGTCCAATGGAGAGAATCCAAATCCCAATGTTTTAAATGCTGCCATCAATGTATTCATCAATTGGTATGGCTATCGACTAAGGTTACTAAATCATTCCAATTAAATTATAAACATAGAATCATGTTACTTTAAGATCCGTATGTTAATTTGTATAGATGCATGAATGCTATATCTTGATGAGTTCAAGGATAGCACCGGAGCTGGATTATGGAGTGAAGACTATGCAGACCCCATCCGGGTTCCAAGTGGTCCAATCATCCGAGCCAAAGCAAGGAATATGAATGAAGCACTCATGATCATGGTCCAAGAGTTAATGAATAAAGCTGGTGCTTAATTGGAAAAGTATTCAAGGAGATGAAGAACAAGAATGGAGAATAATGCTTAGCCAAGAAGATGTGGAATCAAACGTCGAGAACACTGCAAACACACTTTTGCAGTGAAACAATTTTATGGCATTTTATTATTATTTTATTTTTGCATTGCTTAAAGTCCAAGGATTATGAATAATTATTATTTAGAGTTATGGGTCTGGTAAGAGTGTATTAGGCTTATTTTAGCGTATTCATCATTTCTCGAATTGGACTTGGGTTAGGAATGTTTTCTTTTCGTTTTAGGGTTATTTTTTTTCTCCTATTTAAAGGAGATTACTCTATTTTTTTAAGGCAACTTTTCATTAATCAAAATTGAGTTCTTATTTCGAACTTGTTGAACAATTTGAATTAACTTTAATTCGTATTGTTCTTCACATATCAATCAATACTCCACCAATTGGTTGTGGCGTCTTCGACTTATACCAAGGTTCAATTTTTGCATTCAAGGGTTGGGTTTAGGTTTCTGTCTTCCATCTTTCGAAGAATTCCAAGGTTCTTGCTACATTCGCAATTATGTTTGTATTGAGATCTATGAAAAATTAAATTTGCATGCGGTATCAAAGCAGAGTTTGAGAACTATCATATTTCTCGTATTATTTAATGAATTAGCTTTGTTCTATTTGAATCAAGTTATGCTACTGCCATACTATCCCATATTTTTAATTGATACGTGTCACATAATTTCGTAATTTATGGTTTCTTTGATTAATATGTATATGTATCAGGATATGTATATTAAATGGGATAATCAATATATAATGGAATAATTAACGTGTTTTTTATTTAAGTGGAATAATTCTGATAATCAATAATTACTGTTATTTATGGGTACTCAAATGACGTTAGAATTTTACTGATAATTTGATATTGTGAGTACTGTTATTTTACATAATTTTATTGATAGTTGGGTATTGTGAGTATGTGTTTTTATCTAATAAATTTACATAATGTTCCAAAATTCTTAATCCAATGGCGGAGCCAAGATTTAAACAAAGGAGGTCAACATTAGAGCCATGACTAGCGAGGCTTCAGATAATGGGTGAAGTGTGAAGGTGAAGTGTCGGTTTAGGAAGAAAGGTAATTGAAAACATGAATAAAACCAAGATATAATCTTCCGAGGGGGGAGGGGTGGGGGGCATCATGCAATTTTGAAGGATGTTGTATTTATCAAGATACCAAAACAATCTTAATTTTGTCAAAACATGCTTAGTACAAGGATATACATTATGTTTTTTCTATCATTTATAGCTAATCTGACAAAATATATAACTTTTTTTTTGTCTTGAATTAAGAGTTTAGTTTCTTTTTTAGAATATAAACAATATTGTGTCGGATCTTATAGTAGTAAATAAATTTTGTTTCTGACTATTTGTTATGTCAAAATTAATAAATCCTTTATAAAAGGTACGTACAAAATTCAAATATGGATTATTAACTTTAGAGGATAAAATATGGCATGCGCAATAGAAATAAACACTTAAAATACAACACAAAAATAGTAAGGGGGTCTTGCCAAGAGCTCTAGCACAAGTAATAACATTCACCCTCAATTAATCCCACTTGTGGGGTTTGGATCTAAGCCATGTCTTCCTTGTTCACTCGTTTGATTCGAGTTTTTGTTCGTTCTTGGAATCCAAAACAGTTATTTCACATGAAAAGTTTGAAACTCATCAACTTATGATTCAACCTCTTGATATAGAATAATAAAACTTTTAGTTTGAATTTACCAATTTAAAATTCAATAATAAAGCAAAATTCAAACCAAACAAGTATAAATATGAACACTACAAGTGAAAGAGGGGGATGGGGATAAGGCCCAAAACCTTTTCTTTTTTTTGAAAGAAATATTAGAGGGGGCCATTTGTATATAGATATATTATTTTACGAAAAGCTATGTAAACTTTAACATATATCAGAGACCTTTAGATATGAAAAAGTTAAACATGAAACCAGCCACTAAGTTACTTATCATCTTTATTAACTATTTCTTTTGGATTCAGTGTAGATTAGTCCCGAGCTAGTTTTAATTTCCTATCATCCCCCTTGAAAATCAATTATAGGTAAGCTGAAAAAAGCTCAAACGAACAAGTTTCAGTTCTAGATAAAGAGTATATATGTAGTACGTAATCAAACACCAAATTTCTATATATAAAAGAAAAAAAATGAAAATAAGTGTTTTCTTCTTTGTTTTCGTACGGACAAATATGCCCCCCCTATTGGTTTCATTTTATGTTTAGGATATACTTCGTACTATTTAACTTATAAGTTCACGTTAAAATCAATATCTATGGAGCATATTCGAAAGTGGCCTTGACATATAGCTTAGAGGAGTTTTTAATATAATGACTTGCCTGAATCTTTCACAATTCCTAGATGATAATTGATGATTTGATTCAGTACACATATAATGTTATTTGCAACAAAATTAAACGGTGCATGGATAATTTTTTATTTTTTTTTATGTAGTGTTGTTTTGACCATTTTCTTAGAGCAAATATCCGCAATTGTTTTAGACTTAAACTTATGAGAAATCACATGTTTTAACTTTTTTTCTTTAAAGCCTTTGAAATTATATTTACTATATACATCTATGTCGTCAAGGTGATCAGTAGCATAGTGTTTTTCCCCTTCTTATGAACAAGCATACCATTATTTTCATTAAGGTCATTTAAATAGTAAATTGATAGTTCTGTTCCAAAAAAAATAATAGTAAATTGATAGTTTACTGAATACTGATTGTAAAAGGAGCATTTAAGGCTCCGTTTGATTATAAAGATGAAAAAGGAAAATAAATTTAGTTAGTTTGTGTGAAAAGATAGAAAATAAGGTGATAGATGTTATTCATTTTATGAGTATATATCCTCCATCCTTCAATAATTTTGGTGAAAATTTTTTACTCACCACCAAGTAAAGAAAATATCTTCATGGAAAAACTTAAAAATCAAGAGGATATCACCTCTATCACTCAACTTATTTTCTATTTTTTCACACAAACTAACTAAATTTATTTTCCTTTTCCATCTTTGTAATCAAACGGAGCCTTAAATTATAAATTAATTGACAATTGAACTACAAGAGTGTGGGTGCCAAAAAGTTGAGCAACTCAAAACAAAAGTGTGACTAGCTCTAGCATAGAAATGAGTCCACAAACAACCCCAAGGAGAGGATAATTTGGTTCTTCTGGCCAGTTCAACCACTGATCCGGCAGTACATCCACCCTTGAGTGTGCGTGCATACTTTTTATTTACTCAAAGGGATAAGTAAGGAAAGTTTACAAGGGGGAGTTACAGAGCTCTCTTAAGTTCTATGCTAATGGAACTATATTCTCGCTAAGGGGATAATTTGGAGATCAAATATCCTTTGATGTGCCTTACCCACGTAAGGTCTTGTTCATATTCCTTTTAGCATTATCCTTGTTCACATGAGCAATAGTGGTTATTTCCCTTTGTACGTCATCTTCTAGCCAGTAACCTTTTTATATGATGGTTGGCCTATCAAGTCAGTACAAAGTCCCTTACCACACAGATCTACTAGATGAGGACTTTGTGATGATTAAAGTTAGGGTTAGAGCATTGTTTGGGCTTTTGCCTAATTTTTCAGTAATGTGAGCCAACTTCACTCCAGATCATTAGGTCATCTAACATAGCTTGACCATTCTGACCGGCTGTCTATTTTTAGCCTCCCACAATTGCCCCCAAGCATCGGAGCTCAGCCATTAGGTTGAGATCGCGTGCTTAGAACTTCAAACCTCGTGCTCTGTGCCATTGTGGATGCTCGTGTTCTATCTTCAACACTTGGTTATTTTTCACAAGTTTTAAAAGAAAACCAATCTTTTTAAGCTTCCTAAAGAAGCTAATCTATACACCTGGCAGTTGTGTCATTTTGCCATTGGCTGTCGGTCATTTCAAAAATAGATGGGATTTTGCTCGTGGGCCTTACATTTAATGCGTAACATGATTACATAAAGGTTCCTAAAGCTAGGACTGTTGTTTTTTAGGAGAGAGGAAAATACGAGTGTAAATTTTGTTTTTTCCTCTATTTCCTTTATTTTCCTCTTCTTCTTTTATTTTCTATATCCTTCCATGATCTTCTCCCCTCGTTCTTCACCTGAATCTTCAAAAGCATAGATCTACCACTATTTCCTGCACTTTCTGGTGGATTTGTCTAGTTTATCACACATCAAGAGTTATATTCATCCATTTTTAGGGCTAGATTTTTGGTTTTCGGTTAGTGTTTATCCAACTTTCCCTTTTTTGGTTCATTTGTTCTTTATTGTTCTTCATCCTCAATTAAGGATTAGCACCATGAATTTGGCCATAGGTTTATCCTTAAAGACCTAGCACGGATGATCCCTCCTAAAGGGGAGGACCCATTTGATGAGACATAATTAAGTCATAACAAATTCCCTGTCGACATTTCCAGTTTCAAGGAGGCCGAGCTTACATTGCCATTTTAATTTGCTCGCTTCTAGTCAAGTTCCTTTGAACCAATCACCTAACAATGTGCCAACTGAGCCCTAGTGTCCTTAGAATAATTTTAGGGGTTGATATCATAAACAAGATTCTTGACACAACGTTAGGGCTAGTTAAGCTTAGATACTACTACACCTTTAGTAAAGGTAAATACAACTTTGACTTGAGGGCTAGAATAAATTCTCCCAGTCTAGTCACGCTTTGCTAGACTCGAGCAAAGGGCAGATGAGGATGCCATAATTTTGGTCGGCAATGTGGATCCTAGTCCCGTGAATAAACCGAATCCAAGGATAGCTTTTGGACTTAGTCCATCCTTAACTTTGGTCATTTCATCATTTCCTTATACTCTTATCGCTTTTGCGATCTAACACTTATATACTTTTTTTATAATTGCATGCAATAATAAAATGTTTGAGAAGCCTTTTTTGGCAGAGGTCCAAGTTGATTAGCTAAACTCCATTTTTAGCCACGATGGCGGTGGTTGGCCTATTAAGCTAAAACATCCCCAAGCAAGTCATAAGCTTCTTGGATATCACTGCTCCACCAATTTTTTCAGCAAATGAAACAACAATTTGCAATGGATAGGGAAAAAGCTAACCTTTAAACTTGGTCAATATAAGTTCGTCATAAAGAATTCGAGATTAAAGAGGAGTTTGAGAAACAAAAGGGCATAAGGCAAGATGACCATGGGTGGCTTCGTTTCCTAGTAGGTTCCCTTTCTTTCTTTACCAGCCTCCAAGAACTAAGTCGAGAAAGAAAGCAAGCAACTCCAAGAGATAGAAGAGGCTTCTAAGGCCGAGTAAGATATCGCGCTACTTTGCTGATCAAAAAAGGCCAAAATCATTTCTCAACAACAATCACCAACACTTCAACAACCACCACCCCAACTAATCCCAAAGTACTATTTATTGGACGAATCGACAAAGTTCGTCCATTCTTCAAGCTCGGGGAACAACTCAGTTGTCAGGCAAACATCCAACCTTGACAACATGCCAATTAACTTCCAAGAGGCCTTGAAACGGAAGAAAGCTGAAAAGAAAGTTGGTAAAGCTCTTTCTGGAGGGGTTGGGAAAAGCTCAAAGAGGTTAAAACCTCAAATAACTGAGAAGACGTGGCTGGTTCTATGGCCAGTTTTGTGACCATAATCAAGCGAGCTGCCCCATCAGTTACCTTGGGCACTAAGACATCCATGCCCGATCTTATTGCAATTGGCCCTCCTCTAGAGGGAACTTGTAAGGCTGCCAAGTAGGATAATAGTTTTGGATGAGCAAGAATACCAAATTACTATCCATGTCATGGAGTATGAGCCGCTCAATGACTTAAGTATCAAAGTTGTTTATTCCATGCTTAAGATAATGTTCATCCATTCTTGCCACAAATCTTTTTTTTTACTCTTTTTTTTTGTTTTTAAAGTGTTTGCTTCTTTTTGCTTTCAGTCCGTGCATTACCTCTACAATTTGGACAATAAGCAGGTTGAGAAGGCAAACTAGTTAAGGTCTGATACTGAGACATCCATCAAGAACACCAAGAAGGTGGCCAAGAAGGCTCTTGACATTGAAAAGGACAGAGATTAGCGAAAAATGGACCTTAGGCTAGTTGACTCTACTAAAACAATGCAAGTTATAACACCTAACTCCAAGTGGTTAGTCAAGTAATAAATACTTGGTAAGTCTGAGGTCTAATGCATAGGAATGACGCGTAGTTCTCTGAGTTAGGAATGTTTCTTTCAAAAGAGAGAAGATAAAAATAAAGAAAATATGATTTTGGAAGAAAAGCAAAATATTACTAACACACATTATTTATCTAACTAAAGGCATTATAAACTTAACTTAACATGCAACTAAAGGGAAACTAACAACTAATGCAAGGTTTTCTAACTAAAAGCAAACTAACATAACACTATGGGAAAATGCAATAATGTTTAAACAAGAAAAAGACTAAAAACAGCGTAGTAAACTAATTAAACATGTGAAAAACTTTAAATAAAATCAAGAATAAAAAGTGTTTGGGGTATACATAAGTTTCGGGCAACACAACGGTAATTTGATAAATCGAGAATTCTTTTCTCTTTAATTTTTGCTTAAAAATAAGCCTATATTCCATAAGCTAATTGACATCATAAACTTGTAATTTTCATGATAGTTCATGCCTGACATGAGCTATATGTACCAATACTAGTAACGGAATCAATTCACTTTACTTAATTTTACCAAAAACACTTGTTTATTTAAGTGAAGTAGTATTTGACACTACAAAACCTGTTATTAAAAGAAAGTGATTGTGGAAAGATTAAGAAAAACCAAAATTTAATTAAAAAAGGTTAAAACATGATTAAAATCAAATTTGAATCAAAACGTGCAGTGAAAACACAAAATTGGCAATTTCGGTACCAAAAAGAAACGTTTAAAATGAATACCAAAAACAACGTATTCTTGTTTGAGATCTAAAGGGCCTATTTGGTCCGTGGTTATTTTTTTTTTCCAAATTTTAAAAACTCAAGTCAAAATCAACTATACTTTTACACTTCAAAAAATTTATTTCACTTTACTTTCTCTCTCTAAAACAACTTTTAAAACACCATAACTTTAAATTCAAAAATAAAAATTAAATAAAAAATATATATTTAAAACATACTCGTCGAGATCTATAAAATAAGATTCATTGTGACTATTTTTTGAAATTTTTTTATGAGATTTTTAGTTGGTTGAAAAAAACTCAAAAAAAAAAACCAAATCCACTTTTCAACATCATTCTAAATTCTACCAAACACCATATTTTAAAAACTCAAATTAAAAACTTAACTAAAAATATCAACCAAACATCACCAAAAGATTCGAAACCAATTGATTTAGAGAGTATAGGCTGCTCTCTAACTTGACCGGTAAGGGTTTAGCGTAAAAATAACGTGTTGACCTAAAAAGTCATTAATCTTATTTTAATAATAATAATATATTAATCATGTGTTATTTATCATAAGTGTTGAATTAAGTATAGTCACAATTTTAAATCATCATCATTTGTGAAATGAAATTTACTAAAACCGACAATCCAAGCCGAGGTCAGACCTCCACAGGTACACAACTTACAAAAGCTTGCCTCACAAGATATTATTGATCAAGAAGCAATGACATACATTAGAGATAAAGTCAAAAAGAACAAGCGAAGAATCAAAGAAACGTATCAAGCATTCGAAAACTCGTTAAACCAAGAATTGAGTGAGTGCTTAGATTATTTGTAGATTTTCTTACTTGATCCTTCAAATATCTCAAACATCATCATACATCATTTATAGATTGACTCAAACAAATTTACAATTGAATCTCTTTGAAATCACTTTTCATAAACTGATTTTCAAAATAAATTCATTATAAATTCATACGAATGATTTTTGAGTTCCAACAAAAATAGGTGTCTTAGAAACATGTTTACAACATTTTTCAAGTATCAAAATGTATTTTGGATTAACACTGTAAAAGTAAAAAAAATTGGAATTTTAGCCTGATAGACACTGGCCATCAGTCAACTTCACACCTAACCTCTAAAATGGCCACATATTCTTTGGGACTATATCTTGAACATCTAAGACACATTTAAATATTCTTGAATCACTATTTCAACTATTTATCCTTCTATCATCAATATTTAAAAGATTCAAGTCATTGTTTGATCAACCCATTATCATTTTAAGCTATAAACCTTGATCAAATTTGATAACTCTAGTATGAGCTTTATCTTACATCCTTGTATATACTTGAGAGTTATTCTAAATTGGTGTGTATCACCAAACAAATTATATTCATCCGTTTGTGAGAGGATATCTCATTGTAGAGCAAGAGTGTTTCTTGTCTGAATGTAGTGATAAGGATTACACTTGTAAAAGGTTTGATTTTCACCCGTAAGAAAATTGGTTAGTGGAACTTCTCGGAGGAACTACTTGGGCGTGGACATATGGTCTAAACAACTAAACCTCGTGAACAAAAGAACTTTGTGTTCTACGGTTGCATTTTTCTAAACTCAAGCTTCTTATTTATCTTTATTGCTTTATCTTGAGTTTATATCATTTGCGATGTGATCTGGCCTAGCTCCAGTTTCTTTTCAACCATGGTGGTTTGTGGCATTCCAAATGATGATCCGCACATAATGATCCACAAGGATAGAGCATGGAAATTCAATAGGAATTCCATAGAATTTCACATGCTTAATGTAAGAATCTTGAATAATAATCATGCATTCAAAGGAGTTCCTAAAAATTGGGCATGGAAGTTTAAGATGAAGAACGCCTGAAGTTAAAAGGTGAAGAAATCAGAAAAAGTGTTTGATTAAAGCGTGGGCACGCCAAAGCTGAGAATTGTGTCCAAATGACAGAAGTGCTATTTTGATAAGGCGTGGGCACGCCTTAATCTCCAAAATTTGGCCTTATTTTCTAGCATGTTCTCACGACTGGCTGTTGGAATAATTTAATTAGTTTTATTTAATTATTTTGTAGTTCTTAAAGCCCAATGATTATTATTATTTAGAGTATTGTCATGTTAGGAATGTATTGGGCTTATTTTAGAATATTTATTAGTTTCCTTATTGCATTATGATTATTCTAGATGTTATTTTCCTTTTCTAAATAGGAATTATTTTGCATATTGTTTTAGGAAACTAATTAGTTGCGTTATGTCCTATTTAAGGAGATCTATTTCATTGTTTGAGAGAAAGACTTTGATAATTATAATAGAGTGTTTTCACTTTTGAGTTCTTAAGAACTTGTTAAATGATTACGAATTGATTTATTTGTATTGTTCTTGACTTATCAATTGATCATTCACAATCAATTGTGGTGTCTTTGATTATACCAAGGTTCACACCTCCATTATTGGTGTTGGGTTGAGGTTTATCTTCCATCTATCGCCCAATTCCAAGGTTCTAGTCTGTTTACAAACTACGGGTCAAGGATTCACAAACAATATGGTTAGGAGTACGATCTGGGATCGCTTCAACTTGATTGTTTCCTATATTTGGCCATTCATTATTTACTTAATCATTTTTTAAAAGCATTTTAAATTCCACATTTTACTCTAAAAACCCTATTCACCCCCTCTAGGGTTATTGTCTGACCTACATAACGATCAAACTAGTTTAGTTCTTTTATTGAAAAGATTTCATTAGAGTTCTTATAAACATATGTAATTAGCATATGAGGATAATAATCTAATAAAAATCAAATTTGTATTAACCTTCAACCAATCAAAAAAATAAATTAGAATTGAGTTCTGGAAAGAAAAACTACCGCATCTATATACCCGGTCCTTAGAGACCCTTAACTAATGAGCTAGCCGGACATTCATAATAGATTCATGAGCAATAAACTAAATATATAAATCAATGTATAACTCAACATAAAGGTCTCAAGACAAAATGATGGAATTAATAAGACTAGCATGTGGAATTACACAATTGATAATCAAAAAGCAAATAAACTAGAACAAATTGGAAAAATAATAAATTGAATTGAACCTCAATGATATGATCTGAATCCTGGACAAAAAAAATGTCTTCTTGCATTTGGATCACTACTTAAATAAGGTTATAAAAGTCTAAAGTAAAAGAAACAAAGTAATCTCTATAAAATCTAAATTCTCTTTCAAAGACCTTATTTGGTATGTAAAAGCCAGTTTCATAATTTGGGGTAGCATATAAATATATATATTATATATTCTTCTGACTTTTTTATTCATATAGTTGTTTCATAAACCATCCTTCATGTAATTTGCAAATTCTAGCTCAATGGCCAGTAAAATGGGCTTGAATTGAAATTTGCTGTTGAAAAATAAGGGGAGAATAGATTCTACTTCATGTAATTGATTATGCTTCATAGCTTTGCGCACTGTTAGCATTTTTGCGCTAAACTTTTTCTTTCGAACTCCGATTGAGGCATAATTTTTTCCTACATGTTACTGATTTAGAGTTCTACAAGTTATATGTCTAGAGTTATCTTCAAATTCCTTATGAATCAATACTAGATTCAGCTAGAAACACATGACTTCATTTTGGTAAAGTTCTTTTTAATCCAAAAAACTTCTTAAATTCAATTCCAACGAGTTCTCTTAGCATGGGCTTGCTTTATTGACTTATCTTGGACTCTTACATTCACTCCAACTGTGATTGGACTTCAATATTTACTTTAGATCACTACTTGAGTTCAATTCAACTTTGAATTTAACCGGGCAATGGCTAATTTTGAGGATTTTAGCTCCGGTTTTGCACTTGTTCACTTTTAACCTATAAAAAGGAAAAATTGCACTAGAAAAGACACATTTATCGAATTTCATAATTAAAACTCAAATCTCAATATTTCTGAATAATTATAATGAAAGTCATGCACAATGAGCCACCTAAACAAGTCTAAAAGTGCGTTATTTTGGCTCAATCACATTCCCAGAACTAACTCATTGGTAGTCTCTAGGGATGAAGTGAACTATACTAGAGAGAGAAAAAAAAACACATACATGCTAACCTAAACTAATGATTGCATTAAACAAATGCAACAAGCCTTTAAATCCTTACGTTCCCCCTAGTAAAGACAAGTTTTGTCTCTTAAGGGTTTCAGTAAGTGTACGAGAAAAATTCAGATTTACAAATCAATGTCAAGTCCTAAGGAAACCTCCACTTTGTGAAATTTTCTAATGTGGTTTAGTAAGGACCTAAACCACTTTAACATTGTATCCGTAAGACATATACCTAGGAAATCAAAATTCTAAAGCAATCAAAAGCAAAACGTGTTTGTATGAACCTTTGAGCATGTGCAGGCAATTGCAATAAGGATCAACCTAAAAACCAATCGTAACTCCACACTTTGCTTTTGATAAACATTGACTCAGACTATTACTAGGCTTACACTCAACAAGTAAATCACTCAAAATTGTGTGTATCATATACACATGAGTTATAAAGCGTAAGTATAAGCAAATTCAAAAGTCTCATCTATATTATAAAACAACAAGTTTGACTTAAAAAGTATAAAGATCTAATGGTTAAAAATACACATATTATGGTGTGCATTAGTTTTACACCCTTGGATGAGTTTTATACACACATCAAGATGTCACATCAAAGTTAAAACACTCACGCCAATAATATACACACAATAAACTCTAACAAATTAATAATTTTGTCTATACGAAAAATGCTATAACTTAAAATAAAAAATTTAAAATTTAATAAAAATTTAATTTTTAAAATCTACTGATCAATATCAATTAAACAAGATCCATCATGACTATAAAATTATGTCAAAAAATCAAGAAAAATTATTGAGTAACATTTAAGAATCCATACATTGTTGGATTATTTTTACATTTTCCGTTGATGTTTGTTGAAATAAACTAATGATGTTTGTCTATTTAGATTTAGAGCTCGTTATTTTTTATTATAATATTATTTCACCGTGCCGAACGGCACAGGTATACCCTAGTTTATACATAAAAGAAATAACACTAAAACTAAAAGAATAAGAATCTCATAGAAAGATATTCAAGAATAAAGAGGTGAAATACTTTAACACCATCGCACCAATCTTACCTCAAAACCAAATCGATAAGGATCAATTAGGAATTTCATTTGGTTGTAATGGGGCTAATGGTTACTGGGATATTAAAACAACTAGTAAACAAGGAGTTCAAAGTGACTCGCATACTTAAGCAAACTTCTTTTTCATGATTAAAGGCTTTTAAAACACATTATAGCTCATTCTTCAATTTTCTTTTTTCTATTACCCTCCTTTATTTCAATCTTCCTTTTTGCATATTCATATTTAACTTTTCGTTCTCATTCATTATCATTTTGCCTATTATTATTATTATTATTATTATTATTATTATTATTATTATTATTATTATTATAAGGTTAAAGGTACTAAGGATATGGGCTTGTATTCATTGTGGGTTATCAAAGAAAAAGGCTTATAGACTCAAAAGGGCTAACTAAAGATAAATTATTTCGATAGGCCAAGGCTTATGGGTTAAAACAAGGATGGCCTATATCACTTGCTTAGAATTCAATTTCTTAGCTTAGGCGGCAAGAAAGTAGTCTCATGTAGCGTTTTATAAACTAACCTCAATAAACTTGAATAAAAAGAAAGATTTAGAGATTCACAGTGAATCTCTAAAGTAGTTTGCATAATATAAAAAATGTTATACTAACCGGTCACCAAAATACGATTCGTTTAGCTTGATTTTCTTTTAATTATTGATCAGTGTCGATTCAAAATTCTTTTATAACTTTTATTCTAAGAACAAAGTCCAAATATTGAAAAAAGAAATGAAAAAGATAGAAATAGATGAAGATGAAGATAAAGATTTTGCAAGTGATGATGAACTCCTTTTCTTTTTAATTCCATCAGTGATGATGCTCATTGCAGAGGAAAATGTGATGATTGGAGAATAAGAGAGAGACCAGAGATTAAGAAAGTCAGATGAAGATGATCAAAGTTTTTAGACTAAAAATTAGACAATTCTTACTAGAAAAATCAAATATATTTGATACACATTCTCCTTCTCCTTAATTAATGGCCCCCATTAGGAAAAGAGAAGGGAGGAACTCTCCGAAAGGAAGTAGAGATTAGGAGGCGGTAAAAATGATGTAAGAGACGAGATATTTTACATTTAGCGACTTTTTAGAGGTTAAATGACTTACTGCCCTTGTTCATATAAAGCATTTACAATTTTTTAATGGGTGTTAACGTATTTGTCCAGTAAACCTGAGCATGATTCGTTAACAATTCGTGTTAAATGGGTGAACCCATTTATGACTTGAGTTCGTTAAGGGTTCACCCGTTAACTTATAATTTTGTGTTGATTCGAGTTGGATGTGCTTTTACTAGGTCTAAGTCCGTGTTGGCATGTTAAAAAAGGATCACAACCCCTTCACCACCTTAATTGGTTCTTCCGGCTCTATAGAAGATTAGCAATTGAAACATGTTGCTGGCCTCCTTCGTTTTAGGTTTTCAAAGATTGGCAACTGAAACATATTGACTCGGTTAGATGACTGCCTGAGTTGGTTAGATGACTCTATTATGGTTAGATGACACGTGATGTGTATGTGTTTTTCTTTTTTGACAAGTGCTAGACATGTGTGATCTTCAGTGGCAAAATTAGGATATATCAGTCAAATAATTAAACCTTTAACCCTGGTCACAAATGAAAGCTTACGGTTAGTCAAATTTTGGTATCTAAACTCTAATAAACGAACATTTAGTACCTAAAGTCTTATTATGTATTATGAAAGGTACCCTAAATCCAAACAAACCTATGATTTTTAGTCAAACCGTGTTATTCAAGTTTAAGATGGTTCAAGTGATTGTTTAAACATTTACTTTATTATAGCTTTTTTTTTTTAAAATTAAACCTAATTTGACAGACTCACCAAAATAGCCTTTTTCCAGATCTGAGGATATTTGTTTTTCAATTAAATCCACTAAAAATATATGTTAGTGTAGATTTTTCCATTTTTAGTGAAATATAAGTACATATGTGTATAATAAGGGTCATGATTTTTTAATCTTAAAAATGTATACATAATAAGTAATTTTATGAGTGAGATTTAAAATATTTTTTAAATGGTTGATAGTTTGTTCGGTACAAGTCTTGAGAAATTTATATTATAGACTAAATTACATCAATGCACACTAATTTAATCGTAGATTTCAATTTGCATCATTTTTTATTTGTAGACAATACGCACCTATATATTCAATTTGTTGCAATCAACCCTAGTAGGTTATTTTCGATTAAATTTCTAATCGGCATCCACATCTGTGTTCTGCAAGGGTAATTTTGATGGCACACAAACTAAAATAGATGAATAACAAACAAAGCCCTCCATTATACTACCAAATCACAATTTACACTTCATTCTCAACAAACAAATCCTCCATTTCAGTTTGTTTTCTACCTAAATTACACTTGAAAAGCAAATGTAAGATGCTCATGGTCAATGCCGCTTAAAAATTTGGCCGGAAATAACCTATTGGTATAGATTGCAACAAATTAAATGGTGGGCGCTATTCGCACACCACAAATTAATTGGTTTTGGACCATTTCTTATAAACACTCCAAAAAGTAAGTTACTTTCTCTTCTCCACTCCAAAATCACTTTCACCACTCCCACTATTACACAAAGTAATTAACTAATTAAATACATTAATTAATAAAGTTAATTAAATTGAAAAAAACAAAACCATTCCACCACTCCCCCTTTTCAAAACACGCACGTTCGCTCTCTTCTCTCATTTCCCTCCCTCGCCATAACCTCTCTCACTCACTCCTCCTCACAAACTCACCCATTTCTCAGTCAATCATCTCCCTCATCTTCGTCTTCACCATCGGCATCATCATCTCCTTGCTTCCGTTTTTAGCATCACCAAGTAAGTTAAACATTTTGCCCTATTTTGACCTAATAATGGTTTGGTTAATTGTGGTTGTAACCTATGTCAAAATTTACCCAAAAATAAAAAAAATTTATCAATAAGTTTAGCATCCTAACCTTTCAAAGGAGAGCTTTGGACACAAGCTTTTTTTCTTTTCATTCTTTTCTCTTAAGTTAGATATTGCTATGCATGTCAGATTATTACCTAACTTCTTCATGCCCAAAAATACTTAGAAAAGCTGAGGCCGGTCCTTAAGAAATATAATTAGAAGAAAATTGATTAAATTAGTGTTCTATAATATATATATATACCTACCAGATTCAAAGTGGTGCTAGTTTACACTAACATCATCTGGCTTGCCCATCACTATACATTAATATTATAGGCTGGAAAGTAAGTCTCACTCGCTGGATATCAGTCACCCCATGCCCAACGAGAAAGTAAGTCTCACTCCCTAGACATCTAGCATCTGGTTGCACCATATTCACCCAATGTCTAGCGAGTAAGACTTACTGCTTGCATATGTTTTCTTGTTTTTTGGATGAAATTTAAGGTTCGAAGTTTTGTTTTCTTAAGTAGCATTCTCAAGGGGCTTTACGAGGTTCTGGAAATAAACAAGGGAAATGTTAATATACTTGCCCTTTTGTGTATATGCTCCTTAAGATCTTAGAATCATACGATAGGGTGTAGACCTTTCTTGGATTTGTTAAATGTTCTTTCATTGGGATTTAACTTCAATAATTTTATTATATTTTCTCCGTCTTGGTAACTGTGACTTATCTTTATTCTGAACTTATGGTCATATATATGTGTGCATACTATATGCATATGGCTTAGTGCTATATTTAGCTACACAAATTTTATAATATTTTACTTTTAAAGAAAGAAATGGGGTAATTCATATTTTCGGGTACTCCACTAGTCCATCCCTGATTAGGATCAATCCAATGGCTGATTATTAATGTTTTATGTTATTAGATATGACGAATAACAGTCCAATGATAGCCTCGGAAAGGCAACGAAAAGTAAAGTTTGCTGTTACTACTACTACAGCTAAGGTACATTGTGGGTACAAAAGGAGGAAGGTTGATCCACCAAATGCATCGGAGTCGGGAATTGTTGAACAAAGTCAATCTCTTCGGGTTGAGAGAGAGGAGCCAGCCGAGCTGTCCCCAGAATTAGAAGAAGCGGTTCCACAACTCTATGAAGGTCGCAGCAAATCTCCAAGCACTAGCAGCAATGTTTCCCCCTCTTGAAGATGAGAGAGGTCAAGTTGATAAATCGGTTCCTAGCAATGAATGTCTAGGCCCGAGTGTTAGTCCTAGCAGTGGCGGCAGTGTTCCCCCTGCCGAAGACGATGGATGTCCAGTTAATAAATCAGTACTTACTTGCTTTAAGAGCCACGTGGCGTGTGCAATATGGAACCGCTCGGAGGTATTTCGTCATTAGAATTGTTTATTATACCTTCATTTTAATTGTTTATTGACTACATATACTTTTATTTTAATTCTTTATTAACTACTATACTCGGTCCCATTATTTATTTTAATGTAGGACCAATCTGAACAATTGAGCATAATTAGCCATTGGAACAGGCAAGGCAAAAGAAGAGACATGCGGATGCCCCGACAGAGACTACAAGTATAACAACAAAAGCGCTGCCAGGACGCAGATCCTCTAGAAAAGCCAAAGCCCCACCACAAAAGAAAATAAAGTATTTATTTTTGTGTAAATGTAGTTGCGTTTGGTTTAATGTAGTTATGTTTGGTACTTCTTTTTTGTTAATGTATTTGCTTTGGATTTGGTACATGTGTTAGGCTTAATGTATCTGCTTTGACTTAATGTTCATGTATTACATTATCTAAGTTCAATTTTTGGATAATGAAAAATACTGCCATGCATGTTTTGATCACATATTTCTTATTAATTTATCCTAAATATTGCAAAGAAGAATAAGAATAATAATAATAATTTACCTACATTACTAGTATTAGAAGAAGAATTTGTTGACCCCATGTCCTAAATTGATAATGCTCGCTAAATATTGGGTGACATGTACACAAACAAAAGACGGATGTCTAGCTAAATATTACTTGTGAAGTATATGGGCTTTTGTACATTGTCATGTTCTCTGATTAGGGCCGAACGTTTAGAAGAAGCTAAATACATATAAAGTTGCTTATGGGGATCAGGGATAGATATCAATGGTGGGCTGTTCAGGTATTGTTTCAGCTCGTCAAGAGCTTGATCACATTCCGAGGTCCATACAAACTTTTTCATTCTTTTCAAAGATTTAAATAAAGTCATGCATTTATCAGAACATTTCGAAATGAATCGATTCAAAGCAGCGATCATACCCGTGTGTTTTTGCAGCTCTTTTAGGTTCACCGGTTTCTGAATGTTGACGATTGCTTGCACCTTCTCTGGATTAGCTTCAATTCCTCGTTAATTGACCAAAAAACCCAAAAACTTGCCCTAGCCAACCCTGAATGTACATTTTGTAGCGTTCAGCTTCATCTTATAATGTCTCAGAATCTCAAAGGTCTTGCCCAAGTTTTTGATATGATCGGCTGCTTGCTTTCTTTTCACCAACATGTCGTCCACATAGACTTTCATAGATTTTCCGATTTTTGTCATGGAATATTTTTGTAACCAATCGCTGGTAAGTGGCTTCTGCATTCTTAAGGTTGAAAGGCATGACTTTGTAGCAATACAATCCCATTGTGGTAATGAAAGCAGTACACTCCTGATCTGGCCCGAATAATGGAATATGATCGTATAGTTCCAACCTTAAGAAATTTTTGTACTTCTTCTTCCACAGCCATAGCCTTTTCGGTAGACACCCGGCGCGGTTTTTGTTTAATCGGCTTGAAAGCAAGGTTTACATGCAACTTGTGGCACATTACGTCTGCCGATATCCCAGGCATATCATAGGGTTGCCAGGCGAACACATCAACATTCTTCGTTAAGAATTCGGTTAGATCTTGCTTTTGTTCGGCAATTAAACTGCTGCCAATAAAAAAAATTATCTTTATCATCTGACCCTTCCATTGCGGGGACTTTAACTAGGTCTTCGAAAACCCTTTCTTCTGGTCGTCCCCTGGCCCTGCCACCCACAGGGGGACCACTCTTTGATTGCTATTGCTTATGTTCCTTGCCCTTCCTCTGATTCGAGGGTTCGGGCGCATCATTTTCCTTTCTTGTCTCTTAGTTATTTTGCTCAGCAGATTTTATCTGTTCAATGCAGGTTGTTTCCTTCGTTTCCGATAGCGATCCTCTGACCGCTAAATTGAAGCAGTATCTGACATCCTCTTATTTACCTCGAACTACACAAACCCCTTTAGGAGTAGAAAAGTTTAATTTCTGATGAAAAGGTGAGGTGACCGCTCTCATTTTTCCAAGCCAATTTCCTCCAAGCAAAGCATTGTATGGAGACTCAATGTTCATTACGAAAAAATCTATTACTACCACCATTTCTCCAATTCGAACTGGAACACTGACAATACAAATCGGCCAAACTGCATCACCGCTGAAGCTGTAAATCGGAGAATCCACTTGCCAAATATACTTGCTTGAAATAAACGGTTTTAACTAATTGTAGGCTTTCAGGTACATCACCTCAAAAGAGCTGCTTGGATCAATTAAAACTCGTTTGACATCGAAGTTGCAGATATTGGCCATTATAACCAAAGCATCATTGTGGGGAATATCTACTCCTTCCAAGTCTTCTTCTGAAAAAGACAATTGATATACCACATTATTCTCCAGATCTCGTTTTGGAGGAGCCAATATTGACATGACTTCTTTAATTGGATGAGCCTCTGCCCATAATTTTGCTTGAGCCAGCCGTGCTCGCAAATGGTTCCTTGTTGCCTCTGGCCTATTAACAACCCCGTGTATAGCTTCAATTATCCCAATAACAGGTTTAACTGCTTGAGCCGAATTACGCTTCTCCTTGGCCATTCTTGGTTGCTCATTTGACTTTACCTCATCACGCTACACATATCTAGTAATCGGCTTTGTTCGACTAATTCTTCCAAAAATTGCTTCAAAGTCCTGCAGGTTTTTGTCATATGTCCATGGTCCTTATGATAGGAGAATTTAAGGACGGAGTTCCGTGTCTTAGGGTCGCCGAACATAGGCCTTGGTCATCTAAATAACTCTTCATTTTTAATCTCCAGCATGATTTTATGGATGGGCTTATTAAACACCATATTCACGCCTTTGAAAGCATTCAACTTCTTATCATCATCACCATTATCTTTTCGATCACTATCCCTTTTATTCTTCTTATCCTAATTGTCATCCCTTCGGTCACCATTCCCATTTCTGTCCCTTTTGAATCCCTATTGCTTATTCATGGCCTTATCGTCGTCTTCCACCCTTGAGAACTCGTCAACTCGGGCGAGTAAATCATTAAACATTTTGGGAGGTCGGCGCGTTAAGTCATTGTAAATACAATTGCTGTCATACGGCAAACCAAATTTGAAGGTTCTTAGAGCGAATCTCGGATCACAATCTTCAGCTTCTTGATACAATTCAAAATACCGGTGAGAATACTCACGCAGAGTTTCGCCTTGTTTCTTCCTGAGTTGGGTTAATGCTTCGGGACCCTTAATCATTCTGCTATTGGTAATGAACTGAGTGATGAATTGCTCGGCCAACTCTCTGAAACTATCAATCTTTGCGAGAGGTAGCTTATCAAACCACCTGAGTGTAGTGTCCCCTAAATTGGCTGGGAACATCCTGCACATGAGAGCTTCCTCACCTCTCCAGTAGACCATAACTTGCTTGTAGTGACGCCCATGGTCGGTCGGGTCAGATCGGCTGTCATAAATATTTAACTTCGGATGTCCAAATTTCTTTGGAGGCGGTGCATTCTGAATAGGTTCAGTAAATGGAGAACCGTGATCTTCTCCTAAGGCTCTCCTTGCTAATTCTGCAGCAGACATCTCATCCTCTGTTTTATCGGCTATGGCCGAATGGATTAATTTTAGTAAATCTTTCTCTGCCCAATTGTTCAACGGGTTTTCCTTCTCTTCAACTACCTGTGCTGGCTTGGTCACCTTATTAGGCTTATAAACTCCTCTTGTCCCCAAGAGTTCGAAAACACTATGATGTCCTGACCGATTTGGATTAACATGACATTTCTTTTCATCAACAACACCTTCATTTAACTTCCTTTTTGAATTAACCTCATCATACTCATCTTTTAAGGAAGAGACAACAGTCTCAGCCTCCCTCAGTTCAGCCACTTTGAATGGCTCTTGAACCACCTTTCTAAGCATTTGTTCCTTAAAGAGTTGTGACAATATCTCATTTTCTCGTCATAATTTTGCCATTGCAGCAGATTCATTTAAAACATGAGCATCTCTTTCAGGATAGTTGGGATCGTAAAAGTTATTAGATGAATGAGTATGGGAATGATCTAGATTTGGTTGCCTGGTTACAGTGACTACAGGTCTATTTGTATTCAGGTTCGGATTTGGATATACAACAGGGACTACGTTTAAATTATCACCGATTTGATGGCTTCTAATTTGAACCATTTTTAAACAGTTATCACAACGGACTTTCCACTATATTTTGAATCAAATAAGACAATCGGAAGAAAAATAACGAAAAAAGAATAACAGAGCTAGAAGAACATGGAGAGATAATAAAAACCAGAGATCCAATTACCCGAAAATGAGAACCAGCTTTTCGTTGCAGATTCCCACAGACAGCACCAACTTGTAGGTGGTGTATTTGTGTATCAGAGCAGGTCCGGCCCAAGTTGGTAGAGATGGTAACTGGATTTAGCTTTATGATGGGGTTTTTATCAATTTCTCTCCTCAGTTCTCATGCCCCTTTTTCAGAGAGTCTATTTTTCTATTTACATATCCCTTTTTTGTACTCCCCAAGTTAGAATTAGGTCACAAGTAAAATGACCATCCAGGGTATACCTTGTGGTCCTTGTGATATTAATTTCCTCCTTCCATGTGAGGTGAGCACATCTGTTATAACTAACTTCTTTGCACTTAACACGTGTCATTTTGTCATTCGTTCTTGCAGTAAGAATTTATCATACTATATTATTACATGTGTCATTGTCTTATTGGTTAGGATGCTTATGTCAGCATTTTCTCCATCTATAGGTCTGGAATTCTTCTTAGGTCGATTATTTTTTACTCGGCGGTCGTCCCTTCTTACTCGGCGGTTCTCCTTTTTACTCAGCACGATATTATTTCTTACTAGGTGAACATTCTGTATCGCCCTTCAAGTTGTTGGGCCTCATTCATAATCTGCTATCTTTCATGATAGTTGGACCTCGTCCTTTCTATTCAGCCCATAAGAGAGTGCTAAAATCATGTTCCCACACTTTTAAACCCTAAATTCTTCTCTGTGTTATCATTTGATTTAAGGCCAATTATTTGGTCTTATCTTTCCCTTATTTTTACTCTACAATCAATTGAAGGTCAACTGGATCTTGGAAGAGGATATATAAGCTATAAAGGCTGTTGCAAAATAGGCACACTTCTTTATGTGGATTTACCTCCTCGGCGCATATGGAGCAAATGAATAGGTGCATACTCGCTGCATATGCGCGGAGCCACTATTTTAATTTTTTTGTACCAAATACTGACTTGACGCATATGCAGAGAGTATGTGCCTATTTATTCGCTGCATATGCATTAATGAGGAGGTAAAACCAAGTGAAGAAGTAAGTGTATTTAGCCCGTCCTATATAAATTAGTAGCTTGAGAATTAGAAATTGTGTTAGGCTTGTGATTTTGGTCTTAATTACTAGTACCCAATTATTATTATTATTATTATTATTTCCTGCTGATGAAATTTGTTGCTTTTGCTGTGTATTGATGTTTTCAAGTGAGTCAATCATGTATGTGTAACCACGTCTTGTAGTTAGTTCTATGATTGCTTACTGACCAATGGTGGCCAGTTCAGTTTTCAGTTTCATTTTAGATGAAATTAAGGATCAGTTTCCCCTTCATTCGATGAATATCTTGCTAGTAGAAGAAACTAATTGTGGAATCGTGTAAAATGATTCGAATAATCACTTTTAAAAAATCGTGTGTGGCTTGCCATGGGCTGATAGATTCAATTAGTTGATTGTCTAATGATGCCTTTCTTGTTTACGTGTTGATGTGTTGGATTGGATTTCAGGTTTTATGTGAAATAGAACTAAGATAAACTTAGTCTTACAAATCCTAATGACTATAGAGCAACGAATTACAGCCCAAGAAGCCGACTTATGTAAATCAATGTTGTTGAAGTCTGTTTGACTGGTGTATCCATTTTAGCTCAGTTCCTACTTGTGAATTTAACTTGCTTCTTCATTGTTTTCCTTTCGGTTGCCGAAGGGGAGGGGCGGGGGTTGTAAGTGCACAGGATGGAGGTGTGGTGATTCAAGAAATCCCAAGAAATAGGATACGGTTGCATCTGGCAATAAAAGGATGATATAAATGGTATTGTTGATTTTTGCAGAGACAACGTATTTAGCTCTAGATAATCTTGATTTAAGTTACAGTCATTAGTGTATAGAATAATTACACATCCCGATGAAGATAAACACGTAAGAAGTTTCGATACACTTGACTCCTGCATTCTAATCTTTCTTTCTCGTTGCCTAAGTCATCTATGCCGTCACTCTCTGTCAAACGTCCCTCATAGCTTTTCTTTTGCTTCTAGGTTTTGTAGAAATTACGATCGACTGTAGTTATTTATAGTATTGTTTGAGAATGTTACGAGAATCTGAGCAGAGTCCATAAAATAGTTTAATGATTTGATACACATGACTCCAGCATTCTAATCTTTCTTTCTCGTTGCCTAAGTCATATATGCCGTCACTCTCTGTCAAACCTCCCTCATAGCTTCTCTTTTGCTTCTAGGTTTTGTAGAAATTACGATCGACTGTAGTTATTTATAGTATTGTTTGAGAATGCTACGAGAATCTGAGCAGATTCCATAAAATAGTTTAATGATTTGATACACAAAGGGTGTGAATTGGGGTAGAGATGCATAATCCTATCCGGTTCGGGTTTGTTGATCACTTCAAAGAATCTCTGCTTCATTTGTTACAACCCAACGCATATTAACATGAACTTACTCTGAATTTTAATTCAGTTTGAATTGCAATCAGATGTATATCCAAGCTAACTGAACTACTTGAATCGACCTCTCCAAACTGAAAAAAGCTAGTCAGGTTTCACACGGGTTTGAATTTGAATTTTATGTATTTGTAATTTTTTAGCTAAACTGAGTAGTACCTGATTTATAGAATTTTGTGGACTTCTAGGTTTTGATATTTATTTTAGTTTAAGGGCTATTTGATATCATTTTTGGTAAGCTTTTCATCATGAAAAGGTAAATGGTGTTTATTTTTTAAGATGTTTTTGGTTTAGATTCATCACCAAGTATTCAAGGCACAATCCCCTCCTCTAAATAGTCCTGAATCAAAATAACGATTTAATTTTCATTATAGATTTATGTAATCAAATTGCCAGTTTAATTTTACCAACAAGTTCTCTCTCTCTCTCTCCTGACTTTTGTATATAGTTGCACAGTACACTTTGCTACATAGTTGATCTGATTTGGCCCTAATCAGCGAAATGACTTTGATTTTTCTGCACGATGTTGCTTATGTATTTTGCTGATTATATATTTTCACTATCTCATGCTATGAATTACTTCACAATTATAAACAGAAATATGCTAATAGTTCTAAGTTGACTTGGTTATATGCATTCAGGTTAAGTTTATGCAAAGTAAAAATTATTATTAAAAAATATTAGGTTGTATTCGAGCGGCGGGCCCCATTTGGTTGCACGTATGCCTAGCCCTGTGAAAGACCAGGTTTTGTGTCTCACCGCTATTATGCAACATTCCCCTCCCCATTAATCTAATAGTGTACGGCTTTCTCTTTGTAGAAGGATAAAAATGGAAATCATTTGTCTCAACATCCGAAACAAAATAGAATAAAATGAATCACATCCATTTGATTAGCATTTAGCATTCAAATTCAACATTTTAAATTAAGCATATAGAGTGGAAAAAATCAAATGCAACCTAAGTCATTGTATTTTGAGTCCTTGGGGTGGATACGAGGCTGCTTTCGCTCGTGTCATTTTCTTGTATTAGTCAATGGAAAGGTTGGGGATTGGTTTTCGGCATGGAGGGGCTTTATCCTTTTTGTTTACAATTTTACCTTGGTGGTGGATGTGTTGAGTTGTATGGTGAGTAGAGCTGAGGAATTGGGATTGGTGGAGGGTTACGGAGTTGTTATATGGTTTTTGAGGGTCTTTGAGCAAATCTCAGGACTTGGAATTAATATGGATAAGAGGAGTGGAGGCTCTTTCTGGGATCTAGTGATTGAGAGGGTCTCTAGACGATTAGAGGGTTGGAGGAGGTACTGCTATTCACTATATGTCATGCTATTCACTATATGTTACTCTTTCTTGTTTGTCGAGTATCCCCATTTACTATATGTCACTCTTTCGAATTTTGGTTGGGGTGGAAAATAGGATAGAGAGATTGATAAGATTTTTTTTTTTTTTTTTTTTTTTTGTGATATGGGGTAGGGAATGCTAGAAGAAATCTTCCCTGGAGCTGGGAACATGTATATAGGCCTAAAGCCGAGGGATTCTGAGAAAAGGTGGGGTGGTGCCCAAAAACATCTGTTTGGTGGGAAATTAGTTGTGGTGTTTTCGGTGGAATCAAATTCCCTTTGGCATAGAGTAATCAGGAGTAAGTACTGTCCCAGAGGAAAGGGTGGATGCTTCATGCTTGTCTAGGAAATAATGTCTCCCATGTGTGCTCTTGGATATTAAATACTTAAATTCTGGGAGGATTGTTGGTAGCTGACACATCCTTTCACATTTATTTTCCACTTTCATATCAGATTACTACTCTCCATGTTTCTCCCATCTCTCAATTCTTTTTCACGGGAGGGTGATTCTTCAGTTTGGGACTTTCATTTCTTTCGATCACTACATGATAGGGAGGCTGAAGATGCACATTCATTTGCTATCCATTTTAGCTTCTTGTGCCAATCCACAAACCCAGCTTGTTTGGTAGTTGGTCCCGTGCATAAGCTTAATATGAATGACTCTAGGAAGAGGAGGCCTTTTAAGGTTCTGTCTCCAAATTTTCAACTTTTTTACAATGCTGGGGTGGCTTTGTGACTTTGAATTAATCTTTTTCACTTCTCCGGAGAGATCTTTTTATACAGCACTATAGTGGTTATCTTTCGGGTGACAATAGCACAGTCTTATGGCATGGTATCATGTTTGAAGTCATCTAGCTAATTTGTGTTTGGTGGACTGCAAGGATTTTGAGAAACCAGAGTTCTTTTGAGATTTTGTGGTATAGAGTGGATCTTCCTTGGATCTCTCTGGACTTTTATAGGGGGTGATTTTAGGGGTCTTTCATTATCATAAAGTGTTCCGATTTTCATTTTGTCATTCTTCTCACCATTGTGGACTCCTTGTCCTCCCTATGTAATCACTCCGTCAATGAAATTTCTTTTCCTATCAAAAAATGAAAAGAAAAGAAGGTGCCTATTTTGGTTGAAGTTGTCATATTTCATTGTTAAAATAGAAGGTGAAATAAGTAAAAGTTCTATTTAAGAGAACTATAAGAAACCATCTTTCCCAACAACAATGTGCATACTGCACAAACACAAAGGGGTAAATAAATACAAGCGGGAGGATTCGAACCCGAGATCTTGCGGAACCATGACCTCTGATACCATATAAGGAGCCATCTCTCCCAAAAGCTTAAGCTATTTGGTAGTGGGCCAACAATGTATATCGTGTTCTTTAACAAGAACTATAACAAGAAGAGTTTCAGTGAGCCAATTCATATGTCATCATTCATAGTGAAGTTGGTGCTTTGTTAGATGTCCGAGTCCTATTTTCTTTTAAAAGTCCTTATCCCTCTCTGCTCGCCTTGAATTTTTTGGACTGTCATATTGTGCTTCTGCAAGTTGCAACAATCCCAAAAAGGTGTTTTTTAGGCTTTCTTTGTAGTTTTTCATAGGCGTTGCCTCATGACAATTCTCCAACATGGCGCATAGCCTTGTAAAACACTATAGCTTCACATGCCCAAAGATGTACATTATTTCCACTGAGAGTTTGAGACATAGTCATCAAATGAGGCAGACTGAACCTTAAATTACTATTTATCATCTCTTAAATCTTTGAGTGTCCTTACTAGTTGCCTCTTGGTTTTACAGGTCAGCAAAAGCTGACAATTACACGAGCGGGGATGCTATAACAAACTTTTACCTTTGTTTCACAGTAGTTTACTAGATTTTAATTTTCTGAACATGGATTGAAACGATAACCGTATATTACTATTATCTTTGTTTCTCTAATAAGCTGAACATGCCTTGAACAGTGTTGCTTAATTTGTGAAATACCCCTACGTACTGCGATTTGGGTGCACCAACCCCAAACAGGGAACATTTGCGACCCAAAACGGCAACTCCAACGATCCCCTATTTTTTTGACTTTCACATTACGGAATGAGATATTAATTTTCTTAACATGGATTGAAATGATAATCGTATATTACTATTATCTTTGTCTCTCTAGTAAGCTGAACATGCCTTGAACAGTGTTGCTTAATTTGTGAAATACCCCTGCGTACTGCAAAATGGGTGCACCGACCCCAAACATGGTACATTTGCTACCCAAAATGTCAACTCTGGTGATCCCGTATTTTTTGACTTTCACAATACGGAAAGAGATGTCTAGTTTCATATATTCAGATCTAGGCCAATCTCTGTATGCAAACTGGTGTGAGTTTATTCCATATTTCTTTTTACATTTGAAAGCCTTTTTCTTTTGGGTGTTGCTACATGCTTGCCAATATGGCAATAGATGATTTACAGATCAAGCGGATTACATTTTATTTTATGCAATGCATTCCAGTTTAGTTTGCATTTCAATAAAATATATCTTGAATAGGACATTTTTTAGATTCTCGGCATATATTAACACAAATTACAGTTTGTTCTTCATTGAGTGTTGCTACATGCTTCCCAATATGTTTTATGCAATGTAGACCAGTTTAGTTTGCATTTCAGTAAAATAAATCTGGAGGAGGACATTTTAAGTTCTTGGCTTATATTAACACAAATAACATTGTGTCCTCCCATTTTGGTCTTGAATATGTTGTGTACCCTCCTCAATTCATGTGTGCAATTTTGCTGGTGGTTCTTCATCTTCCATGCATATAAGTAGGTTTTGATTCACATTCTTCTAAAAATCCCCGGTTAGGGCTGCCTTGCCCCCTTTGAGGCGCTAGGCGGTGACTACTCAAGATGGATGAGGCTTTTCACTCTTCTTTGTCTTGAAACTTAATTTTTTTTATTTTTTTTATTTTTTATGGTTAAATTATGTGAAATGTTTTGGTTAGTGAATGATTTCCTATAGGATTATGTTTTAAAGTAAAATAAATAAAGAATTGGCCCCCTAACACCCAGGTGCTCAAGACGCTAGGCATCCTCCTACCGCTCGCATTCCGCCTAGTGCTTTTTGTAACAGTGGTATTGTAGTCTAGGTTCAACTGTATTCAATGTATCTTGTTTTGAGTGGATACAAATGAGTATTCTTTCATTGGCATTCATGAAAATACATCTGGCTTTTTGATTCAAGTCCCATGTTTGTTTATTATTGTAATTCATTTATTTATTATTTTGCATACGGTTTCATATGGCCTTTCTCATGAAAGTCTTCGGCTAAATAAGCACCAAGGTTGACCTAGGGGTTGAGACTTGAGAACATAGTTGTCTGTATAAGCGAGTCTGTGCGTATTCTATTCAGTTGGTATTTAAGCAGTGACCTTACTGTTAACATTTTAGCAGATAAGTTTTGCTTCAAATGCATTCTTCATTGGACCATTGTGGTTTCTAGTAAGAATTCTCGTCCTGCTGCCTCTGTGAAGTGTCCTCTTTGCAAGGTTTGTTTTCTATTAAATCTCTATACTAATTGGTGCCACTGCGTATCCCTTATTATTCAGAAGAATTATATCCCTTATTGAATTTGTTGGTTAGTGTGATATCCATGCCATCATTTGTTCATTTCTAAACCCCTTGTCCTAAAAAATAGTGGCATATTAATATGGTAGTATAAAATATTCGAATGTTTTACCCAACATAGCTTATGCAATTTCTATTGCTTTTGCTAAGACCAATGCTTTCTCTCTCTCTCTATTGTATCCGTACTGTACCCTCACTTTGAGTTATAGCTGTTGTGACTTTTGTTAAAAACTTTACCTAGCACCTGAAGTTTATTTTGGGATTCTTCTTGAATCCTGTAAGATTTTCCAAGAATCCTACAAGAAATTTAATTAAAAATGCTGGATACTGGATTGATGAGTTCATGTGAATCAGTGGACAATTTGTGTGCATTTTGGATTTGTTGAACAAGCTAGACAAGTTTTTGAGATTTGCTATTTTCTTCTATCACAAAATCCAATACCCATCAATCTCCTCGATGTCAATAATGGAAAAATAGTTTCAATTTGGGCTCTGCTGATGAACAAAAATTGACAGCGTTGCAAGGCAAAAATATGATTTGACCTTTAATTTATCATTTTGCGTTTTATAGTTTGGTATCATAAGTTTTTCTTGCGGGTAGTGGCGGCTTGAGAAGGGGCTGATCAAAGTAATTTACTGGTGGCGGGGATAGCTACCATCAGCGTATACAAATTTGCGGGGATATGCTGCATCTTAGCACATTGATAACTCTTACATAAATATTAACGCATTTTAGTTACTCTTGTTAGAAAAGTCAGATTTATAGCTAAACTTTTGTTTGCATCGCCAAGTCTATTTACTATTTTCCTCATATTCATTTTTCCACTTTTTGCTTTTGAGTGCTTTTGGGTTTTCAGGCTTTTAACTGTATCATGTGTCAACCTTGCAGACAGACAATTTTTCTATTATACACAATTATGACGGAAGTTCTTTCCAAAAGTATTATATCAATCAAGATTCTAGAAATAGGTATTATGGTTAAATGATCTTTTTTCCTAAACCTGAATTGCCATATCTGAAAAGAATATTGTTTTACTCAATTCTTTTACAATGACATATGCAGCGTTTTCTTTTCAAAAGTACGCAAGTATAGATTACAGTGCTACTACATTAAATCAGGTATTTCCACCTTATTTTTAATTTAATTGATTAGGTTCTGTTGTCTTTGTGCTGGGTCGCTGCTTGTCGTAAGACCTTTATTTATCTTTTTCCATCAATTTTTAATTGAACAGGTACCTTAAGTGGTGTTTTTAATGTATCGCGGTACTGGAAATCCTGTAAATATCTTCAGCCAAATTGATGGCTGTTGAGCTGGTTGATAAGGGAAATTCAGGCTTTAATTCAGGTTCGCAGATTAATCTGTTATTGCTACTATTTTTGTTCACACACACATATATATTGCATACATTTTTCCCATCATCGTTAATATATACTTTGTGGGATCTTTTCATTATATTAAACCTTTGATTAAGCTATACGAATGTAACTTTTAGACCAAATCCATTGCAGCTAATGGAAACCATGATATTCTCTAATGAAAATTAAATTTCAATGGTGATCAATTTTAGGATTCCGTCAAATTCCATTGTTTTAAGCTTGGGAAGTTACAAACCTTGGATCAAGTATATACGTGTTTGCAGCATGACTTGTCAATTTTTATGACGTTTACAAAAATTATTCTATACGTACCGGAACCCATGGCAAAATTGCAAATAGTCGTTACGAAGGTGACCCTCTACTTTTGGAGGGTTTCTTAGACAATGTCCAAATGCCATGTCATATTTTTTGTCTACCCACTTCTATTATTCAAGCTTTTTAATTTTTTAAATTTTATTATATAAATTATTATTTTATAAAAATTATATCATTGAAAACTATGAATCAAGGCCCCAAACAAAATCCGTATTGCATATAAAATTGTTGATCATTTTTTTATGAACTTATTCATGGACAATCTTTTAGACAATCCCATAGGAGATGCTTTTTTAAGACTCGTCGATCAAGAAGATTTTTTATGCCACATAGGAAAGACATGCTTACATGTCCATGGTTTGAAGGTATCTAAGCTACTTTGGTGTTGGAGATGCTTTAAGGGTGTAAAGATTCAGTTGTTCAGATCTTATATTTTATGTATATCCTTGTAATTTTTGGGCAAAAAAAAAAAAAGAAGTCAAAATTAAGTTCAAAAGAGGCCAATGGTATTATCTTATAGTAGATGAATATAGTGATCCCATATGCGTATTAGGTTCCTAAGATTCAATGTTTTGGTCGATTGTCAGGGTTCGAAATCTGTGACCAAATTTATCCCCTTCTCACAATTATAACCATTTTTTTCATTTACTATCTAATTGTCTGCTATTTGTTGTTGATCTTCTCTCAGATGTACAACTATATCACCAGAATATTAAATGGCCACTTCCTGAAGTTAACAGTTATACACTTGAAAGCATTTGAAATAATTTGGTAACGTGCTGCCTTATCTACTTCATATGTAGGAGGAAGATGTCGATATTATTGCGCATCACATATATGGAGTGATCGACTCGATGAGAAGGTAACAGTTACATATAAAATTGGTTGAGGTTAGAGTTCACCATAAAAATTAACTGGATTTTTTGTTCTGAATCTTCATTTTCCTATATAAAATATTGTTATGCCAGCATGAGACTTTCATAAAGTGACACATATAGGCACTATAAGTACGCATCTATTAGCATATTATGTAACCCCGGGGGTTGGCCTAGTGGTAGCTCACTAGGCCGCAAGTCCTTGGTCGACCGGTTGGTAGCCGGATCGATTCTCGGCGCTTGCAGAAAACCCACTTGGGCCACGCTCTTTACCGCTTTGTGCGAGCTCCCGGAGCGGAGCAGATTAGTCAAGGTCGAGGTGCGCGCAAGCTGGCCCGGACTTGGACACTGCTCGGTAAAGACCAAAAAAAAAAAAAAAAAAAAAAAAAAATGTATATATCTACTAAAATTTAATGTTATTCTGATTTCTAGACAAGACTAGCCCTGTGATTTTAGGGGCCATAGGCCAACTCTTAAAGTTGGGCCCTTAATATATATTCGTGTAAAGTAAAAAAATATTATATACATGAGGCATTGTTTTGGGAAATTGACGATTTTTAGCATCTAAATTACAGATTAGTATACAAAGTTTTTGTTATAATTAACGTGCATAAATTTGTAATTAAAAGTCTAGAGACAAAATTTACTAACACATCTGAAAGTTATGTACCTAAAAATGTACAACTGGCAACACATACTTTTTGTGAAAGTAAAAAAAGTGTAATGTACGTTTAACATACTACATTTGTTATTGGCCTAGATATTTCATATGCAATTTGAAAAGAAAAAACAAAACTTAGGCTCCGTTTCATAACAACATGGAAAATGAAAAGAAAAATAACTAATTTAGGTGAGAAGATGGAAAATAAGTTGAGGCATGTGGTGAGATTAACTCTTGCCTTTTGCTTTTTTCCATGACAAAATTTTCTTTGAGTGATGGTGGAGAAATTTTTTTCACAAAATATTAAAGGAGAATGGGGACATATACTCACAAAAATGAGTATAAGATGGAGGGTATCTCACCATATGCCTCAACTTATTTTCCATCTTTTTACCAAATTAGTTATTTTTATTTTCAATTTCCATGTTACTATCAAACGGAACCTTAGTGTACAGAATCAAAACATACCTAAAATTATGATTTGGGGAAAGTGCGTTGAACCAAAGGGTCATGTACATCCAGTACAGACGTTAACTCTACGGTCTTATCCCTTCATTTCTTTGGTGTTAAAATAGCAGTGTAGTGTAGTCGATAGTGTGTAAAATGCTTCAATAGTAGTTGAAATTCAAACTAGACTGTGATATGAACCTTAATGAAATACCCATGGACCTAAAAATCACATGTTGTAATTGCTTTTTTAATTCTATTTAAAAAAGAAATTATATTTTGAGCCTTCAAAACGTGTCATCAGATGATGTCGTTCCATAGTCCACAAACTGGGAGTATTTTGTGCACAAATGCAGTTCAACATCCATCGGGTTATGAAAATAAATCCAATTTGCAAATGGCTAATGCAGAGTAGTAGAAAAACAATAAAAAGGAAAATTAAGCTAATAAATGTGATAAGGGTTCCACCAAAATAATGGTATGAGCAAAACAAACATAGGTCTGTTGAACCTACTACGTGTGGTGGTGCAGAAATGAGCAAAAATATCAAGCAAAATCTCCTAAAACGATGACAAAACAAGAAGAGTTTGAGGGGCTGGTCTCTGAGGCGGCTAGACCATTTTTAGGAGGAAGAACGGATCGATTTGTAGAAGAGGTAGAGTTGTTCATAGCATCGGGACTTACTATCGAAGCTTATGATAAAGTGTATCTCCATCACTTGGGTTGGAAAATACCTGAGGAGCTAGCTGGTGACGGAGCTGAAGAAGAAGAAAAAGAATTCAGTAATGAAAATACACCTTTAGTTCCATACTTGTATATCTTTGATGAGGATTGTGATGAAACTGACTGAACATTTCTTTTTCCGTTGTACAAAAGGGTTTTGTTAAAGTTTGCCAACTAGATTTTTTTTTGCTTTGTATTGAAATGTATTTTGGGTAAAGGAGGGGGAGTAAAGCGTTGGTTGGATGGTGATTAAGGGCTTGGACATATAACCGAAGAACCGCCAAACGACCGGAAACCGCTCGATCGGTTTGGTCGGTTTAAAAAATCAAATGGTATTTAAAGGAAGTTGGTTGGGGTCGAAGGCAGAATGGAGCTGTGCTACCCAAAGAAACGACTGACCGACTTCTGTCGTCTTCCCTTCTTTTCCCTCTTCATTGCAGAATACCCTGAATCCCTAATTCTATCACTCGACAATTCATAACAGCCGCCTCAAATTTTCCTCCTTCTCTGCCCGTAACCAAATCCCTGTTCTCCCCCCTACCCTAAATGGCTAAATCCATAATTTCTGTTTCGATCTCTGTTGCATCTGTAGTTTTAAAAGAATTTGAGGTTTAGAAAGGGAGGGGAGAGATAAAGGGTTGGGGCTGGACAAAGGAAGATGATGTGGTGGTCGCTGGCAACAGAGGGGGTGGATATGGAGGCGGCGGCGGAGTGGACCGACCACGCCAAATGTTTCGAAGAGGGAGCGGTCGTAAAATTTCTCCACTGACGTGGTTCAATGGTCGGACGTGGTGGTCGAGTCGGGCTGATGCCACCAATATTATTATTATTATTATTATTTAGTTATAAAGGCACATTTCAATTATAAATTTTAACACCAATTACAGGAATTTATCAACGGTGGGGTGTAAAATACAAGCAAATACAGTCTAAAATATGGGGAGCAAAATAACTTTGTTTGCTAATGTGCACTTGCAATTAATTGTTCTCATGGAATTTTCTTCGATCCACGCTCTAACCACCGTAACTGCTTCGTCCACCGTTGGATTCGTCTCCAGTTCTACCTAAATCTTTCGCTAATGTTCTTGGCAAGGCTAGATAGGTGGTGATTGCATTAAAATCACCATGCTCATAGAGGGGAATTAGCGATGTTCTTTCTAGACGAGGATATTGATGGCTTAGCTTCTAAGTTCAAGTTTTCTCGGATTGGAAAGTTCTCTCATGGAAGACCTTCAATCAGTGACATTCCTGCTGCGTTTGAGACCTTTTGGATTAAATTCGGCTTCCAATGTTGATTTATTGGATCATAAGCACGTACTTCTCTGCCTCAATTGTGACGAAGATTATCCCCGAATCTGTTTAAGAGAGCAATTGTACTTGAGGAGATATCTAGTCAGAGTATTTAAGTGGACGCCAGAATTTCGAGTTGATGCTGAGACTATGATGTGTCAAGAAATTAGTATAATTTATTATATTAATTTATAATTTAAAGAGTGTATAATATTAGTAATATTTTTATTTTAGTTCTTTTCAGGCGTTAGACAAGAATTTGGGAAGATTGAGAAAAATAGAGAAATTGAAGTTTGTGAAGATACTTAAATTGATCAATACTTTCAGATATATAATTTTTTACTCAGAACTCCAAATAATGTGATTTTTGGACTTAATTTGAAGATAATTTTGAAAGTTACAACTTTTCTATTCAATATTTTATCAAATTCAGCCATTTTGAGGTTTGAAATTATAACTCAAAATTCAGTAATTTAAAAGTGCGAAAATTCATTGTAATCAAGTATGGGCTTAGGCCCATTAAAAAGCCTGAAAATAGAAGTAGCAAATGTAGCCCATGTTAAACAAAAAAACCGCAGCAGCCCCCATTGTCCTTAAAGTGACGACCCATATGGCCGGAGTCCAAATTTACACCATGTGTGTGGGCATAAACCTACTAAAATTAATTGAACTCCTCTGCTCAAGCAATTCCCCTATGTAAAATCAAACAGCAGCCAACAGCCGTGCACTATTATCTTGGTGGGGCCGAGCACTTCCTCTCATCTCTTTTAAATTTGTTTCTTTTATTTCTTTTTGTTTCGAAGACTTTGAAAATTTGAAATTTTAATTTTACCATTCAATTAATTAATGTCAAGTGATTTGTTTTTTTAATTTTATGTGCTATTTAATTTATTATATACTAGCGTAAATTTGTATTAGGGCTATGATGATTATATGTAATTGAATCTCTTGTACGTATTCATACCAAGTGACTCTACCAATTTAATATTTTAATATTAAATACAATTCTTCATATTGGAAGACTATTTTAACTCATAAAAAATAAAGTTGGATCCTCATTATTTTTTGTTGGATGCACTTTATGATTTGTTAAGAGGGAATATAGGATGTGTTTTGACGGATATTGTGAGTGTTTTGATTTTATACATAAGTTTAGCTGTGAAAGAATTACAATTGAATTTTATTGATTTTATTTTCCGCATCTAATAGAGTCGAGAGACCAAATTAGTGCGAGATAAGAGTAGAGTTTATGCGCATGAATACTTAGGAAGATGATATTAAATATATATGACTCCAAAACCCTAGTCAATTAATTTATTAATTTTATTATCTTACTTCATATTGTTTAGTTTAGTTCCGTTACTTTAATTTACTTGCTTTGATTTATTTTATATTATTTGGTTTCTTTTATTTGATTGATTACCATAAACTTTTCTAGTTAGATTAGGAGTTTAGTGAAAAATTAACAACATAATTAATAAAACAAAATGTTTGAATCTTTGTGGGATCGATCTCGCTTACACGCTATACTATAAATTAATTCGTGCGCTTGCGAGTATTAAAATTTATCACAACAGACTACTATTGCTTTAATTTGGGTAAATTCTCCTCAGTTGCAGTTCATTTTTTTGTGAAACTAAGTTTGTTCTTCATTGAAAGTATGCTAGGGATGCTGATGAAGATAGATGTTGCAACGACTGATTTGACTCGTCCTAATGTAGCACGAATGTGCATTGAAATGGATTTGTTAAAGAAGTTTCCAGCAAGGATTTGGATTGGCAGTGGTACAAATGGCTTATGGAAGAAGGTTTCATATGAGCATATTCCGAAATATTGCTTTAAGTGCTGTTAGCAAAGACATGGTGTAGAGGACTATAAAATTGACTCTTATAAGAAGTAACTCCAGTTGAGTGAAAGGAGATTGAGGTACCTATGAGGCAAGAAGATGTAGTGGATCCAGGGAAAGAGGTAGGGATTGCTTAAATTCATGTTTCTCAATTGCCTAATAATGATACTAAATGGAGAATTATTCAACTGCGCGAGGCTGTTAGAAATGATAAAAACCTGTTGTTGATGGTTGTGATGTTCCAAAGTCGAATATTCATGCTAAAACTGATGCTTTTGTTAATAGCAGTCCTAATGCGAAGAGGCAAGGAATAGAGACTTCTGTTTGTGATGATAGTAATGGTGCGGATTTAAAGGAAAGCGGTCTCAGCAAGGTCCCTAGTCAAGATGTTCGCAAAGATGATAATGGTATTGATGATTGGGATGGGCATATAGAGGAGGAAAAATTGGAGGTCGAATGCAGTGATGAGGAGGAGAGGTCTTTAGCTCTTTCTGCTGGTGCAACCTACTTTAAAAACTATGAACCCGAAGGAGTGAAGCACCTTGGTTTACCTCCTCGTGCGACAACTTTTGCTGTCACTCTCGAAAACAATTATTCGGTTCTTTTTATTTTCCAAATAATAAACAGTTACATATTAATTTTTTTCCTAACCAAAAATGTATTGTCTAGATAATAAAATGAGGCAATAGATTAATAGGGCGTCTCTATAATTACATTAAATAGGAGGACATTTTTTTATTTTTATTCCAAAGTAAGGGATATACTCTTTTTTCTTTACATAAAATACCCTTCCTCCATTTCTTTTCTTTTCCTAGAAAAACTATTTTAATTATTACTGGCACCACCATTCCTCACCACTGGAGCTTCGGTAGCCACCACAGGAGTTTTGGCAATGTCACTAGAGTTTTGGCGCAGGAATTATAAATCTTCATGTTAGATGGACTTGAGAGTTGATGTTTTCTTTGACTTAGCATCGGCTTTCTATTCTCTTTGTAATTACTTATCATGAGTCTTTAATTAGAAATTCCAAATGATCATCCATGCTAAGGATTTTAAGGTTCTTTGCTTCTTATATAGTCGTCACCTTAGGCCGCCAAATTTTTGGAAGCCCCCTAAGAATTTTCCGTATATTGTCCTCATTAGAATATACTTTGCCAAGAAGATTAAAGCACTAGTAATAATCGAAAATCTATTATACATATAAGTAAGAAATTCATTAGGCTCCATTTTGAACAACTTATAATCATGAAATAATATATTAATATTATCATCTTTAATTTGAGTAGTTCCCTCATGGATAACTTAAACCTTGTCCCAAATTTCCTTAGCCAAAGTACATGCAACTAGAAATTTAGTTTACTCATCCATACTAAAAGCACAATGTAAAATGTTTAAAGATCTAGCATCATATTGGATTTTCTCAACTGCATGTTTATTCCAGTCCAGCTCTGGTTTAGGGATATCATTACCACTTTTATTTTTCTTAGTGATTACATGAGGTCCATGAATGATAACCCTCCATGTCACTAGTTTGAAGAAATGTGCATATCCTTGTTTTCCAATAGCTATAGTTGTTACCATAAAAAAAGGAGGTCTAGTTATCAATTGGCCTTCGTTTCTTTCGGTTCCTTGATAATTTGCTACGATCTCTACTCGTCGATTGTTACATCAAATATAAGAGTTCAACCTCTAATACCAATTGTTGGTTGAATTTAAACACTGGGGGTTGAATAGGGTTTATGGCAAATTAAAAGTATTTGAAAATAAACTAAGTTAATTAATACGGATTTTGTATAATCAAGCAATGATACATTATGAAATAATAATAATGATAAATAAAGATATAAAGATAGAGAGATTTAACCACAACACAATCACTATTTGTTCACACAATTCGATTTTTGGCCATACGTTCACGCCCGAGTAATGCCACTGAGAAATTCAAAAAATCGATTTTCTTGTGGGTGAACATCAAACTTTCCTACAAAGTGTAATCCTTCTCACTACACTTCTCATTAGACCCTCTTGCTCAAACAATGACAAAACCCTCTCAAAAGTGAAATAAGATAGTTTGGTGACACATACGAATGAATTACTAGTCTATCAAAGTGTTTGCAAAATAGACAAGATGAATGCTCATTTCTAGAGTTATAGAAATTTGGTCAATAGATAGAAATTTGCGATTGCTCAAATCAAGAAAGCTTTGAATTCAAATATTGAATGCCAAGAAAGATTGGAAGCTTAAGCATCGAAAGATATTGCAAAAGGTGAGTTTAATCATTTGGAAATAGTGTATAAATAGCTCAGAAAAATAATATGATAGTTTGGGATTGAACGTAACCGTTTAGAAACATATCCCAAGACAAAAGCTGCTGCTGCACTTGTTGGACACCAACTAGGCCCTTGTTGTGGAAAACAGTCGCCTGTTTCAAGCAAACATGCACCTGTATGGCACCTAATAGGGGTGCTTTTCCAGGCTATAGTATCTATTTAGAGTAAACCTTAAAAATCTCTAACACATTTTTTTAAAAAACCTTTTCCAAAATTTAAGGTTTACGCTAGGTTTGTCAAAATGCATCTTGGATAAAAGTTTGCATCATTGTTTTGAAAAGATCTAAGAGATATAGAAGTCAACATTTCTTTAAAATTGTTTTATGTCAATCTCTTAATTTATCCAAGGTGCTATTTACAAAAAGTCTTTAAATTTAAATAATTTGAGCAATTAATTTCTTTTTTATCAAATATAGATAACTTAACAAAATCAATTCCTAAATGCCCTCACGCTCAATAAATCTTGTCTTGAATATTATTTGTTGAAGCTTTTATGGAATTTTTGTGATCCTCCTTGATGAAAAATTCTTGTAGCACTTCAATTTTCTTCATATCTTGAAAATACTTTGAGCAAGGTCTTTGAAGTTTTTCTTATAAATCTAATTGCATAGATAAATAATTTGAACTATATAGTTTATGCAAGTTAGATAATCATAACTTAATTAAATAATAAAAAATAATAAAAATAATCAATTTATTAAAACATTGGTTCAACAGCGGTAAAAATTATTTTTGGATCATTCGCGTTGTGGTAAGTTGCTTGGTTTAGAAAGGATTTGCACAACAAGGACCACAAAAGTTACTGGACCTTTTTATTTTTCAAACCATATATCCCCACTAGCATCAAAATTCAAAAGGCACCCTACTCCAAAACCACCTCAAGAAATAGAAATTGAGTTGTATCTATGACATTGCACGTACTGAGTAAATGTATATACAAATATGTATATATATATATATCATCTGCTATTTTTCACATTCTATGGAAAAATGGGGAAGACAAGTTCGACCCCATCAATAAATGGAAAAAGATAACATTTACCATAAGGACACATGTTAATCATATTATAAATGAAAAAAAATAACACTTCCTATAGGAATCCGTGCATAATTTAATACATGTTATAATTTAATTATTTATATTTATTGGTGCATAACATGCGCCATTATGGCAAACATTAACATTCCCCTTAGTAAATTATTAACAAAAGTACACAACATAGAGGGGACATAATTCATGAGGACTAGCCAATTTGGACTGAACTAAATAGATCCGTTAAAAATAGAACCGAAAAAAAATCAAAAACCGAAATCAACTATTATACACAGAACGATGTCATTTTTCATATTACTTAAATTACTCTTCAATTTGATTAAAACTTTAAGCTAAATACCCAAACGTAACAAATCCAAATGGAGTGTGTGTAACTTGTAATATACAATCATAAAATAGTTGGCCATACAAAGTTTGTGGCAAGAAACATAATTTAGATGATCATTTATAGATATTATAATCAATAATCATGTCTTCCTTTTATTCAATGCTAATTTGATTATGCATACCCAGGGGGCGTTTCAAGGTTGCAAAAGATTAAATATTTGATGTTTCAATCTATTTCTGTTTATTTGATTTCACCATAATATCCAATGGAAAAGACCCTTGGGGTTGTTAATTGATAAAAGGTGCTCGTATAATTTTTTTGTTCTTAATTAACTTGGCAATAAAAAATGTATAAAATTCAGAGTTCGTATAATCTGGATTTAAGATTAGTGGCTAAAAGTGTTTGCCAATTGTAAATTGCTTTTTAATTGTATAATACTTATGAATTTCAAATAAATTTTTTTAAATATACATGTATATAAACGGAATAAGCTTGAACTGAAAAACAAATTGAAAAGTTTGATTCGGGTATGGGTTTGGAAGATTTAAAAACGAAACCGAAACCAAAATTTTAAATTCTGCTTGAGCGTTCGAGATTCTCATCCTAACCGAAATCGAAAACACCGCATTGAGGACCACAAAAGTTAATATCTTATCCTTAATGTTAGTTGTTAGGAAAAGATATTGGGTGATGTTATATAAACCCCAGGACACTACAAAACTATTTGGTATTGTGGCAACAAAATTAGATGTTGGTTGCCCAATTAGGTAAAATACAAGTCGGAGGCAAGTTCTTGACTTGAATGTTCACATTTGGTGATAGTATGAAAAGTTAGAAATAAAAATTCGGCCAAATGTTACCGTTTAGGAGAAGTCGGTGGAATTTGTGTGATCCTCCTCCTCGCTGAAAAATTCTTGTAGCACTTCAATTTTCTTCATATCTTGAAAATACTTTGAGCAAGGTCTTTGAAGTTTTTCTTATAAATCTAATTGCATAGATAAATAATTTGAACTATATAGTTTATGCAAGTTAGATAATCATAACTGAATTAAATAATAAAAATTAATATAAATAATCAATTTATTAAAACATTGGTTCAACAACGGTAACAAATTATTTTTGGATCATTCGCGTTGTGGTAAGTTGCTTGGTTTAGAAAGGATTTGCACAACAAGGACCATAAAAGTTACCGGACCTTTTTATTTTTCAAACCATATATCTCCACTAGCATCAAAATTCAAAAGGCACCCCTACTCCAAAACCACCTCAAGAAATAGAAATTGAGTTGTATCTGTAACATTGCACTGAGTAAATGTATATACAAATATATATATATATATATCATCTGCTATTTTTCGCATTCTATGGCAAAATGGGGAAGACAAGTTCGACCCATCAATAAATGGAAAAAGATAACACGTACCATAGGGACACATGTTGATCATATTACAAATGAAAAAAATAACACTTCCTATAGGAATCCGTGCATAATTTAATGCATGTTATAATTTAATTATTTATATTTATTGGTGCATAACATGCGCCATTATGGCAAACATTAACATTATCGTTAATAAATTATTAACAAAAGTACACAACATAGAGGGGATATAATACATGAGGACTAGCCAATTTGGACCGAACTAAATCGATGTGAACCGATCCGTTAAAAATAGAACCGAAAAAAAAATCAAATACCAAAATCAACTATATAATACACAGAACCATGTCGTTTTGCATATGATTTTAATTACTCTTCAATTTGATAAAAACTTTAAGCTAAATACCCAGACGTAACAAATCCAAATTGATTTTATGTAACTTGTAATATACAATCATAAAATGGTTGGCCATACAAAGTTTGTGGCAAGAAACATAATTTAGATGATCATTTGATTATGATCCATAATCATGTCTTCCTTTTATTCAATGCTAATTTGATTATGCATACCCAGGGGGTGTTTCAAGGTTGCAGAAGATTGAATATTTGATGTTTCAATCTATTTCTGTTTATTTGATTTCACCCTAATATCCAATGGAAAAGACCCCTGGGGTTGTTTATTGATAAAAGGTGCTCGTATAAATTTTTTGTTCTTAACTTGGCAATAAAAAATGGATAAAATTCACAGTCAATATAATCTGGATTTAATATTAGTGGCTAAAAGTGTTTGCGAATTGTAAACTGCTTTTTAATTGTATAATACTTATGAATTTCAAATTAATTTTTTTAAATATATATATAAATGGAATAAGCCTAAACTGAAAACAAATCGAAAAGTTTGGTTCGGGTATGGATTTGGAAGATTTAAAAACCAAACTGAAACCAAAATTTTAAAATTCTGCTTGAGCGTTCGAGATTCTCATCCTAACCGAAATCGAAAACACCGCATTGAGGACCACAAAAGTTAATATCTTATCCTTAATGTTAGTTATTAGGAAAAGATATTGGGTGATGTTATATACACCCCTAATTTATAATCAGGACACTACAAAACTATTTGGTATTATGGCAACAAAATTAGATGTTGGTTGCCCAATTAGGTAAAATACAAGTCGGTGCCAAGTTCTCGACTTGAATATTCACATTTGGTGACAATATGTAAAGTTAGAAATAAAAATTCGGCCAAAGGTTACTACTGTTTAGGAGAAGTCGGTGGAATGTTACCCAATCGAATGTCCAAGTTTAGCAACGAGTCACGACTCGGTGCTTAAATATTTGGTATCCCTTATGGTAGTATATATCATTAATAATATAAAATACGGTATTAAGGCTACTGCAATGTCCCATCTACAACTCATAAGTGTATATAACATTACCCATTCATCAATTTGGGGTTGAAAAGTATACTTCAAATTAGTCTCTAAACTAAAAGTCATCATTGTCCCAGTCGAAAACAGCCAAATATTAAAAATTGAATTAGTCTTGAAAACTACAAGTCATTGTGCCAGTTATTGGACTGCTGTCACTCTCGTTTCTATTTTCCAAATAATAGACAGTTATGCATTAATTTTTTCCTAACCATAAATATATTGTCCAGATAATAAAATGAGGCAATAGATTAAAAAGGCATCTTCCATAATTACATTAAAAAGAAGAACATTTTTTATTTTTATTTCAATGTAAAGATACTCTTTTTTCTTTACATAAAATACCCTTCCTCCATTTCTTTTGTTTTTTTGCTGAAAAAACTATTTTAATTATTGCCGGCCACCACTACCATCCCTCACAGCCGAGTCCCGGTAGCCACTACTGGAGTTTTGGCTACGTCACTAGAGTTCTGGCGCTGGTACTATAAATCTATTTTTGCACGAAATTTGCAAGTAACTAATGATACATATTTTACTGCAAATATGTTTTTGCACTAAATCCTTAAACAAATTAAAATATATATCAATTTTATTACAAATTTATTTTTGCACTAAATATGTACGCAATTAAATATGTAAATTTGAGAGCAAGTTTCTTTTGCACTATATAATAATTCTCACTAAAGCTCCGGTAATGTCCCTGGTGCTTCGGCAAAGGATGCCAGAGTTTCGATGGGCAGTGTTGATGGAGTTGGTTGGCGAGATTTAGGAACTACCAATGACAATAATTAAATAAAATATTGCCAATTCAAAAAAAGGGTGTATCCTTTTAGTGGATTAAATTCAAAATTGTTCTCATAGATAAAACAAATTGTAAAGGAAATTATTTATTTAGTTTGGAATAAGAAGATGTGAATGGTTTGAATATAATTCTGATAGAAGAACTTAGAGCCCATTTTCTCTAATAAAACGAATGTAACTTGAAATCCATTTGAGTAAATAAGTTGGTCAGTATTAGGGGTGCACACGGTTCGGATTGGATTAGATTATTACTTAAACCTAAACCAAACTAATCTAATCGGTTCCAAAAATTTGATACGCAATCCAAACCAATTATGTGAAAAAATATGGGGTACCTAAGTGTAACAAACAAAAATTTATCAAACCCCAACTGGCCACTGCCGAGATATCAGACATCCTTTCTTTTTCTTTTTGTTCTTTTATTTTTGTTCCTTTCTTCCTTCCGTCTCTTTCTCTTTCTTTTTCCTTTTGCTAACTGCTGACATCCTTTCTCTCTCTCTCCGTAAGAAGCGAAATTTCCATCCTTCCATTTCCATTGGCTGCACTAGCATCACTTGGACCACTTATATATCCTCCAGTCATCTCTCTCACTCTACACTTTTCAAGGTATTTATTTTTTTAGATCTACTTTTAAATTTTAGGTATAAATTAATTTTTTGACTAGTTGCGTAATATGAGTTGTATTTCTTAATTAATTGTATAATATTAAGTGTATTGCTTGAAGTATTGATTTATTGTTGAATATTTGATGATTTGGGTTTAAACAATTAAACCCCTAATTTAAAATATTAGTTATATTAGGTATTTAGGTGTATTAAAATATATTTTAATAAATTTTTTTGGTTAAATTTGTTGTATCAAGTAATACTATTAATGCGATTATATTTGTGGTTAAATTTGTTGTCCTCGGTGATTGATGTGCTTTAAATATATTTTTGTTTATTTTAAATTTTGCCCCCAATTATTTAAATTCCTGGGTCTGCCACTGGTGATATTTATTTGATTCCATGAATTTAAATTTGGTAAATTTAATGATTTTTTTAAAAGAAGAGTTATATTAATATTTATTTCATTATATATATTAAGAGTTATATAAATTTAGTGCATCTGATCATCCCATGTGCGTATATTTTATTTTTATTTATATATGCTTTTGCGGATATTTTTTTTTTATTTAGGATTTTCTTACTTTAATTAATATATATGCTTTGTATTTATAGCTCAATGATGAGGATTGGGGAGAAAATACACTATCAACAGTAAAAAGTGGTTATGACTCTGCTGCTCACTTATTTTTTTTAAGATCACAAAAAATACTACAATAATGCGTACACCCACGGTCAAAATTAATTTAATTTAATTTATTTATTTATCATAATATAATGCATATGTATATGAGTATGATTATAATAAAAAAAAAATAGAAACTCATTTTTCAAAGCTTTTTTATGGTATATATATACACTTTCCTGTATTGGGGAAGATTTTTTTTTTTACTGAATTGGTCTCGCATTGGGTGTCTTCCATTCTTTCTTTTTCCTTGTTCACACACAAAGGAGTGAACATTGTAGTGGGGTGGTGGTGAGTTTCTATATATATATATATAATAAATACATGTAAAAGAAAACATATAATAATTTTATGATTTGCTTCCTTTCTGAACTGACTGCCATAAAATTAGGCCAAAGGTCACCATTTAGGTGTAGTCGGTGAAACGTTAACGAATTAAATGTCCAAGTTTAACAGCTAGCTACCGACTCGGAGCTTAAATATTTGATATCCCTTATAATAGTATTGATCATTAATAATATAAAATACAGTATTAAGCTTACTGTAAGAGATAATGGGTTATAAGGTCTCGCTCCGTAATGTTTTATAACTCTAAGGACAGACCCGTATTTAATAAAGGGAAGTAGTAGTACTAATTTCATAATTTGGTTTTACAATAAGGAAACTTTTCATAATATTAATTTATTTTAAGGAAAATGATAAATGTTGATGGACAAAAATACCATGCTATATCATTTATTCTAATTATATAAAAGACATATTATTCTCTCTTACATACACATAGTTTAGAGAGAGAAAACAAAGAACAAGGAAAAAGAGAATTTGTCTCTCCAATAATCTCACCTCTTCCACCACCAGCACCACCACACCGCCACCACCACCTGACTCTCCGATCGTATCACTCAGAGGAGCGTAGTTCTCATCTTCTTCTTCTTCTTTCTAGATGTGCAATCGTAAAATATATATAACTTTTGATCGAACCGTTGGATTTGGCTGATTTTTGGATATGTTGTTCGGAAGACAAAGTTACAATAAAAATGCAAAACATTAAGACGACCAGAGGTCGTTTTGCTATCGAAATCGACCAATTTTGACAGCCCAGTGGGATTTTAAAAAAATATGATCGTAACTCTCTCACTCTTTCTCTCTCTCTTTCGAACCTTACATCGATCCATATATATATATATACATATAAATAAATTAACTGGATTTTGATCTCATCAATTTTGTTGTTCTCTGTTTTGTAATGGTGCTAAAATCATTTTAGCACCTTCTGGTTTGTTGTTCAAGTGGTGCTACCTTCTGGTTGTTGGTTCAGAAGGTGCTAAATACATTTAGCACCTTCTGGTTGCTGTTCAGGGGGTGCCAAATGCATTTAGCACCTTCTTATTACTGTCTAGGGAGTGCTAAATGCATTTAACACCTTCTGGTTGCTGTCCAGGGGGTGCTAAATGCATTTAATACCTTCTGGTTGTTGTATAGGGTGTGCTAAATGCATTTAACACTTTCTTGTTGTGGTGCTAAATGCATTTAACACCTTCTTGTTGTGGTGCTAAATGCATTTAGCACCTTCTGGTTGCTGCCCATGGGGTGCTAAATGCATTTAGCACCATATGTTGCTGTCCAAGGGGTGCTAAATGCATTTAGCACCCTCTGGTTGCCGTTAGTATCATAATGAGACGATATTATACGGAAGGGGTATTAGTGTCCTTTTTGTACAGTGTCCTTAATTAATTTACACGACTAATTTTTAAGTGTCCTTTATAATTATATTATTATTAGAATGAGCCCTTATACCTAATTGCCTCTTACTATAATGTCCCCATCTACAAATCATGAGTATATATAACATTACCCATTCATCAATTTGGGGTTGAAAAGTATACTTCGAATTAGTCTCTAAACTACAAGTCATTGTCCCGGTCGAAAACAGACAAATATTAAAAATTGAATTAGTCTTGAAAACTACAAGTCATTGTGCCAGTTACTGGAGGGCTGCTGTCACTCTCGTTTTTATTTTCCAAATAATAAACAGCTATGTATTAATTTTTTCCCAACCATATATATATATATATTGTCCAGATAATAAAATGAGGCATTAGATTAAAAAGGCATCTTCCATAATTACATTAAATAGAAGGACATTTTTTTATTTTTATTTCAAAGTAAAGATACTCTTTTTTCTTTACATAAAATACCCTTCCTCCATTTCTTTTTCTTTTTTTCTTAAAAAAACTATTTTAATTATTGCCGGCCACCACTACCATCCCTCACAGCCGAGTCCCGGTAGCCACCACCGGAGTTTTGGCTACGTCACTAAAGTTCTGTCGCTGGTACTATAAATCTATTTTTGCTCTAAATTTGCAAACAACTAATGGTATATATTTTACATATTTTATTGCAAATTTGTTTTTGGACTAAATCCACTAGCAACTAATGTTATATATTTTACTGCAAATATGTTTTTACACTAAATCCCTAAACAAATTAAAATATCATTTTTATTATCAACAAGCTAACATTTGATATTTAGACCAAGGGCCAATACTCTATTTTTCAAATTAAAATATGGTCCTTTTGAAAAAGGAGCTAGGGCGCGTAGTCCTCTTTATAAAAAGAACACTTGTTTTGGCATGAATAAAAAGCCCTAAGGTGGTTTTATGTTCTAAGATTTTAATCTGTCTCTAAGGTTTAAACATATCTCTCAAAACATGTAAAAAAGATGTTCAAAAGGTGCGTTTTTGACTCAAGGCAATGGGTTTTATTTGTAGGAAAAAGCTTAAGTCAAAAACCTTTTTCGATTAGTAAAATAACTTTAAAAAGGAATTTTTGCGATAAAAAATTGATTGCCCATAAATCCTTGATGGACTAGTACACATTAGCAATGTGGTACAGGTCCGCACTTAAGCGACGGACTGATCCACATAAGAAATATGTGTTCTGCTCCGCTATTCAAAGAAAAGCGGATTCCATGAAAATTTCAAGATAAGGCCGGACTGGTACACATTAGCACTGTGTGTACCGGTCCGCTCTTTTGAAAGTGAAAAACTCAGTTTTAAAAACACAAACTTCCATGATTTTTAACCACCTTAGAAAATTAAGTTCAAATGCCAATGCTCACTGTATCTATCTTGAATTAATCTTCAATGCATCGTATCGGTAGCTTGGCTTGCCTGTAATTCTTCAGATGCAATCTCGAACAACTCAAACAACATTCGAGCAAACGTGTTTTTGTCGATGGAATAAAGCCAACCAAAATATAGACTTTACACCTTTTGCACTTACTAACGTACTGTGCAATTTTTTTATTAGTTTAAAAGTATTTAAATTTAGACAAATTTTAAATAGGTAATGAAATGAAACATTTTTTGAATTTACATTAGGATTAATCACTTGTTTTTATATCATTTTCAATATGTTTATACTCAGGATACTTGGGGACAAATTGACCAATAATATTAAATACTATATAATATCCATACGTATGCTAAATATATATTATTATGTATCATCGGTTTCGGATTGGTTCAGTTAATTCAAGAGCTAAAATCCAAAACTAAACCAATCCAGTCAATTTTTTTTTAAAATAAATCTAAACAAATCCAATTAATTTTATAAACCTAACCAAACCAATTTAATAAGACTAGATTTACTTAAGCTTAACTAATCAACTACAAATTTGGTTGCCTTAAAAAGGCTATAAATTTGGTTTGACAAAAAATAAAACTATTTTGGCAATAGTAATCAGGATTTAAGATAACAAAAATATCCATTTGAATGAGTTTTTGACCAACCATTACCCTAAGGGCCGATTTTATTTATTGTGGGTATGGATTCGTTCTAAATACAAATACAATTTGGGGTTTATCCAACTTAGCTTTATGTAAATTTTGCCTATTGAACTCAACCCAACCCAATGTATAATATTTTTTCCTTTAAATACCATAATAATACGTGAGTGTCGAGGTTGTGTAGATTCAATAATATTATAAATGCGGCGTCTTCGAGCTTTCATAGCTAAACTCTCTTCACAATCTTGGATTGAGGTTAGATTTATTATGTTTGTAGACAAGTAGAAGCTGAATTTGGCACAACTCACCCCAAACCCGACCACTAACCATTGCTACACATGCAATTCCTTCAAAAGTAAATTTAATTAATTTTTTTGATGTCGAAGTAACACACATTAATAGTATGTTTATAGTATAGGATACTTGTGGACAAATTAACCAATAATATTAAATATATACTACATAATACGCATACATTTACTAAATATATATTATTATGTATTATCAATTTCAGATTTGTTCAGTTAATTCAAGAGTTAAATCCCAAAACTAAAGTAATCCAATCGGCTTTTGAAAAAATCAATCTAAACTAATCTAGTTACTTTTGTAATCTTAACCAAACCAATTTAATAAGACTAGATTATTTATATTTTTTGGGTTATCCATAATTATGTGCACCCTTAATCACTATAGCAAAAACATATGAGAAGTTTTTAACAGGCAACAATCAAGTGGTCTATCCTGGTCGATGCTGGACGTTAACCATCAAATCAATTTGATTTCTCTTACTTGAGTCCTTTGTATAAGTAAAGGACATTGGCGCCATCATGCACAGCAAAGCCTTCGAAGACTTACAGCCGGTTTTTCATGGTATTCAATTTTTTTGAACAACTGTATCTGAAACAATTTAAATACGAGATCTTCTATTAAATATATTGTTTTTTATAAGGACTTAGTGAACTACTAGGCTAATTCCATAGGATCACGGTATTCAAACTTAAATTCAAAAAAATATTAGCAAGGAAAAGTGTTTTATAAAATTACAAAAGACCACTTGATATAAGGTGCCAAAGGCGGTTGTTGGGGACCGAAGTTTAGGATTTTTGGATTAGGGAAGAAGAGGATGATGAAGAGGAGTATTTTGGTCAAAAAATAAAATACAAATGATAAAAAGTTAAGGATACAAGAATTTAGGGAGTTATGTTTAATAAAAATTAATTAAAAATATTTTCTCAAATACTGCGATTAACAGACTACTTTTTAAAGAAATTAAAACAACTAATTGTAACCTTTATATTACACGTGCTCGTATAGAGATATATATATATATATATAAAGAAACGTAATATATATAAAGAGAAACGCAATGATTGTAGGGAGGTTGTCGGAAGGGTGAGCTGATTTAGAGAGAGAAAGAGGTGGAGATGGTGGTCGTGTGGCCGCGGTGAAGGTGGCTGAAGGGGCATATGTACATATATCAATGGTGGATTTAGAAGTGAAAAAAATATAAATTAAGGGGGTTGAGTGTCACTTTTAAAGTTTTAGGGGGTTAAGTGTAAAATATTTGAACGGAATTCTTAACAGAGTTAGAGTCGGGGTCTCAATTGAACCAATTATGTAACGTTAGGGGAGACATTGAGGATTTTGAAATATCAGGGGAGAAATTGAATCTATACTCAAACTTCAGAATCTAATTTGTCTTTTTCACTAATACTAATTTAAAGTGTTAAAGATATACAAAAACAAAAATAAACGCGTCTTCAAACAAATACTAGCAAAAAAATACTACTTAATATGAAATATACCTAATAGTAGTTCAAAACATGAGGGGGATCATGGCCTCTTCAAACATAAGCTAGTAAAAAAAAGTCTGTTAATTTAACCATAATATATAATTTAAAGCACTATAATAAACACCGCAAAATTGATGTGACAATTGGCTAAAATGGTCCATGTGTTCCTTTTAAAGTGTAAATGTCAACTCAAAGATTCCATAGGAGACTAATGAACAAACTTTTTAAAGTTGGAAGGGACATTACTTTATATAATTATCATCTTCAGGGGCAAAGTTATCGCAATATATTTTATTTTTATTTTTGGCCTGGTACTATTGTCAAACAATTACGTTTATTGCATAAGCAAACTTTAAAAATATAAAATAATTATGTATTATCGATTTCGGATTGGTTCGGTTGATCCAAGGGCTGAAACCCATAACTAAATTAATCCAATTAATTATATAGACCTAACCAAGCAAGTTTAATAAGATTAAATTAATTTAAATTTTTGGGTTACCCATAATCACGTACACCCCTAGTCAATATAGCAAAGAAATATGGACGTTGGACGTACTAGAAGTTTTTGACACGCAACAATCAAGGCATCTATCCTGGTCAATGCTTGCGTTGATCATTAAATCAAAGACATATGGACGTTGGACGTACTAGAAGTTTTTAACACGCAACAATCAAGGCATCTATCCAGGTCAATGCTTGCGTTGACCATTAAATCAATTTGATTTCTCTTACTTGTGTCTTGTGTATAAGTAAAGGACATTGCTACAATCACGGACGGTAAAGTCGTTGAAGACTTTCAGCCGGTTTTTCATGGTATTCAAACTTTTTGAACAATTGCATCCGGCGGAATTCAAACACGGGATCTCCTACTAAATAGATCATCTTTCACAGGGGTTTAGTGAACTATTAGGCCAATCCCATAAAATCACGGTATTCAAACTTAAATTCATAAAAATATTAACAAGGCAAGGAGTTTCTTAAAATTACAAAAGACTACTTGGTATCAACTCAATTTTAATAGGGTCCAAAGTAAACAAGATTTTTCCTCTAGACGATCTTTGTTTACTCACTATTTTGTTAATAACGCTGGGATGTATTGGAAACTTGGGGTGTTATTTTGATAAATTTGTCCGTTTTCACTAAAACCAAAATTGAAATAAAATGTTCGATATCAAACTAACAACTTTATCAATCATAATTCAAAATTAAAAATTAATACCAAACCGCTCAATTTATAAGCGTTTAAGGTTCTGTTTGATAGCAGCATGTGAAATGATAGAAAAGAAAATTGATATTGGTAAGACATTGGAACATAAGTTGATGCATGTCGTGAGATAAACTCCATATCACACTCATTTTTGTGAGCATGTGCCCACCATCCTTCTTTATTTTTTGTGAATTTTTTTTTTCATCACCACCTAAATAAATTTGTTTGCATGAAAAAAAAAAAAAACCAAAAAGTAAGAGTTAATCTCGCAACATGCCTCAATTTATTTCCATACTTCTCACAAAAAATCAAATTTTCTTACCATTTTCTATGTTACTATGAAACGGAATTTAAATTCTTGGTTTTTGTTTTCTTAGAAAAGAAATGTCAAAAGTATCTTTCTTTTTAACTATAATAAAAAATAAAACATCCTTTGGACTCTTGGTGCTTTTATGGTAGTTATAGTAATTTTTTATAAATTAATAAGGTTGGTACCGGCCAATTTTATTAATTAAATGAGGTTTTAATTTATCAATAAATTAATAAATTATTAATTTATCGATAAGTTGATAATTTATTAATGTACCGAAAGATTTGTGTTTCAAATATTGTTCTCTTGATCTTCCTTTGATTTTATTTCCTATAAACAGAATTAAGTAAATTATATTATCATTTGATAAATAATTTGAAAGATTTACGTTTCCAATATAGTAATATTGGTCTTCCCTAAATTTTTATTTCCTACAAACTTAATTAAGTAATTATCTTCTTCTTCTTCTTCTTCTTCTTCTTCTTCTTCTTCTTATTGATATTTTGTTACTGTTATTACATGACAAAAATTATATTATTTTTCATACTTCTATTACAATGGCTTCCCATCAAAGGTATAAAAAAAGAAACAATGAGTGATGAAATGCAAAAAGCGTTGTGTGAGTACAAGAATGAACATCCTTCTTCAACTCAAAAGGAGTTACAAAAATGGGTTTATGAAAAATTCAACTAACAGGTTAGTCAGGGAACGATATCAAATACAATCAAGCGATCATCGGATTATCTCTCGGCTGATAGTAGGTTTGAAAAGGTTAATTACTAAATTACGTAACCGATGGGCCTAATGAGACCTTGTAAAAAAGTATTATCTTATAAATTTAAGAAAAATACTAATTTAGGTCTTGGGTCCGAGTCGAGACCAACAAAATTTATTAATTTAGCAAGGTTATTATTTTATCAAGTTTCTACTGTACATTTTATAATTTTTGTATATAGTTATTCGATGATGTTGATATTATGTTTTTTACAATAATTCTAGAATTGGTGTCTTCATCATCATTTATTGATATTTTCAATATCACTTTCTTTCTTCTTTTTTTTTATGGTTTTTGGTAAGATAGATCGGTATTTTTGGTTTTTATCAGAGTAGTACTTAAATGAAACCAAAACTTTTAGGCATCTTCAATTTTGATTTTCATACAGGTAACTAATTGGTCTTTATTTCTTCTATAACCTTAGAAAAATGAAAATTGTAGTGGTTCGAGTCTCACCTAGAGTAGGAAGGGTTCTTTATTATTAGTAGACGAAGAAGAAGATACTTAGAGCTTTTTGTTTAATAAAAATAAAATAAAAAATAAAGTACTATTTTAACTACTCTAATAATCATGCCATAATAAGAAGCCCAACCGGTAGTTAATTCTACTCGTTTAAAAATGGGAGGCCATGAGTTGCCTGAAACTTTTAAGAATAAAAGACAACTAATACAAGAAAGTTTATTAATCGCTTGTTTTTATATCATTTGTAATATGTTTATAGTTTAGGATACTTGTGGACAAATTGATCAATAATATTAAATACTACATAATACAGATACATATACTAAATATATATTATTATGTATTATCAATCTCGGATTGGTTCGGTTAATTCAAAATCTAAAACCTAGAGCTAAACCAATGAAATCGAATTTTGAAAAAAAATTAAAATCTAAACCAATATAATTAATTTTATAGACTTAACCAAGCCAATTTAAGAAATAAAAATACTACGCACCTTCGTATGTTAGTCCGGCAGACCTCCATCTTTTGTGATATTGATTTGATTCCATGGATTTAAATGTGGTAAATTTACTGACGTTGTTAAAAGAAGAGTTATATTAATATTTATTTTAATATTATTTTTGGTTAAATTTGTTGTAGCAAGTAATACTATTAATGCGATTATATTTGTGGTTAAATTTGTTCTCCTCGGTGATTGGTGTGCTTTAAATATATTTTTATGTGTTTTAAATTTTGCCCCCAGTTATTTAAATTCCTGACTCTGCCACTGTTGATATTTATTTGATTCCATGGATTTAAATTTGGAAAATTTACTGATTTTGTTAAAAGAAGAGTTATAATAATATTTATTTCATTACATTAAGAGTTATATAAATTTAGTGCATCTGATCATCCCATGTGCGTATATTTTATTTTTATTTATATATGCTTTTGCGGAATTTCTTTTGATTACAACTCTACTGCTCCCTTATTTTTTTTTTAAATAACAAAAAATACTACAATAATGCATACACCCACGGTCAAATCATGAGTATTTATATATATATAACATTACCCATTCATCAATTTGTTGTTGAAAAGTATACTTTGAATTAGTCTCTAAACTACAAGTCATTGTCCCAGTCGAAAAGAGACAAATATTAAAAACTGAATTTGTCTTGAAAACTACAAGTCATTGTGCCGGTTACTAGCGGGCTGCTGTCACTCTTGTTTTTATTTTCCAAATCATTAACAGCTAAGTATTAATTTTTTCCTAACCATATATATATTGTCCAGCTTATAAAATGGGGCAATAGATTAAAAAGGCGTCTTCCATAATTACATTAAATAGAAGGACATTTTTTATTTTTATTTCAAAGTAAAGATACTCTTTTTTCTTTACCTGAAATACCTTTCCTCCATTTATTTTTTCTTTTTTTCTGAAAAAAGTATTTTAATTATTGCCGGTCACCACTACCATCCCTCACAGCCGAGTCCCGGTAGCCACCACCGGAGTTTTGGCTACGTCACCAGAGTTCTGGCGCTGGTACTATAAATCTATTTTTGCACTAAATTTGCAAGTAATTAATGATACATATTTTACATATTTTATTGCAAATTTGTTTTTGGACTAAATCCACTAGCAACTAATGTTAGTATATTTTACTGCAAATATGTTTTTACACTAAATCCCTAAACAAATTAAAATATCAATTTTATTATCAACAAGCCAACATTTGATATTTAGACCAAGGCCCAATACTCTATTTTTCAAATTAAAATATGGTCCTTTTACAGTTACTAATGTACCGCGCAATTTTTTTATTAGTTTAAAAGTATTTAAGTTTAGACAAATTTTAAATAGGTAATTAAATGAAACAATTTTTGAATTTACATTAGGATTAATCACTTGTTTTTATATCGTTTGCAATATATATGTTTATAGTCAAGGATACTTGGGGACAAATTGACTAATAATATTAAATGCTACATAATACGCATACGTATGCTAAATATATATTATTATGTATCATCGGTTTCGGATTGGTTCTGTTAATTCAAGAGCTAAAACCCAAAACTAAACCAATACAGTCTCTTTTTTTAAAAAAATAAATCTAAACCAATCCAATTAATTTTATAAACCTAACCAAACCAATTTAATAAGACTAGATTTACTCAAGCATAATTAATCAACTACAAATTTGGTTGCATTAAAAAGGCTATAAATTTGGTTTGATGTTGTAGGAATAACTCACTCAGGTCTTTCATTAGATAACCTTTTAAATAGGGCATGAATATAGGGGTAAATAGGATTTACAAGGAAGCTCATTATGGCTCATAATACATAATTTACATAGTAAAATCCCTAATACATATTCTATCTAGACAGTAGCATACTGTGTGTAATTTCCTTTAACACTCCCCCTTGTGCTGAGTCGGAGATAGAATGGTACATGTATTGTTGCCTCGTTAAAACATTGTCAAGTAATAAAATCCCTGTGGGAAAAAATAAGCTTAATCGAAGGGATCGGAAAAGAGTACAACATTATAACAATCATGTTAGACTTCCTCCATTGAGTCTATACTTCCATTTGATCCTTACTTCGATCAATAGAGTTTGCACGTATCGTTACCTCGTTAAAACCTTACCAAGTAACAAAAACTCAGTGGGAAAAATAAATCTAGGTTTGAGGAAAAGAGTATAATGTAACATCGTGTGGATGTTGGACTCACCCTCAAGTCTACACTTTCCCCTGATGTTTACATTAATCAAGGAATTTGAAAAACTTATGTATGTATCGTTGCTTCGTTAAAAACCTTGCCAAGTAACAAAACCCAGTGGAAAAAATAAACCTTGGTCTAAGGAAAAGAGTACAACATAGGTGTGAAAGTTCCATCAAATTTCACACTTTCCATTGATCATTGCTTTGATCATGGGAATTGGGAAGGTCTAAATACCTCTATGTTTTTCACATGCTTTTCAAATATGATCTTGGGCAAATACTTGGTGAACTAGTTTGCCGTATTCTCCTTACAACTTGTTGCTGCTGATTATGAAATTTTTTGGAAATATGTGTTTTGTACTATCACCCTTGATATAACATAGCTTCATTTGTTCGATGCAAGCTGCATTGCCTTCATAAATGCAAGTAGGCTCTTCAGTGATCGAACTTAAACTACTAGTCCCTCGAATATGCGTAATGATAGCCCTTAACCATATACACTAATGAATCACCTCATATAGAGCGATGATCTTGAAGTGGTTCGAGGAGGTAGCCCAAGGGTTTGCTTGGTTGATCTCCAAGATATTTTTGTATTCCCAGTAGTGAATACATAACTGACGCAACAAAATAAATGCGATTTGATAGAGCCCAAGTGTAGGCACGCCAAGTTATAGTATAGTCTCGGAAGTCCGAGTGTCGAACCTCAGGGATAGTCGAAAAGGAATCGAATGGATTACGGATTAAAAGGTTTTCTGATTTTTGTAATTGGATTTGTTGTGAAACAACGAAAATGTAAAACGGTTTGAAAATTAATAAGAAAGCACTAAGGTAGGTGGAGGTTAGTTACAATTTAAGAGACGGTGATCATTAGCTCATACAAAGATTTCAACACAATGTTTCTCGAGGTTATCATTCCTACCTCTTAGCTATATCAAGAAAGAGACAAATGACATTCCACCAAAAACGAGGTTATCATTCCTACCTCTTAGCTACGGGTGTGAAGCAAGGCAACGCATTCCCGATGAAGCTAATCCGAGATAGATATGACAAACTCATCATAAAAAGATTTAACATAAAGCAAGTGTATGTAATCTCATGATTTAAAGAATGAAAATTAGAAAGTGAATCCTAACAATGAAACGGAATGAAGTTTATGGGATCAATTTGTCATCTCATCATTTATCACTTATGGTAGAAAATAAAGAGTCTAAGTATCACATATAGTGTAAGAAGCACTCAATATATCAATAAATGAATCAAAGATAAGCTAAACAAATTCATAATCCATCTATGGAGTTTTATGAACTATTCATAATTTCTACAAAGAGGACAAAAACTCCATGAATGGGGGAAAGAGACTACAAGCTTTTTAGAACCATATAAATATGTTGTATGTTCATTAACAACCAAGAACTAAATATACAAGGCATATAAAGTATTAACTTAATATGAAAATACCTAGAAAGCTTGAAATAATGGAAGATATGATGAAGAAAAGGATTCATAAATATTTATCAAACTTTAAACATGGATTGATCCATTAATCACCGAAAATTATATCGCGATTCACCTCCGTAACCTTAGTAAGAGACTACTCCATAATAAATGAAAGAACAAATATTATAGAAGAAGAAATCATTCTTACAAATTAAAACACTTACAAGAGAAAATGAAGAACAACACAACAATGAGCTCTCCCTTCTCTCTAGAACTCCTAAGTGTGTAAAACTAGATAATCCCTCTCTCTCCCCTTTTCCTTGGCCTAAAACTAGCCACAAAATAACTATGAAATAATAAAATAAACAAGGGAAAATATCTAGAGACAATAATCCCTCAAAACAGGCTGTAAGGAGCAGGTATTAGGTGTACTCGCCAGGCCATGATCGATCATGGTTATGCCCATGATCGATCATGGAAGTGTTCTGCCAGAAAAAATGGTTCCATGATCGATCATGGACATGCCCATGATCGATCATGGTTATGCCCATGATCGATCATGGTTCTGGAATTTTTTCACTCAGCACTTTGCAAGCCTCCAAGCTTACTCTTGATCAATCTATGCAATGCCATTGTATCCCAATCCTACAAACACATGGAATAGTACAAAATATACACCAACTTGGGCCGTATTAGATACAACACTCGCTAAGCCACTAATCTCGAGATAAGTGGATAATTAGGCAGAATTAAAGCAACAAACACGTCAAGCGACTCTGGAAAGGAGCTTAAACATGACAATATTATGCGTTTATCAACTCCCCTCAACTTATCTCTTGCTAGTCCCTTAGCAAGACAAAAATATATAATTACAAAAATAATACACTATACAAACAGTTGTTAACTTCTAAGTTCCCAAAGAAGACAAGTTGCATCTCGTGAAGGTTTTCAGAAATGATACCTACAAACATCAGAAGTTTGATCATGATGAACGATGAGAATGAAGATTCAAGTTTCAATTTGCAAAGCAAGAAACATTACTATCAATTTTCCAGAATGATGGATTTTTGAATGATCATCTAATTCGCCTATCTCCTTTAGAACACAATCCCATATTCTCCAATACTCACATACTAGACTTCGATTCAAACAATTCAATATAAACACAAAGAGTCATAATCATTCAAGAAGGAAGAGAGAACTTTTTCAAAAACAAAAGCTCCAAGATTTATCGATTCTAAGCACTTTCTTTATCTTTTACTTGGAAATTTCGCTAAATTATATCAGGGCGGTTTTCATCTCTATGGGGGGCAGCGGTCTCACTTAGAAGATTTCTTAAAATACTGCTCATTCATTGGAGCTCAAAGGAAGCTATTCACCCTTTCCCATATGGTAACCTATACCCATCCATAATATTAGACAAAGAGACTTAAGATTTAGTCAAGTGAAGCTTTAAGTCAATATTAGGATAAAAGTCATCCAAGTTATCAAAGTGCTATGCTTTTGTCCTCTCATTGGAGGATCTTTTCGAAAGAGCTTCCATCATTTTTGGACAAAAATTTCTCTTCTCTCAATGAAAATAAATCTAAGTGTTATTACCGAATTGAAAACAACCGAAGCAATCTAGCATGTGGAACATGAGAATATAACGGGATATGAGACTAAGTGGAGCAAGGCAATTTAGATTATCATTCAAATTCCTATCTAGATCAAAGAATTCATGCCAAAAACTAATGAAACAATAGTCTTCATTTGAACAAAAACTCAATCATTCATCAATTTTCAAACTTCACAAAAAAAAATTAGAACAAAAGTTCTAATCCCATGGAATTTTTACAAGCATAAATAGAAAAGCCAACCAAACAAAAAATGAAAAGCGTGTTGGAATACGCATACCCCCCAACTTGAAGAAGACATTGTCCTCAATGTGAAGAGATTGGTGAAAAGTGGAGCAATCCACTTTGGCTTTTCTAAATCCATTTAGATAACGAGCTTGAAAAGTTCCTAAGAAGGCATGCTTTAAATTGCTCGGTAATGGCTTTAGCTCGATTTTTCCTTTAAGCTTCTTGGTGGACGTGGGTGTGTTTTCTTCTTGATCATCGAATAAATTAACCTGTTTATCCAACAAAGAAAACACTTGCATACATTCCTCAGGTTCCTCAAAAGTGGTTAGAAAACCTTCCGTAGAATCCGATTCTAAAGTGGCAATAAAGTCGTCTTGGACCAAAGATTTTATCATGTTGACGTGTTCACTTTCTTCATCACAGTCATCTTTTTGATTATTTAAAGAGAACACATTAAGGTCTAGAGTGATGTTACCAAAAGCTAACTTAACGATTCCATTCTTGCAATTGATAATGGCATTGGACGTCGCAAGAAATGGTCGACCAAGGATGATCGGAATCTCATTAGCTGGATTCGACAAGGGTTGCATGTCGAGGATGATGAAATCAACCGAAATAAAAAACTTGTCAATTAGGACAAGTACATCCTCGACCACCCCTCTTGGGATTTTAACGGATCGGTCCGGTAATTGAATTGTAACCTTTGTAGGTTTCAACTCTCCCAGCCCCAATTGTTGATATATAGAATATGGGAGTACGTTCACACTCACTCCCAAATCTAGCAACGCATTTTTTATCCTACAATTTCCTATGACACACGAAATTGTGGGACAACCGGGGTCTTTGAACTTGGGGGCTCTCGTGCCCTGCATGATGGAGCTCACTTGTTCCGCCATAAAGGCCTTTTTCTTGACATTCAACCTTCCTTTTGTCGTACATAAGTCCTTAAGGAACTTTGCATACGAAGGTATTTGCTTGACCGCGTCAAGCAACGGAATGTAAAAAATCACTTGCCGAAAGACATCCAAAATCTCGGTATTGGATTTGGATGGTTGGTTCAATCTCTCCGGGAAAGGGACTTTGATCCCATTTTTAATTTTTTTGAGATCCTCATTTCCTTGTTTCTGTTCCTCTCTCTTCTTTTCTTCACTCACAACCTTCTCAACACTAATAGGCTCAACTATGTCCGCCACCTTGGGGGTTTTAGGAACAATAGTTTTGTCTACCTCCTTCCCACTTCTTAGGATTGTGATAGATTTGAGCTCTTCTATCTTGGTGCTAGACTCTCCTCCCTCTATGACTTGAACTTGACCTCTAGGATTAACTAAAGGTTGAGAAGGGAATTTTCCCTTCTCTTGGGTAGCTAGGGCGGTGGTGAGTTTAGACATTTGAGTTTTTAACTCACCCACATCACGATCCATTTTGTCCACAAATGATCGCAACAAAGCTTCCAAGTTTTGGTTAGGATTTTGATTCTGAGGTGCAACAAAAGGGTTTTGAGGTTGTTGTTGCCTTTGGTTTTGATGATATTGGTTGTGGTTCTGACCTTGATTTCCTCCCCAACTGAAATTGGGGTGATTCTTCCATCCCTCATTGTACCTTTGAGAATAAGGATCGTTTTGGTTACGGTTTTGTTTGTACTGGTGCAAAGCATTGACTTGGGTGAGAGTTTTGAGGACTTCCCAAAAAGCGGGGATGGTAGGGCAATCCTCGGTAGTGTGTCCTGAATTTTCACAAATGACACATAACTGGCTCGAGGATACTACATTGACCTCTTTAAGCTTACTTGCTTCCATTGCCTCTACTTTCTTAGACAATTGGAACAACCTCGCACCCATGTCATCCTCGTTGGATAGTTGGTACAACCCACCCCTTCCTTGAGTTTTGGCTTTAGGTTCCTCGGTATAGGTGTTCCAATTTTGGGCACCTTCCGCTAATTCATCAAAATATAGCAAAGCCTCCTCGGGATTCTTACTCAGGAATTTACCATTACACATGGTCTCAAGAAACGTTCGCATATCAGGGGTGAGGGATTCATAGCAAAAACTAACAAGGCTCCAAGTTTCGTGACCGTGGTGAGGGCATGCATTTAAAAGCTCTTTATATCTTTCCCAACACTTGTAAAAAGTTTCATTATCTTTTGGTGAAAAATTAGATATCACCCTTCTCAAAGCGTTGGTCCTACGAACGGGAAATAATTTTTTTAGAAACTCCGCTTGAAGCTCTTGCCAAGACCGAATTGATTGCGGTCTTTGAGCATTTAGCCAAATCTTTCCTTTGTCTTTTAGGGAGAAAGGAAAGAGTTTTAAACGCATGACATCCTCATCAATATTTGCCTCACGAAATGTGGAGCAGACTTCCTCAAAGTCTTTCAAATGCAAGTATAGGTTTTTCGACTCCATACCATGAAAAGAAGGGATATGTTGAAGCATACCTGGTTTGAAAGAGAATGCACCAGCTTGGCTGGTGGGAAACACAATGCACGAATTGGAAGTTGCCCGAGGCGGTTGAAGACAGTCCCTCATTGTCCTAACAGGAGGAACATTGTTGGCACCTTCCCCTTCGTTATCGCTCTCGTGGTCCGCCGCTCTGCCTTGATTTGCCATTCTTGGAGATGGGGGGGCTAATTCGAATGTCCACGAACAATCGCCCTTGCATGGGCTTGGAAAACGATTCGAATAGCTCCTTGGGAAATCTACAAAAACAAACAAGAAATAAGGGAGAAAAATAAATTAATTAAATAGAGAGAAATACTTACAGAATGGTTTTGTACAAAACTCGGAATCCACCTTTTGCCTTATCCCCGGCAACGGCGCCAAAAACTTGACGCAACGAAATAAACGCGCTTTGATAGAGCCCAAGTGCAAGCACGCCAAGTTATAGTATAGTCTCGGAAGTCTGAATGTCAAACCTCAGGGATAGTAGAAAAGGAATCGAATGGATTACGGATTAAAAGATTTTCTGATTTTTGTAAGTTGGATTTGTTGTGAAACAACGAAAATGTAAAACGGTTTGAAAATTAATAAGAAAGCACTAAGGTAGGTGGAGGTTGGTTACGATTTAAGAGACGGTGATCACTAGCTCATACAAAGATTTCAACACAAGGTTTCTCGAGATATGGAAAATGTTGGTGTATCTCTCAATAGCAAAGGGTGCGACGCTAGGCGACTCATTTCCGGATTGAAGCTATATCAAGAAAGAGTCAAATGATATTCCACCAAAAACGAGGTTATCATTCCTACCTCTTAGCTACGGGTGTGAAGCAAGGCAACGCATTCCCGATGAAGCTAATCCGAGATAGATATGACAAACTCATCATAAAAAGATTTAACATAAAGCAAGTGTATGTAATCTCATGATTTAAAGAATGAAAATTAGAAAGTGAATCCTAACAATGAAACGGAATGAAGTTTATGGGATCAATTTGTCATCTCATCATTTATCACTTATGGTAGAAAATAAAGAGTCTAAGTATCACATATAGTGTAAGAAGCACTCAATATATCAATAAATGAATCAAAGATAAGCTAAACAAATTCATAATCCATCTATGGAGTTTTATGAACTATTCATAATTTCTACAAAGAGGACAAAAACTCCATGAATGGGGGAAAGAGACTACAAGCTTTTTAGAACCATATAAATATGTTGTATGTTCATTAACAACCAAGAACTAAATATACAAGGCATATAAAGTCTTAACATAATATGAAACTACCTAGAAACCTTGAAATAATGGAAGATAAGATGAAGAAAAGGATTCACAAATATTTATCAAACTTTAAACATGGATTGAGCCATTAATCACCGAAAATTATATCGCGATTCACCTCCGTAACCTTAGTAAGAGACTACTCCATAATAAATGAAAGAACAAATATTATAGAAGAAAAAATCATTCTTACAAATTAAAACACTTACAAGTGTGAGAATCCGCAAATGCGACCCCCGGGTCTCGTCCCCGTTTGTTGGGCGTCTGAAACGTCGGAACGGATTCCGTCGTTCCATTTGCTAGAGTATTTTGATAATTCATATCACATGTCCCTATGTTCTATTTCTAGATGCAAAAGGGTTCGTTTAGAGTCACCAGTACGTTTTACGAGAAAACGGACAAAAAGGGTCGTGTAAGAGGAAAGGCTATAGACAAGCCTTTCTTTACACATTTGTCTACGGAACCAGGATTCTATAAGGTTCGGAAACTATATTACGGTTTGGGAAGGTGTTAAGCTCCCATTCCTCCCTTTCGGTCTCTAGTGGTCTTTTATATGTTTATTCTATGTTGAAAAACTTGGATGCTTTTACTGACAGTCTACTACTTTCTAAGTGAAAACCCTAATTTCTGGAAAAATGGGAAAGGGTACGAAAAACCTTTGTGTTTCGAGATCCGATGTTTTTATTATTAAAAGATGTAAATACAAATGACAAAACCTTTTGTTTTGAAAGAGTGTCCCGTATTATTTCTCAGATAATGACGGTTTTCTCGTGTTGTGATTACTTTTGTAAAAGTTCGAATCTTATATCGGAACTAATTTAATATGGAATTAGAACTCTTGAGGGGAGTTCTACCCGACGTATCACAATCTATGAAACATATATGATACACCGGGTTTTTAATTCCTAAGTAAGTTTTACCGGTCCGGGTTTGAAAACAGGATTTTATCCGGATGGTAATATACTTACTCTTTTGGTTTTGCAAATAGTTGTATCAAGGTCTTTTGTTTTAAAAACGGTAGACTATTTATAACTTGGCAATAAGTTTTTTCAAATAAAACGTGGACAGAACAACAGAAGTAAAACAAGTACACATATATCTAATTTAAATACTAGAAGGGACTTTCTTTACCTTCCCGACGAGAATAATAATAATAAGAAAGAAAACATAATACGGCAGAGGGATTTCCGGCGATAATAATCTTTTCCTTCTTCAGATATTTCTGAGAATTCGATTCCAGAGACGGGACACGTCGAGTGTCAGAAATTAAAATTTGATAACTCTTCAGAAATAAGACGATAATAGAGAATGCTTGATGAAAGACTAGAAAATCAGATTTAAAGATTAGAATTCTTCAATCCCAAGTTGCTGTCTCTAACCCTTGGGGGTGTTGGCCTATTTATACTGCTCGGGGAAGATTGTCGCGCGACATATCTCCAGAAAGGGCAAGTGTCGCTCAACAATGTGTTCAATGTCGCGCGACAAACGGCTGAAGTGATGTTTCTGACAGACTGATGTGTCAGAGAGTGGATGGTCTGGTGTCAGGAGGGATTGTCGATCGACATATTGGGATTGTCGCGAGAACATAACGGGGATTGTCGCGCGACATACCCATTTGTCGTGCGACAATTCTATTTAAAAATAGGTTTGTTGGCCAACAAACACTTTCGGGGTAGTTTCGGGTGCTCGGGCGGGTCCCGGACCCAAAAATAGTAGTTTTCAAAGGTCGTTAGGGTTCTTGCGGGGGTCACGGATCGGGGTGCCTACAAACCCTCTCGACTTAAGCTCCTTGCTTGCAAGGAATTGAGGCGACTGGAAGAGACCATGATCCATGGCTCCCGCAAGAACTCTAAGGAAGTGTGTGTATGCAAAAAGCGATTGTGAGTGCCTCCGGAGAGGGCTTTGTGTTTGGTGTTTTGCCTCCGGAGAGGACTTGTGTTACCTCATTGCCTCTTTCGAGGACTTTCATTTGTTCCACTCGCCTCAGATGGGAGGACTACCATTGCTCCACTATGCGCCTCAGGTAGGAGGACGACCATTGCTCCACTGTGCCTCCCTGGGAGGGCTTTGATCTTCTCGCCTCAGGTGGGAGGACTACCGTTGCTACACTGTGCCTTCTCTGGGAGGGCTTCGCCTCATGTGGGAGGACTACCATTGCTACACTGTGCCTCTCTGGGAGGGCTTTTGATCTTCTCGCCTCAGGTGGGAGGACTACCATTGCTACACTGTGCCTCTCTGGGAGGGCTTTTGATCTTCTTGCTCAGGTGGGAGGACTACCAATGCTACACTGTGCCTCTCTGGGAGGGCTTCGCTCTTCTCGCCTCGGGTGGGAGGACTACCATTGCTACACTGTGCCTCTCTAGGAGGTCTTTGCTCTTCTCGCCTCAGGTGGGAGGACTACCATTGCTACACTGTGCCTCTCTGGGAGGGCTTTTGATCTTCTCGCCTCAGGTGGGAGGACTACCATTGCTACACTGTGCCTCTCTGGGAGGGCTTTTGATCTTCTCGCTCAGGTGGGAGGACTACCATTGCTACACTATGCCTCTCTGCGAGGGCTTCGCTCTTCTCGCCTCGGGTGGGAGGACTACCATTGCTAAACTGTGCCTCTATGGGAGGTCTTTGCTCTTCTCGCCTCAGGTGGGAGGACTACCATTGCTACACTGTGCCTCTCTGCGAGGGCATCGCCTCAGGTGGGAGGACTACCATTGCTATACTGTGCCTCTCTGGGAGGGCTTCGCTCTTCTCGCCTCAGGTGGGAGGACTACCATTGCTACACTGTGCCTCTCTGGGAGGGCTTCGCTCTTCTCGCCTCAAGTGGGAGGACTACCATTGCTACACTGTGCCTCTCTGGGAGGGCTTTGCCTCAGGTGGGAGGACTACCATTGCTACACTGTGCCTCTCTGGGAGGGCTTTGCTCTTCTCACCTCAAGTGGGAGGACTACCATTGTTACACTGTGCCTCTCTGGGAGGGCTTCGCCTCAGGTGGGAGGACTACCATTACCACACTGTGCCTCTCTGGGAGGGCTTTTGATCTGTAAGAAGAAAGAAAATTGCCTCTGGGAGGGCTTCCGTGAGTAATTTTTTGCCTCTGACGAGGGCTTGTGCTCGTGATTTGCCTCTGGTGAGGGCTTGTGTTAGTGATTGGCCTCCAAAGAGGGCTTGTGTTGGTGACTGGCCTCCAAAGAGGGCTTGTGTTGGTGATTTGTTCGTTGTATCTCTTTAGACTGCTAGAGTGAGAGAGAGAAAATTTTGTGAGCTTAAAAAGAGCTTTTCGGGGTCTAATTTTTTTATCTGGATGTCCGTTTTTCTGTATCTTTCTGAACTTTACTCTCATGTTGTCCTTGAGTGAAGATACTTCTCCCAGAAGGCAGTTTTCGGATTTCTTTTGCTCTCCTGCTGAGTGATGGTCCGAGGTTTTTCCAAACCATCTCTTCTGTATCGTGCTGAAAAGAAAATTTGTTTGAAAGTTCAATCTCTGATCTCTGTTCTCTTCTTAGTTTTCTTTTCTGGTGGGCCCACATCGTACTCTGTTTTTCGATGCCCTTATTTCTCCATCTTTTGGGAAAGACTTTTCCTAGCCTTTTCTGTTTTTGACCAGGAGTCTTTTTATCCCTTTGTTGTGATCAGGAGCCTTACCCACCCAAAACGAAGCCTTGAGCCGGTTTTGGCCTAGCTGTCACTTTTGGTGTGGCTCTCCCTGTCACTCTGCATTTCTGTCTCTCTTGCTCGCTTTGGGCGCTAATGCGGGTTCTTTCTCTTTTCTACTTTTTCAATTTTTTCTATTCCCGTCTTATCTTGATATCCTACTTTTTCTCATTGATGGTCTCGGTCCTTTCTGGGAGATCAGAGACTACTTTAACCGTTTGTATTTGTTCTCACATTTTCAGAGAGATGATTTGGAAGTCTTCCTCAAATTTTCATCCTGGGTGTGCGGTTTTTAGCAATTTTTTCGAAAACTGCTTCTCTGAAGTACCCCTACAGGAGATAAAATGAGACAAAGGTCAAAAAATCAGGGGAGGGAGGTGATTGTCGTGCGACACTTCGGTGGCAAGGCTCTTTGTCGCGCGACAATGTGTCCATTTGTCGCGCGACAAACTGCTCCACTATATAAGCCCCTTGATGAGCTCATTCCACCTCATTCTCTCCTTCCTCTTTCTCTCTCTAGCTCTCTTTCTCTCTTCTCTTAAGCGCGGAAGCCCTGCTGCTTTTCTGACTTTTCCGATTTTTCTTATACTCTACTTACACTCAGATGGATCCCGCACAGCCAGATAGATTAGAGGGTGACCAGGATGAGGTCACCTTTACCGACGCTCAGGGCGTTCTCTGGTGCAGCCCTCACCATGATGACTGGGAGGACCTTGATTGGTACGGTGAGGATGGGGTAGACCGCGGTCGGGTGGTGGTCTACCGAGACGTTACTCGGGCTGCTCCAGTCTCGGACGTTCCGTGGCTCTTGATGGAGCCTGTTTCTCACGAGATCCGTTGACGGTCTCTGGTATGTCTTCTTTTCATGTTTTTATCTGTTCTATTATTTCTGTCATTTCCTGCATGTATTTTGAACAATGTTAGTATGCATGTCTGCCTAGAAATAACGTCCGATTTAGCGAACACATACTTTTACCTGTGATACCTCTTAGGTTTTTAGGAAACTACATAATGTTACCCTTATACCCTTATATCTCTCATAATTACACCAAAGTACCCTAAGGTTTTGGAAAATTACATATTTTACCCTTATGACCCTATAGCTCTAATAATTACACCAAAGTACCCTCAGGTTTGGAAAATTACATAATTTACCCTTATAACCCTATAGCTCTCATAATTACACCAAAGTACCCTCAGGTTTTGGAAAATTACATATTTTACCCTTATAACCCTATAGCTCTCATAATTACACCAAAGTACCCTCAGGTTTGAAAAATTACATAATTTACCCTTATAGCCCTATACCTCTCATAATTACACCAAAGTACCCTCAGGTTTGGAAAATTACATAATTTACCCTTATAGCCCTATATCTCTCATAATTACAACAAAGTACCCTCAGATTTTGGAAAATTACATATTTTACCCTTATAGCCCTATATCTCTCATAATTACACCAAAGTACCCCCAGGTTTTGAAAAATTACATATTTTACCCTTATAGCCCTATATCTCTCATAACTACACCAAAGTACCCCCAGGTTTTGGAAAATTACATATTTTACCCTTATAGCCCTATATCTCTCATAATTACACCAAAGTACCCTCAGGTTTTGGAAAATTACAGATTTTACCCTTATAGCCCTATAGCTCTCATAATTACACCAAAGTACCCTCAGGTTTGGAAAATTACATAATTTACCCTTATAACCCTATAGCTCTCATAATTACACTAAAGTACCCTCAGGTTTTGGAAAATTACATATTTTACCCTTATAACCCTATAGCTCTCATAATTACACCAAAGTACCCTCAGGTTTGGAAAATTACATAATTTACCCTTACAGCCCTATATCTCTCATAATTACACCAAAGTACCATCAGGTTTGGAAAATTACATAATTTACCCTTATAGCCCTATATCTCTCATAATTACACCAAAATACCCTCAGGTTTTGGAAAAATTACATAGTTTACGCTTATGACCCTATATCTTTTATAATTACACCAAAGTACCCTCATAATCCTGTACTCGTTCTTTTGTCTGCCGTGGGTTGGCCGTGGTTGGGGTTCCCCCAATACCATTTCTTTAGAGTGGCGACAAGCACCGGCCACTGTCCAGGAGTTGCTCCTTGCGACTCCTTTTGGTTCTTTCTTCGATGCCCTCCCGGAGCGGGTATCTAGGGCAGCTGTGTTAGTGTCGGCTCTGGCTTGTCACTGGTGGGACACTACCCATACCTTTCATTGGAGCTGGGGGGAGATGACGATGACCCCCTTGATTTATTTGCTTTGACCGGGATTCCCTCAGGGGGTGTCCCTATCCAGATTGACGTCCCCTTGCGTCTGACGGCGGAGGGCATCGTCGGTGCTTTAGGATGGTTTTCGGAGCGACGGAGTTCCGGTGATACAATTCCTCGGGCTATTTTTGTCACGCGCCTGGCGACAGAGAGAGCCAGATTGATTGCTTCGGGAGCGCCAATGACCCGCTAGGAGGTGCATCAGTATGCCCGCGTCCTCCTATTACTGACGCTCCATGACTTGTTCGAGGCTCGTGGGGGCGACCTGGCCCATCTCTGGTGGCTGCCCTATCTCAGAGACTTCAGCATCATGTTTGATTATGACTGGGGGGGCTTTATTCTAGCTGTTCTATATGACGCTATGGACCAGGTTTCTCGTCATTTAGCCCTGAATCTCAAGGGCTTTTCTTTGCTGTGGGAGGTATACACTTTTGTTCCCTTATCTTTGTTTCCATCCTTTACATATTATCCGTTGATTGTTTGCTGATATTCTTTATGTTTCCTCTTCAGAGTTGGTTCGTGGCGTATACGCGTCTGGGTCGCGCCCAGGTGGATCTCCTTGTTGAGAACGAGGACCAGTTTCCTTTTCTCCGCCGATTCATCGCGGGGAACTATAGGACTCCCTACGTATATTGGACTCGGGAGACCGGAGCTGCTGCCGTCCATGACCTGCTGGAGGAGCAGGTAATTATCTTTAGTATTCTTTCTTTTTAAATAGATAAATGGTAAATAAGATATAAATCACTGAAGATAAAAATTTGTTTTTTGTTCAGATTGAGTGGGCCCCCTGGGGTGATTTGGATCTCCACTTTGGATATGCCCGTGCTCTGACTGCCTTGAGGACCAGGCGGCTTATCAGGGATGAGTACGACCTCCACTTCTACTTGGGCGAGAGAGTTATTCGCCAACATACACCGGCCCAGTGGCCTAGAGTTCCTTTATTCCCAGCAGTTCTGATGAGGCGGACGGGCGAGATCGACCTGGTGATGGTGCAGGCATTGGTTGACGGGCTTGGTTTTTAGACGTTCACCGAGGAGGGAGATTATGCTATCTTCGCTATCCGTTACTTGATGAGGGAGCCGAAGGGGACTCGGGGACGGGTCTTTTATGAGAGGTACTGAGCGTTGGGAGGTAATCCCAACTATATATGAGGACAGGCTCATTTGTCCCCGATAGTTCCCGGTCAGCTGCCACCTGTCCCTGATCAGAGGGACAACATTTTGGACTCTGATGATGATGATCCTGAAGGAGAGAGGGACGTCCCTGCTGGTGCTGAGGGAGGCGATGATAGGCCTAAGGGAGGTGATGATAGGCTTGAGGGCGGTGAGGGAGGTGGAGCAGCGGTTGTTCCTGAGCAGCCTTCTCAGACGATACCTAGAGAGGAGCAGCCTGCCGAGGGTTTTGAGTTCCCTACTGGTCCATCGGTATCTCTGGGGGTAGTTTTTGAGGCTACTGAGGGTGCTGAGGGAGGTGCAGCAGATTTTTCAGAGCGGTCCTGGGAGCCTGCGGACTTTGGGGTCGATTATGAGCAGTTCGGGCGGACCCCTCCTGCTGCTGTGACCACTTCTGGCGGGGTCCCGCCTTTGAGAGCGACGGCCGTTGTGGATCCTCCAGGCGTCCGTACTTTCGCCACACTGACCCCTCTTTCGTCGACTGCTATGGGCCCTCCGTCCCGATCTCCAGGTTTCGGGGGTTCTTCTTCTCGGCCTCCCTTGTTCCCGATCCGCGAGGAGGGTGGGTCCACTTCTGCTGCTATACCGGCGGGTTCGTCTGTTCATCCAATAGACCTGCCGTCACTTCTTCGGGATATATCTTACATTGGCGCCGGTCTCCGTCGATATACAGTGCCTGAGTATCCTCTTCCCGAGGATACATTTGATTACTTGGGTGGTCGTTCTGATGATGAGGTATATGTTTTATCTTCCTTTAACATCTCTTCATTAACATCTCTTCATATCCATGTTCATTTATCTTTACTGTGCTGATGCCTTCTTTTCTCTTTTTGCAGCGGGTGAGCGTGCGTGTGCTGGATCTGAGAGCTTGGCACTCCCAGTATCTATATAGCTAGAACCTACTTTAGTACATTGGTCGAGACCCTACGATTTATATGCGCGACTATCAGATCGCGATGGATGTTTCCCTGCGGGCGGATGACCCTTTGTCTTCCTCTCGTGCTAGGACGGAGTCTCGGCGGAGTACCAGTCGGACCTCTAGGCGATCCCGGTCTTCAGTGATTCGCCCTACGGCTCCGGTCCAGTCGACAGGGCCTTCTCAGGCAGCAGTTCCTTCTCACCCGGATGTCCCAGCGGTAGATCCTACGCTGGAGGAGGGTTCTGGCGATAGTGGTAGCGTGTCGAAGTGCGCTAGGATATATTAGCTTTATTTTTCCTGCATTTAGTTAGTTCCGACATATATGTATTTATTTAGACTTTTAGACAGAGGTTTTAGTTTTTTGAAAACTGTTCTTTTATTGGATTTATGAAAAATCTTTATTTGTGTCTGTTGATATACTTTTATTCTCTTCCTGTGGAAGATATATATATATGAATCAGTAATTTAGGAGCCGTACCTTGTAGTGTAGTGACACTTAGGATCCCTGCAAGAGAACAAAGTGAGAACAATAATGCATCCAGAAGTGATTCTTTTGGCAAGAATGACTTTTACGTGTAAGAAGAGAAAAAACAGGGTGTCAACAAAGGGGATTGTCGCGCGACAATCCCTCCTGGTCATGGGTTTGTCGCGCAACAAACAGGTATAAGACCCTCTTTTTTGCTATAAATACACCCATATTCCTTCCTTCATCCCTACACCTTTCAAAAATGTCATCTTATCGCACAAATTTTGATTTTTCTTATGTTGAAACCCGAGATGCTCTGATATCTTCTGAAAATGGTTTGAACTTCGGTGTCTTTAGCCCTTTAGCGGGCTGGTGCCATCGTCCTGTAGATTTTTCCTTTCTGTTAGGTGCTTTGTATTTCTGGAGTCCCGTGGATCATCTTTTCCGCTTTGGACTAGATGAGCTCTGTCCGACTTATGAGGAGTTTTCCTGGCTATTGCGTTCTAACGTCTGTCTCCCAATGGCAATTCCTATAGAAGAAATCAGTCCTCGAGATATGCTGATTACCTTGTTAGCCATTCCGCAAGCGGCCTGTGATGGTTTTATTATCGACGGGCTTCTTGACCTCCATAAAATGGTGAGGTTTTTTCATCGTTACGAAGAGAGAGTTTCTTATAGTGTGGGGCGTACTGCGGCGACCTTGATCTGTCTTGTTTCTGATATGTTACTGGTGACGGGCTCTTCCCCTGTTGATCCGACTATTCTGAGTCTGGTTTACCAGGCTAGAAATGGGGAGTCTACAGTGCCGATCGTTCTTGCAGAGACTTTGAATGGCCTAGATGACCTTCAAAGGGGAGCCTCCCCTTTCCTTAGGGGAAGCCCGCGTTTGCTATATATGTGGCTGCTAGAGCGTTTCTAATTGGTGGGTTTCAATGGGGTGCGGCTTGACAACCCGACACACTTTTTCCGTCGTCCCCTCTTTGGGGCTTTGACCATGTCTTCCTCTGATTGGACGGTGTGGTTTTCGGAGAACTTTCGGGCTATTCAGTGGAACATTCCTTGGTGGAAGCTGAGGGCGATGGTTTACTTCCTTTTATCTCCTAGGACACCTCCTTCGTCAGTTCAACGTTCCTTATGACATTCTCCTTGGTCTGAACAATTTCTCCTCTGAGTCCAAATTTGTGACCACGCATGTTTCTTTATCAGTAGAGAGGATGTGGCGTGCCCGACTAACTCGTCAGTTCAACTATGCTCGTTTTAGTATTACCCGGCCCTTCCGGGCTGACATTATCCGCTCTTGCTAGCAATCTCTGGAAGGGGAACTGATTGATGATCCCTTTCAAATGGAGTGGTTCTGATTCATGGATACTGGGGCCACTGATCATAACATTGTCTTTGCGTATCAGATCCTGGACGAGGTTCGCATTGATTTGGCCACTGAGGACCCAGTGTGGCCAACCCCTAGGGATTAGTTTCCTCTGTATGCTGTATCTCCTTTGTAACTTTTGGTGTTCTAAACTACCTTTTAATAATATATGAAGGACTGTTTATGGGAAATAAATTTCTTTACAAAGTTTAAACCGGGCCTGAAGTCACTTCTTAGGTTGCCTACGTTCCCCTTTTTCATTTTTCCAAAAACATAATTTCAAGTTGGGGCTCAAGTTTACGTAGTTCTTATCTGTACATGTTATGCCTATTGATAATACTTCTTTAGTCGATCCATGTTGACTGGTGAATGCAATAACTGTCCGTCTAAGTCAGTGAGTATGGCGGCACCTCCTGTATCAATCTCTTTAACGATGTACGGTCCTGTCCACTTATGTCCAAACTTTCCCCTTGGGTCCCTGGCTGGCTCTCGAATTTCTTTCAACACGATGTCTTTCTCATTGATACCCCGAGTCTTCACTTTCTGGTTAAATGCTCGAGTAATTCTCTTTTGATACCCTTGGTGGTGGTATGCGGCTTTCAATCTCTTTTCATCCAATAGGGCCAGCTCGTTATAATGGGCCTGGACCCACTCCAGCTCATTGACTTGATTCTCTAGTATTACTCTGAGAGAGGGGACCTCTAACTCAACAGGGAGGACTGCTTCCATCCCGTATGTAAAAGAAAATGGGGTTGCCCCGGTGGAGACCCTCTCGGTGGTGCAGTATCCCCACAATGCATATGGCAATTTCTCTGGCCAGTCCCGACAGGTGTCGGTCATCTTGCTTAGGATATTCTTCAGATTCTTGTTAGCGGCCTCAAATGCCCCATTGGTTTGTGGTCTATATGGCGAGGATTTGTGTTGGGTGATACCGTATTCCTCCATGACGGAATTAGCCTCTCCCTTGAAGTGAGTACCGTTGTCCGAGATGATCTCGTGGGGGACCCCATACCGGCAGATGATGTTCCGTCGGATGAATCGGGCAACTTTTTTGGCGTCAAGGGTTTGGAAAGACTCGGCTTCTACCCATTTGGTGAAGTAGTCAATGGCCACTAGTATGAATTCATGGCCGCGAAAGGCCAGGGGGCAGTCATATTGTACAACTCTTTTGGAGGAAGTTTCTGAGATTTAGCAAAGATTTGACACTTGTGGCAACAGCGTACGTGATTAACGCAGTCGTTCTGCAGGGTAGACCAGTAATAGCCTTGTCTGATGATCTTGAGAGCAAGTGTATGGCCGCTCATGTGAGCTCCACAATCGCCCCCGTGTATCTGGTCCATCATTTTGACGGATTCTTCTTCAGTGAGACATTGGAGATGGGTCCCGTCGTAGTTCCTCTTATATAGCCTTCCGGCACAAAGTATGAACCTTGATGCTAATCTCCTGAGTGTGACCCGTGTTCTCTTGTCTGTTTGCTCGGGATACTGGTGATTTTTCAACAGGTTCCAGATGTCATAAAACCAAGCGGTTGAGTCCCCATTCTCTTCATTCTCTACTTCAAGGGCCATGCAATGTGCTGGTCCTGATCTCCTCTGTACTGTAAGATTTATTTCTTCCATCCCCTCCAGGATATCGATCATAGAGGCCAGGGTTGCTAGTGCGTCAACAAAACTGTTTTGTGACCTGGGGACATAGTAAAACTCCGAGTGCTCAAATCTTTCTACGACATCTTCTAGTCGGGTATGGTAAGGGACCAATTTTTTATCTCTGATCTTCCATTCCTTCAGAACTTGGTGGACCACTAATGCTGAATCTCCGTATACCTATATTCTCTTTATACCCCTTTGGAGAGCAATCTCTAACCCGATTATACAGGCTTCATACTCGGCCATGTTGTTGGTGCAGAAGAAGTCTAGACGATACGATACTGGGGAGTGAGTTTGGTCTGGAGAGACTAACAGGATACCTATCCCGTTTCCGTTTCGGTTGGCGGCCCCGTCAAAGTACAATTTCCAGTCTTCATCGATCTCGACATTCATGATAGTTTCATCCGGGAACTCGGCTTCTTCTAGCATGTCCCCCAATATCGGATTGTGGGCCAGGTAATCAGCTATGATCTTGCCTTTGACTGCCTTTTGGGTCATGTAGGTGATGTCAAATTCGGAGAACAAGAATAACCATTTCGCCATACGGTTCGAGAGAGCTGGTTTCTCAAAGAGGTATTTCAACAGATCAATTCGTGATGCCATGATGACCGGAAAAACCAACATGTAGTGCCGTAATTTCCGTGTTACCCAGACGAGAGCGCTGCACGATTTCTCCAATGGCGTGTAGTTTATCTCAAATGGGGACAGTTTCTTGCTGATGTAGTAGATTGCCTGCTCTTTCCATGTATCGGTCAGGTGTTGGGCCAGCATGGCCCCTGCAGCCGAATCAATGACGGTTAGGTATAGAATTAGTGGCAGTTCGGTCTGCGGCGGGGCTAACATTGGGGGTTTGGAGAGGTAGTCTTTTATTCTGTCAAAAGCTTCCTGGCACTGCTCGTCCCATTCTCCTGGTGAAGACTTTCTCAGGAGTTTAAAGATAGGTTCGCAAGTCTGAGTAAGCTGAGAGATGAACCTGCTGATGTACTGCAAATTACCCAAAAATCCCCGGACTTCTTTCTCGGTACAAGGCTCAGGCATTTCTGGGATAGCTCAAACTTTAGCAGGGTCTAGCTCGATTCCCTTTTTACTGACGACATAGCCCAGGAGCTTTCCTTTGGTTACCCCGAACACACATTTCTGCAGATTGAGTCTCATCTGATACTGGCGGAGCCGGTCAAAGAAGGCTCGCAAGGCTGGTACGTGGCCTTCCCTCTCTTTCGACTTGATTATCATGTCTTCCACATACACTTCTACTTCTTTGTGAATCATGTCGTGGAAGATAGCTGTTGCTGCCCTCTGATATGTTGCCCCAGCGTTCTTCAGCCCGAATGGCATAACGGTGTAGCAGTATGTCCCACATGGCGTGATGAATGCAGTTTTCTCTTGGTGATCCGGGTCCATCTTGATCTGATTATATCCGGCGAAACCATCTACGAATGACTTCAGGGCATGGTTGGCGGTATTATCCACTATCAAATCAATGTTGGGTAATGGAAAATTGTCTTTCGAGCAGGCTTTATTGAGATCTCGATAATCTACGCACATGCGGACTTTCCCATTCGCTTTTGGGACGGGCACAATGTTGGCTAACCATGAAGGGTACTCGATTACTCGTAAGAAACCCACACTCAGTTGTTTCATCACTTCTTCTTTCACTTTTAGGGACCATTCTGGCGTAAGTTTTCTCAACTTCTGCATGACGGGCCTAAATTCTAGCTTGGTGTGTATCTCGTGCATGACTATCTGGCTGTTCAAACCTGGAATATCTGCGTAAGACTAGGCAACGATATCCACGTACTCATTTAGAGTTTGTGCGAATTCTTCCCTTTCTGATTCATTTAAACTTGCCCCAATACGGACCTCTTTTCTTTCCTTTTCTGTCCTAAAGGTTAATCACAAGAGTGTCTCCTTCCTCGCTCTGTATACGCTACTCGTCCCGTTCAGGGTGTTCGTTTAGTCTTTCCAACTCCATATAAGCAATTACAGAATTAAAATTAATAGGATAACGCAAAACAGAGTCTTCTTCATTGATAATAGTGTTTACAGGTACAAGTTTAAAAAGTAAATCTAGGAGTGACTCCTCCCTAGCCTTACCCTCACTCTTATCTCTCACCCTTACAAATTCATTCTTTCCCCCCTTTTCTTGGTAATCCGGATCGGTGTGTATCAAGTGTATAGGGTCGTCTCTTGGCTCGTCATCCCCTAGAGCCATGATGTCGAAGAGATCTCCGATCATTTCCTTCTCTTCATCTTCCTTGTCCTCATTTTCTTCCTTCGGCCCAATCGTCAATTTGGTAGAGAAACTGTGTATAACTTTTTCCTTGATATAAAGGTCCTCTTCATAGAAGATTTCCCATCCTGGAAGGTTCTCTCCGTCGCTGTTTCTCCAAGGCTCCTGAAAGCCGCAAGAGGGGAAGTCCTCTTCTTCTTTGATGAAAAAACCATTCAGAGAGCTAAAACTTGGATACTGATGCCCTCGACCCCATTTTTTTTGGTTATCTTCTTCGGTGTGTTGGTAACCTAAACCTTCCTTTTCGTACCTCGTTACCGGTTCTAAGGCTTGAAGTAATTCCGGCTGTCCCATTCCCAGACTGGCTCCAGGTAAGTATTTCATCATTCTCAGCATATTTGTGATTTTGGTGCTGAGGTCGGGGATATTGTCAGGAGGAAGGTATTCGATTCTCTGAGTGGTGAGGGCTTGAACCTGAGGCTCGTAAGAAAAGCCTTCTAGCTGTATGCTCTGGCTCCCGATGCCCAAAACGGGTAATTCCAGATCTGCCAAGGTCCTCTCAGGATCTCCTTGGATGGTGATTATATTTCCTTCGAACGGTATCTTAATCTTCTGGTGTAAGGAGGAGGGGAGTGCTCCTAAGTCGTGTAGCCATGCTCTTCCCAACAGGAGGTTAAAACTAGAAGGAATGTTTATGATTTGAAAGTCGGGTGGAAAGTTTCCGGGACCGACCATGAGATCGAGCTTTAGAGAGCCCATGACGGCCCTCCTGGTGTTATCGTAGGCCCTGACGGTTACGGCTGACGGAGAAAGCTCTGAATCCAATATACCCAGGCATCTGGCGGTCTTTAGGGGGCAGACGTTTATAGTTGACCCGTTATCGATGAGGACCTGTGGCAGGATTTTTCCTCAAGTTCGAACAGTGATATGGAGGGCCAGGCCGTGTTTCCTTCCCAATGGAGATAAGTCTTCATCTGAAAATGACAGACTTCTTTGGACTGTAAGCGACCCGATCATGTTTGGTAGTTGTTCGGGTGTGGAGTCTGGTGATATGACGGCCTCATCTAGGAGTTTGATGAAAGTGGTCCTGTGAGGTTTGGAGGCAACCAAGAGGCCCCAAATGGTGATGTGTGCCTGAGTTTTCTTTAACTTCTCTAGTACTCGATCTTCTCCTATTTCCTTAGGAGGTGGTGATTTCTCGGTATCCATTGGCGGTGGCTGGTATATCCTTCCTGAACGGGTAATTTGTTGTATCCAAAGAGATGCTGGGTCTGATCCTTCTGGGGTTTCTGATGACTCTGGCTCTGCCGACCAACTAAAAGTTCCAGGGGAGGTCTCTGTCATACATATTGTCTCCTTGGGAAGGCCTCGGGGCTTCCACGGTTGTTTCTTCTTATCCTGGGTCCATCATATCCCAGATTTTCCGGGATTGGTTTTGATTGTAAGTGGCTGTGAGATCCCCTGATTCGCCTTTCCTATATCCTACCCGGGTAGGAAGTTCATCTTAGCCATCCATTGGTCAATTATCGGATTGAGGCCTGGGGCAACTTGAGCCTTTGCTGGCAACACAATGGGTGCCTTATAGGTTGGGTCATCCCGAATGAGTCCTACGGGATCAAAGCCTTCCTCATCAGTGGTCAAGGCGTTAATTCCCGCAGGTGGAGCATGATTGGGAAGGGGATTGTTGGTAACATTGGGCCCGCCGGGTGCGGGAATGGTTCCGGCTTCAATGAGGTCCGGGATACGATGACAAAGAGCCAAGAAGCGTTCCGTGTCATGGCCCGCTGCTTGATGGTATGCACAGTTCTCATTCACTCTCCAGGTGCTGGGAATAGGGTTTGGTGGGGGGCGTGGGTTGACTGGGGTGATCAGTCCGGCCTTTCAGAGTAGTTCCAGGCTTTTGACCAGGGTAGTGGGAAGGGTGCAGAAGTTTCTCCTTTTCTTGGCCTCGGTACTTGAAGAGTCTCCTTGTGCGGGTCAACTCATCGGATGGGCTTGTTGTGACTGTTGGAATGGGTTTTGTTGGTATGGGTACGAGCTTAGTTGATTTACGGCTGGAGTGGCTGTCTTTCTCCTGGTGTAAGAGGCTTTCTTGGTATCAGTCTCTGCCTTCTTGGCCAATTCTTCCTTTACTTGCGACCCCATACTCAACAGGGCCCTGAAGTGTGGGAATACATGTTTTCTCATGCAACTCAGTACAGCTTGAGTGAAATTCTTCTGTATGATCTTTAACTACTCTTCTTCATCTGGCCTTTTGAACATTTGGGAGGCCATCTCTCTCCAGCATGTGACAAAATCGCTGAAGCTTTCTTTCTCGCCTTGCTTGGCCATTTCCAGGTGTTTACGGGTAATTTCCAAATCCCCGTTGGACCTGTATTTGGTCATGAATTCCTTGACGATGTCTCCCTAAGTTTTTGTGTGGTGTCTTTCAAAATCAAAGAACCATCTCAGGGCGACCCTCGTGAGAGTCATGTGAAACGCTTGAGCCAACTCCGGCTCTCCACAACCGGACACTTGCATAGATCTGATGTAAGATTGGAGGTGAGTTTTGGGAGGTGTGGTTCCTGTGAATTTGGTGATGGAAGGGAGTTTGAATCCTTGGGGTAATCTTGCATCCGGGTAAAGGGAGAAGGCATTCATATCAGTAATCTCGTCTGCCCCTTTTATCAGAGAAATCTCCCTTTGCAGAACCTTCATCTGCTCTTTCAGTTTCTTCATTTCTTCGCTTTCTCTTGACACCTCGTCGGGCTGTTCCCGAGCTATAACCGATTCTGCATACACTGCCCGAAGTCGGTTAATGTCTGGGTATTCATTAGGAGGGGCTACTGGGGCTGGTGGTGGAATAGGTCTTGCCAGGACTTGTGGCCATGGTTGGTATTGGGCATCAAGACCTTGCTGAGGTTGCGGCCAGATAATGGGTGGCTCTTGTTGTTGGTAAGTGGGGCCTAAATCCGGGGCCCATTAGTTCTGATTGTTGGGGTCGGTTTGAACGGGACCAGCTATGATAGGGCCAGTTGGTGGTGGGTTGGTTCCTTGGACCTGGGGAAGCACTTGTGAAGACTGCCCTTGATTCTGATCTCGATTTGGTGGTAGCCGCTCAAACCCTGGTGGTGCGGCCTGTCCGACTGACAATTCTTCTACACGGACTCAGGTACTCTGTTGCTCGCTCGTGAGGTTTGCTAGATTCATGATGACGGTCATTAGCAAACGATGCATCTCGGCTAAAGTTGGCTAAGCTGCAGATGCCTTGGCTAGGCTCTGATCTGTCTTTTCATTCTCGCGTCCATCGGCCATTTCGGGTGTGCTTAGTCTTACTAGTCTTCCGGTATGATCTCGACCGGCCCAACCTTCCAGTCTGTCGTTGTTTTTACGGCTGTAGACGAAACCACGTGGCGGAGATGAAGGAAGACTGTGATGCGACTCGATTTTTGCCAAAAGAACCACTAAAAAATCGCCGAGGAAAGACTCGGGTTTTAAAAAGGTGTTTGTAAAGTAAGCCGTAAGGTGGTACATCCCCTACGGCTGTTTGACAAGTGTTTTAGCTGACTCGATCTTACATGCAGCGCAGGTGTACAAACGGTTAAGGCTTCAGGCTCCCTCCTATTTGGCAAGACCTTGCGATATACCCCAGGGGAGGGTACGTGCAAGAGCCTTTTGATATACTTCCCGGGTACGTGAGTGTTCTCGTCACTCGATATACCTCGGGGGCATACTTGGCCAAGGAGAGTGGAAGTAAATGCTTTCGATTTATGTTGGCCCAAGCAAGCCAACTCCCTACTCACTTATAATACTTCCGAGGGTTTGGGGTAAATTCACAATCGTAGAACCAATGCATGATTTGTGAAAGTGTGTGTAAAGTTCGAAAGGTTGTTTTCAAAAATATCATTATCTTTATTACGTATTTTTGAAAAACTCTCATTTTTAGAAAAAGGTTTCTTTTTAATCAATCAACACAAGTAGGGAAAGTAGTAAAAGCAGATATTCAACAGATAAACAAATGTCCACATATAAGAGTCTAGTTTTCTAACAGTTCCCAGCAGAGTCGCCACTGTGAGAATCCGTAAATGCGACCCCCGGGTCTCGTCCCCGTTTGTTGGGCGTCTGAAACGTCGGAACGGATTCCGTCGTTCTATTTGCTGGAGTATTTTAATAATTCATATCACATGTCCCTATGTTCTATTTCTAGATGCAAAAGGGTTCGTTCAGAGTCGCCAGTACGTTTTACGAGAAAACGGACAAAAAGGGTCGTGTAAGAGGAAAGGCTATAGACAAGCCTTTCTTTACACGTTTGTCTACGGAACCAGGATTCTATAATGTTCGAAAACTATATTACGGTTTGGGAAGGTGTTAAGCACCCATTCCGCCCTTTCGGTCTCTAGTGGTCTTTTGTATTTTTATTATATGTTGAAAAACTTGGATGCTTTTACTGACACTTTACTACTTTCTAAGTGAAAACCCTAATTTCTGGAAAAACGGGAAAGGGTACGAAAAACCTTTGTGTTCCGAGATCCGATATTTTTATTATTAAAAGATGTAAATACAAATGACAAAACCTTTTATTTTGAAAGAGTGTCCCGTATTATTTCTCAGATAATGACGGTTTTCTCGTGTTGTGATTACTTTTGTAAAAGTTCGAATCTTATATCGGAACTAATTTAATATGGAATTAGAACTCTTGAGGGGAGTTCTACCCGACGTATCACAATCTATGAAACAGATAAGATACACCGGATTTTTAATTCCTAAGTAAGTTTTACCGGTCCGGGTTTGAAAACAGGATTTTATCCGGATGGTAATATACTTACTCTTCTGGTTTTGCAAATAGTTTTATCAAGGTCTTTTGTTTTGAAAACGGTAGACTATTTATAACTTGGCAATAAGTTTTTTCAAATAAAACGTGGACAGAACAACAGAAGTAAAACAAGTACACAGATATCTAATTTAAATACTAGAAGGGTCTTTCTTTACCTTCTCGACGAGAATAATAATAATAAGAAAGAAAATATAATACGGTGGAGAGATTTCCGGCGATAATAATCTTTTCCTTCTTCAGATATTTCCGAGAATTCGATTCCAGAGACGGGACACGTCGAGTGTCAGGAATAGATTCGATAACTTTTCAGAAATAAGACGATAATAGAGAATGCTTGATGAAAGACTAGAAAATCAGATTTAAAGCTTAGAATTCTTCAATCCCAAGTTGCTGTCTTTAACCCTTGGGGGTGTTGGCCTATTTATACTGCTCGGGGAAGATTGTCGCGCGACATATCCCCAGAAAGGGCAAGTGTCGCGCGACAATGTGTTCAATGTCGCGCGACAAACGGCTGAAGTGATGTTTCTGACAGACTGATGTGTCAGAGAGTGGATGGTCTGGTATCAGGAGGGATTGTCGGGCGACATAAGGGGGATTGTCCCGCGACATTCCCATTTGTCGTGCGACAATTCTCTTTAAAAATAGGTTTGTTGGCCAACAAACCCTTTCGGGGTAGTTTCGGGTGCTCGGGTGGGTCCCGAACCCAAAAACAGTAGTTTTCAAAGGTCGTTAGGATTCTTGCGGGGGTCACGGATCGGGGTGTCTACAACAAGAGAAACTGAAGAACAACACAACAATGAGCTATCCCTTCTCTCTAGAACTCCTAAGTGTGTAAAACTAGATAATCCCTCTCTCTCCCCCTTTCCTTGGCCTAAAACTAGCCACAAAATAACTAAGAAATAATAAAATAAACAAGGAAAAATATCTAGAGACAATAATCCCTCAAAACAGGCTGAAAGGAGCAGGTAGTAGGTGTACTCGCCAAGCCATGATCGATCATGGTTATGCCCATGATCGATCGTGGAAGTGTTTTGCCAGAAAAAATGGTTCCATGATCAATCATGGTTATACCCATGATCGATCATGGACATGCCTATGATCGATCATGGTTATGCCCAAGATCGATCATGGTTATACCCATGATCAATCATGGTTCTGAAATTTTTTCACTCAGCACTTTGCAAGCCTCTAAGCTTACTCTTGATCATTCTATGCAATGCCATTGTATCTCAATCCTACAAACACATGGAATACTACAAAATATACACCAACTTGGGCCATGTTAGATACAACACTCGCTAAGCCACTAATCTCGAGATAAGTGGATAATTAGGCAGAATTAAAGCAACAAACGCGTCAAATGACTCCGGAAAAGAGCTTAAACATGACAATATTATGCGTTTATCAATAACTAGTTTGGGAATGACCTTTATATGGGTCAGAGAGGTATCCTGCATCAACAAAACTAACCAAAATATCATTTAATGTTTTAATATAGGGGCTAGCCTTTTCAACATCAACATTTGCTTTAGAAATTGTCGTGTTGTCTGTAATTCGCTTTGCCTCTCTGTAGGGAAAGAACAGTCCCAAGTCAATGATTCCTTTGAGATATCAAAAAATATTTTGATACCATTCTAGTGACACTGCAATGGCGTTGAGCTAAATCTAGCTAACAAGTTCAATGAGAATGTTATGTTTGGTTGAGTATACTATGTTAAGTGCAATAATGCGCATATTGCATATAGGAAATTTCATCTCCTAACTCCTCTTCGTAATCCTACTTTGTACGAAATGGATCTTTCATTTGATCTAAACTTCGACCGACCATGGGAGTGCTAGTAGAATGCATTTTGTCTAGGTTAAGTTGCATGATTATCTTTTGGACGTACGCAAACTAGTGGATTATTATTCCACAAGCTCGATATTCTAGATTAAGATCTAAACAAAATTTGAGCTTTTCCAAGATTCTTTATCTCAAATTTGGATTTCAAGTGGCTTGCGGTTTCTCTTAATTCATCAAGAGTACCTATATGTTTATATCATTAACATATACAACTACAATTATAAATCCAGAACTTGTTTTCTTTATGAATACGCAGGGACATAATTCATTGTTCATAATCCCTTCCCAATTAAGTAGTCACTTAGACAGGTATACCACGTCCGTCTGGATTGCTTCGTAAAGTGAGCATTTCAACCGAATTACAAATGCACTCCATGGTTTAGAGTCACTTGACTTAGGTAATGTAAGGCCATCAGGCACTTTCATATATATATATATATATCTAATTTAAGATCCCTGTTGAGATACGCATTAACCACATCAATGAACTGCATTTTCAGTCCTTCGGAAACTACTAAGCTAACTAAGTAGCAAGATGTTATAACATTTAAGCAATTCCAGAGCATCTGAGGGAAACCTTATGCCACAAGGTGAGCCTTTTACTTCAAAACTTCTTTTTCTCATTTACGCTTTATGGAAAATAATTGTTTATGTCCTACAGGCTTTACACTTGGCGCGGTTAGCACTACTGAACCAAATACCTGTCTTTTTTCCAGAAAATCTAATTCTATCTGGATTGCTTATTTCTATTTAGGCCAATTTTGCCCTTTATTGACATTTTACAATAGAACGAGGTTCGACATCATCGTGCTCTTTGATTCCTTGAGCAACATTTTATCATTAATGCATATGAAGAATCTTTCCATTAATTCATGTGCCCTCTCTTAACCCATTGAGATTTATTCTCTAGAATCATTTATAACTTTAGGACGTCCCCCGGTATTGATTTCATGGACATAAGTATAATTAGAGATAATCTCATGAAATGGGGTTTTACATTAATGATTAATTGATAGATTTGTACCTTACTCCACCTTTTCTTTTGTGTGAGTATTTATCGAACTAAGTGGCCTCTCTCTCTTCCTTTGGGGAGCCATGGCCTCAACCACACCTCCACTAAGTGTGGTTGCAGCGTCTTTTTTTGTGACACTATGCCCCTTTTTAGGGACTTCCAACCTTACAGGCATATTGTAACTGGTGTGTTTGATCTTGTCACTTTTTAATATTAGTAAATCCATCAGGCATCGAGTTTATTACATTTTAAAGATCGATTATTCTTTTTCACTTCACTATACATTGTGATGTGTGTGGGGATCAAGATGAGACATAGTGGAGACCACGACAATTCCTATCGTTCCCTTGGAAATTTCTTTTCTTATCTCCCCCTAACGGCGGGAAAATTATCTCATCAAAGTGACAATTTGCAATTCTTAGCAGTAAAAAGATCGCCTGACAAGTATTCTAAATGGCAGATTATCATTGAAGATGCGTATCCAACGTTAATACTTAATTGTCTCAACATGCCAAGTTTAGTGCGCTGTGAGGGCACTATCGACACATATGCATAAAATATCAGGCTAATATTCAGTTACCAACTGGTATGCATATAATAACTATATAATATCTGGGCCTTGAAACAATTAAGTAAAGGTGGGTGCAATATTGCATAAACTCCAAGCATATATAAGCAATATGGTGCACATAACCAATACCCTATCTACCATCTATATCCTTTTGATGGTTACTTTTGTGAGACCTTTTTGGGTATGCACTTGGAGAACAAGATTCTTTACTTCAATTTTATGCAATAATCATTAGATACTTTTGATGTAAACTCTCTAGCTTTTATCGAGTCTTATAGACATGATACAATAATCAAGGTGGTGAGCCCTTAAGCGTTTAATATGTGCTAGGTTTGTAAATGTAGCATTTCTTATAGACAATTATTCGACGCGTGACCAGAATGTCGAATTATCCATCAGATCCATAAAGTATTTTCAATGGTTCCGCATTCTGGTTGGATTAGTCCATAAATATATCATTATATTCTTTGTAAGAACGGAATATTTCATTTTGTGTCTTTAGCATATGAATGTCTCAATTCTATTTTTTTCTGAAGAGCAAGTTTTGAAAAATAGGATGTCGTTCCTTTGACATGGTCAATGAGGCATAATGGGAAGGGGATATTGCTTCCAGTACTTCAAAAATCAAGGATTACTTTTGAGCATTATTGGTATCAACACGTTGCAATGTGTTGGGTTTTTGCCCTATTTATTTGTCACTCAAAAGAGAGGATGTCCGTGTAAGTACTTTAATACATGGATCATCATGACCAAGGTGCACTAGAAAAGCATGCCAAAGCCTGTATGAGTTAGTGTCCCATAGTACATTGTTGGTAACATTATATAATTCGACAATCCTTATCGTAGTTTGGTACATTCCACTAGAATGACTCATAAGTTTCTCTAAAATGCGTTTCTTTGCACTTTTGTTTAGAGGTAAAATAAATATATTTTTGTTCCATTCTTACATTTGGTTTTTTATATGATTACTGTTGGTACGAATATCATTAACAAAGTTCGGGTCGCTCTGGGTGCATATAGAGCATATGTGGCTTTAAACAACATTTTAGTAATAAAATGGTTGAGCAGTTCTTCGCTCTTATGATGATTTAATCACCATAGTCACATAGGTATTATAGGTTATTAATTGCCTATTTCGCTGAATGGTTATGGTGTTCCCACTATCAACCAATCATTAAAGTTATCCTTGATTCATTTTTACAATAATGAAATCGAGTATAAACTCTGAACTATATAGTAATAAAACGAACAAATTCAATTACTTTACAATAAAATTCGAAGAAAACTAACTATAATTAATTCAGTATCTTGTTTAAAAATCTAATCCATCAAATAATCTTGAAGAGAAAATCATAATCTAACTAAAAATTAGGCAATATGGCTGTTCAACTATCTCGGAAAAATAAAATGAGCAAGGCAGATCAGTCAAAATCGGGTGCATCCATTGACTGAACAAAGTCCTTCTTGCCACTAAAGTGTACGATTGTGAAACTAACATCAGCATCGTTATCTTTGTTTTTCCTAAAATGAGATTCTTGTTCTTAAGACTCTCGATATCTCTTGTAACTGGCTAATACTTTAGCTCTTTCATTGCAGTTCTTATACCAGTGCTCAACAACATTTCTTTGCCATACTTTGGAAGAGCCTCCACGACCCGTACCATGACTCCCACATCCCTTTTCACATTGTGCATTATTGCCATGAGGGTTGTGGTTAGCACAGTCAGTCCCCTTTACATTGAATTTCTTTCCACCATTGACCTTGCCATAATTGGCTTTGAGAAATTTCTTTATCCCTACAGGTGTAGTATTATTGCTCAAAAGAACAACAATTTTGGTTATACTGGTTCATTAGTATAAGAGCTGAAATAAGGAAGGTGAAAAAGTTAAGAAGTGCTTTTAGCACAATGTATCTTTGTTGAAATTATTTCCCTAGCAAACGAATTTCATCACACTGCATTTTGTCATATACGGGAGAATAGTGTCATGGATATTTCCAAGATGTCCCTTTTTTCACGGTTCTTTGTGAGTTATCAACTAAAGATATCATCAACAGAAGTCGGGATTTACATGTCGCCTAAGAAATATCAAGGTATTTACTTTTATCTTGTCAGACGATTCTTTGTCTGTTGGGTGTTTGGGGGTTTCACTTATGACAAAACTGTTCTTTTGCCATAAAAGAAAATACTATATTAGAATACCCACTTATGGTACTCAAGTGCTTCTGAGTCCAATATATTAAACTTGGGTCAGACATCTTGATATACAAGAGACGTAATTATGAGTCCATCCATGATAATTTATTTTCCATGATTGTGAATTAGATTTCAAAACTAGATTGGTATTGTCACATACATTTTTCGATGATATATATGAAATACTTTATCAAAGTAATAATAATGCACACGAGTTTTCATTATCTTGGCAACTTTCAATTTTATGACATACTAAATAAAATAATTAACAATATGAGTAATTATGAGAAACACAATTATATAAGTAATATTCAAATTTTCTTAGCATGCTGATTTACCACAATTATAGCAATTATAAATTTAGTTAATCCATCTCCAAAAAAATTATTTATATATATAATTATATCCTTGACCTTACAAAAAATAACCTAACCTAGCATGCTTCTAATTAAAGAATACATAAATTAATAAGTTAATTACTTATTAGGGCACGCGCAAATAAATTAAAAAAATAATTTTAAATTAATTATAATAGTGCGCAAAGCAAGCAAATACTAATTAATCAGTAGAAGATAAAGAAAACAAGAGAAGCTCGGCAAGAAAAAGAGAAAAAAAATAGAGAAAAACCACATGTGGCTGCGTTCTCAACAAACGGGTACATAAAGAAGAGATAAAAAATAACTTGCGGCTGCTTCTCCAAAAATAAAATAAAATCGGCTCCTCCATATATATAATTATATTATATATACACTACATAAATATATATATATATATATATGTAATCAATCCGCAATTCATCAAATTCACCAAACATAAACTTTTACTAGCCCACCCAATCCATCAAACACGCTTTTTTCAAATCAAAGCAAATTGTTTTTAATGTATTAACAATAAGGCAAGAGTCCGTATATTGTAGTTAATTATAATCGCCAAGTACATGGCACACTAATCGAAGTTCTAGATGCTTTTCACTTAAAAGATTTACATCATCAATTAGGAACTAATTTTATTAATTCCATCGGGGCAACATAAATACATAAAAGTCAATTAATTAATTCTATAATATTTTATAACATAAGATAAAGATGAGTACCTTGTATATCACAGTTTTTCTTGAAGGTTGAGCGACGAAAGATGAGTCTAGTGGTGATGGCGGTCGGCAGCTAGATTTTTCTTAGGGTTAGGGTTTATTAGCTCTGGGCATGCTGATAACGTGTTGTGGGAATAACTCACTCAGATCTTTCATTAGATAACCCTTTAAATAGGGAATGAGTACTGGGGTAAATAAGATTGACAAGGAAGCCCATTATAGTCCATAATACATAATTTACATAGTAAAATCCCTAATACATATTCTATTTAGACGGTAGCATACTGTGTGTAATTTCCTTTAACATTTGACAAAAAATAAAACTATTTTGGCAATAATAATCAGGATTTAAGATAACAAAAATATCCATTTGAAAGAGTTTTTGACCAACCATTACCCTAAGGGCCGATTTTATTTATTTATTTATTGTGGGTATGAATTCGTTCTAAATACAAATGCAGTGTGGGGTTTATCCAACTTAGCTTTATGTAAATTTCGCCTGTTGAACTCAAACCAACCCAATATATAATATTTTTTCCTTTAAATACCATAATAATACGTGAGTGTCGAGGTTGCATATATTCGACAATATTATAAATGTGGCGTCTTTGAGCTTTCATAGCTAAACTCTCTTCACAGTCTTGGATTGAGGTTAGATTTATTATATTTGTAGACAAGTCGAAGTTGAATTTGGCACAACTCGCCCCAAACCCGACCACTAACCATTGCTACACATGCAATTCTTTCCAAAGTAAATTTAATTAATTTTTTTGATGCCGAAGTAAGATGCATTAATAGTACGCTTATAGTCTAGGATACTTGTGGACAAATTGACCAATAATATTAAATATATACTACTACATAATACGCATACATATACTAAATATATATTTTTATGTAAATCCCAAAACTAAACTAATGCAATTGGTTTTTGAAAAAATAAATCTAAACTAATCAAATTACTTTTATAATCTTAACCAAACCAATTTAATAAGATTAGACAAATTTTTTTTTTTGGGTTACCCATAATTATGATCACTATAGCAAAAACATATGAGAAGTTACACAACAATCAGAATTTTTTGTACCACTAGGGTAGTTTTAAAATTAAATTAGGTGAATGGGGTAGTTTTGAAGTTAATTAGGAAAATGGGGTTGTTTGTAAAAACGTCAGTGGTGGAGTTGGTTTTAAAGGTAAAAACATTAGAGGGTGTAACGTTTTTAAAAAAAAAAAAAAAAAAAAAAAATTAAAAACGTTGGAGCCACGAGCGATTTTACACGTAAAATCGCCAGACCCACTAGCGATTTTACTGTAAAATCGCCTCACCCCTTTTCTTCTTTCTTCTTTCTTCTTTCTTCTCCTTTCTTCTTTCTTCTTTCTTCTTCCGCGGCTCCCCCTTCTCGCCGCCGCCTCTTCTCACTCCCTCTCCTACCGCAGCCCTCACGCTCGCCCTTTGCCGTCGACGAGGTTCTCCCACCTCACTATCTCCCACTCGCTCTCCTAGCCCACTCGCACCGCGCCGTCCACTGCCGCCGTCCGCCGCCGCCGCCGTCCACCCCCCCACAGTAGCACCAGCAGCTCAGCTCAGCTCAGATCTGATCTGTAAGGTATATTAAAAATCCCTAGCTATCAATTTTAAAATATAAAACTTGGATCTTGGATCTTTGATGGTTTGGGTTGTATGCTTGTTGATATTGTGATGATATTAGTAATAGTTTGGGTTGTATGCTTGTAAATGATGGTGAATTTGCATATTGGCGAAATTTATACATTTTGGTTATTAAACAAGCGTGGGGACCATTTTAGAAACTTCCGCAATAATAAAATCATCCACTTGATTGTATGAAGGTAATTAAATAATGAATTAAGAGATAATTAGAATTTGGTTATTCAAAAATTATGTAGAAACAAATTTAAAGGCTTTGTTGTTCATTGGTCTAAAAGTTTGCAAAGAAGTATGGTTTTTACATGGACTAAGGTTTCGGAAAAAGTTTGCAAAAAATTACAAATTAACCTATACAAATTTGGCACATTCGTATGGTTGAAAAAGTTCCAATTTTTTTTTTTTTTAGTTAGAAACCTTGAAAAAATATGCCAAAACAATTCATACAATTGTTCTTCAATCGTATGACGAAATTTAGACGAAATTAACCTATGCCTTGCTTGGAAACAAGTGACCCGTGATGGCACCTGGTGTGAGCGAGACAACCCTCAAACGTGGGAGAAAATGGCTGCAATTTTTAATGCAGAACCTAAGAAGGAGAGCTCTTTATGGAAAAACAGGATTGTGACCGCTGAAGAAGTTGCTCAACTGTGGGCAAAGGTCGAGCCAGCGGTTAAGAAATGGAACCGCTTTTACAATGAAAAGGAAAGACCTACCCCTCATCCCAAATTTATGATTAATTATCCTGGAAATAGGGCACACTATCTCTCCAAATTCCACAGCGCAGTTGAGCAGGAAATGGTAAATATTATTTTCTTAAATATAATTTATTAAAATTTAGTTGATATTTATTTTTACCATACTTTAATGCTTAATGACTTAACCTTCCATTCCTGTAGGAGGAACATGCTGATCTCATGTACTTAGTAGAAGAAGGCGTAACGTTTCCCTACAAGATGTACTGGACATTCCTTAAGAGCACTCTTAATTGATATTTAGTTTGTCATATGTATCAGATGATCTACTATGTAATGTTTAAGTTCATGTCTATTTATGTTTCAGTGTTTTTCATGTGTAATGGTTTTATTTTATGCATCTTGTACCCACGTATACTTCTATGAAAGTATTCGTGTCTATTTATGTATTAAGTTTTTATTTAATGAAAAAAATGTAGTTCATCTACTGAATGCGTGTTCTATACTTAAAGTGCATAAACATTTATCTTTTATATGTGTTTTCAAGAGTGATTTGACGAATTACTCATGAGATAAATAAGATTGGACCTCTTATTGCATCAAGAAGACATGATATGACCAGTCACTGTAAAAAGTACTGACTACTAATTTAAATATGTTAAACTATTCACGTGACTGCATAGTAGATCACCTGAAAATGCGTGAGTAGTAGTGCCAACTCACCCCATCCTATTACTAGCATAGCAGATCATCTGAAAACAAACAAGCAGTGTCTGGTTACATCAAAACATTATACAAACACAAGCTTTTTAATGCTTGATTTTACAACACATCTAACAACACTGTATAAGCGCATGCTTGTCACTTTTATCAGTGTGACAACTACTACTTTAATTGATAGTTTTACACAATTGTCAGTTTTTCTTTCATTGACAGTCTTTATCGCTGAATATTTTATTACTTTTACAAGACTTACATCAATGCGTGATTTTACAACATATAAAAAAAAATTCACCACTTCACTCCTATATAAGAATAGTATTCATACTACTCTCGTCCCACACCAATATCATTCATTTTCAAAATTCAACTATCATCTTACTCTCATTTTACTATAAACAAAAAATGTCCAACTCTTCTACAATTCTAGATATCGATCCCTTCATTCCAATTGAAATTCAAGAGGAAATACGAGATCGAGTCTTGCGAAATGAAGCTCTTAGAATCATATCAATGTGTCAACGCATATTGCGGACTCCATCTCCTCCTCTTTTAAGGCCAAAAAAATTTCTATATCATTGGCCTAATCTCGAATTTCCCTATCGTTCACCACTTGCGTTCGTGCCTTTGCACTCATGGACACCTTTATTTTATATCTATCTGTGGTACTTGCTAAATACTTATCACATGCCTATTGTATTCTCACCACATTTATACATTACATGGGATAAATGGGTATATTATGATTACACTCTATTTGACAAGTTTTGGTTTGAAGTGTTTGGTGAAGACTGGAGAATTGTTGGATCTGGACAAAGCTCACTGCATCCATTGACTGAGCCAATTAATAAAAATGTCATTTTGATATCAAAGTTCAACTCGAATAAGCCTCCATTGGATAACGACAGTCGTCAATCAACTCAGTTCGAATGGGTAATCAATGCAAATGGATCTTTGCATGGACACGACCCAGAAGATTTGTTGAACAATGTATGCCAAACTGCAATATGGAGAGCAGAGTCATTAAATACAGGTGTTGAATACAATGCTGAAGAAATAGCAACGACTCCAGATGCACATATGCAACTAGAGATTGATTGAAATCACGGGTTTTATTATGATTTTCTTATATTATAAGAAAAGCATCTTCCTCTTTTTTATGTTTATCAGACAGATGTTTAAGTTTCTTCGTCTAATGTATGACGGATAAGTTTATGTTCGTTTCAAATCTCTATTATGTGTATCGGGTTTATCTAAATATCTACCAATATTTATGTACCTTTTTTAAGCTATGTTAAATTTTAATTATTATGAATTATTAGGTTATCTTTACTCAACAATTTAAATTTCATATACGCATATTATAGTAAACATTATATATCATTACATAAATTTTATATACGCATCAACAATTTCAAACTAACACTCTCATACTAACACTTTACGTAAACCCTTAAAAATATTCTTACTTACACAGTACTACTTTTATTTTTAATTTTAATGCCATAATTTTAAATAAAAAAATTAACTTTTATTAAAATCAAGCAAGCAAATTAAAGGAAGAAAAATACCTAATAAAAAAAAATATACGGAAAGACAAAGCAAAGCTTAAAAAAAAAAAAAAAAAAAAAAAATTTAAAAAAGAATAAATAATAATAATTACGTAAAAACGTCAGTGCCAGTGGCGTTTTTACATGTAAAATCGCTACTCCCACTGGCGATTTTATATGTAAAAACGTTAGAGGGTCCAACGTTTTTATGTTAAATTTTTTTTTTTTTTAAACCGTTAATAGAACTAACGTTTTTTACTTTAAAAACGTTACTCCCACTCACGTTTTTAAATTTTACCCATTTCCCCAAATAAGTCAAAAACAACCCCATTTTCCAAATTATGTTTTCAAACTACCCTATCAACACAAAAAAAGTCCAACAATCAAGTGGTCTATCCTGGTCAATGCTTGACGTTAACCGTCAAATCAATTTGATGTCTCTTACTTGAGTCCTATGTATAAGTAAAGGACATTGGCGCCATCATGCACAGGAAAGCCTACTAAGACTCAATTTGATTTCTCTTACTTGAGTCCTATGTATAAGTAAAGGACATTGGCGCCATCATGCACAGGAAAGCCTACTAAGACTTACAGCCAGTTTTTTATTGTATTCAATTTTTTTGAACAACTGCATTTGAAATAATTCAAGTACAAGATTTTCTGCTAAATATATTATTTTTTATAGGGATTTACTGAACTATTAGACTAATTCTATAGGGTCACGGTATTCAAATTTAAATTCATAAAAATATTAGCAAGGCAAAGAGTTTTATAAAATTACAAAAGGCCACTTGGTATCAACTTAATTTTAATATGGGTCCAAAGTAAACAAGATTTTTCCTCTAGACATCTTACTTTACTCACTATTTTATTAATAACGCTAGGATGTATCGGAAACTCCGTGTTATTTTGATAAATTTGTCCATTTTCACTAAAACCACAATTGAAAATAATGTTTGATATCAAATTAACAACTTTATCAATCAAAATTCGAAATAAAAAATTAATACCAAACCGTGCAATTTATACGCGTTAAAGGTTCCGTTTGATTGCAACATGTAAAATGATAGAAAAGAAAATTGATATTGGTAAGAAGTTGGAAAATAAGTTGATGCATGTCGTGAGAATAAATCCATCTCATCGTCATTTTTGTGCGTATGTATCCACAATCCTTTTTTATTTTTTGTAAATTTTTTTTTCATCGCCACCCAAATAATTTTTTTGCATGAAAAAAAAGTAAAATGTAAGAGTTAATTCCGCAACATGCCTCAATTTATTTTCATACTTCTCACAAAAACAATTTTTTCCTTAGCATTTTCTATGTTGCTATAGTATAAATTATTGGGTTTTGTTTTCTTAAAAAAGAAATGTCAAAATTAAAGTATCTTTCTTTTTAACTACAATAAAAAAGAAAACCAGCCTCTAGACTCTTGGTACTTATAGCAGTTACTGTTGTAAAAATATTGATATGTAGATGTCCATAAGTAATATTGTAAGATACAATTTGTCCCACATTGGAATTGTGGTATGAATGAGGAGATTACCTCGTATATATAGTGTAACTTGTCCCACATTGATTTTGTAAAGAAGTAAGGAGGTTAGTTCTTAATATAAATAGAGCTAACCCCTACCCATATTAAATAGCAGTTGAATAATAAGATTTCTCTTATCATCTTCTTTCTTTCTCTCTCTATTATTTCAACACGTTATCTGTATGATTGATATACGGTCAATTGGAGGCCATTGCGAAAGCAAGCCACCATAGTTAAATTTTTTCCTTCTTCTTGAAGGCTGGTCATGCGAAAGCATGCCATCATAGTTTAAAATTTATATTTCTTCTTCTTGGACGCGAACTCAATATCAAGTATCGTAATTTCTTTTTACAGGTCAGATCTATTATATATTTTCTTTCATAATATTACAATTTCTATTGTTTGTCTTGTATTATTATTATAGATTTTAAATATTCTATGTTATAAATAATCTGGACCTGAAGTTTCATGATTTATACTTTTGGGACTTGAAATTTACAATCATTATTAACCTGGATCCAAAGTTTCATGATTTATACTTTTTGGGACCTGAAGTTTCCTATTTATTATTATGGATCGGAAGTCCATAATTTATATTTGGGACCTGAAGTTCCCTATTTAATATTATAGACTCGAAGATCCATAATTTATTTTTGGTACCTGAAGTTCTCTTTTCATTATTATGGACCCAAAGATCCATAATTTATATTTGGGGCCTGAATTTTCACATTCATTATTATGAATTCGAAGATCTATGATTTATATTTGGAGTCAAAAGTTTTTATTTTATTTAGAGATCTAAAGTTCTCTGAATTTGGACCTGAAGTTTTATAATAATTATTTTGGATCTGAAGTTCTGTAGTCGTGAATTTGGATCTGAAGCTCCATAGTCATAAATTTAGACATGAAGTTCTAATAACAATATGCCTCAATAATCAAATATGAAATTTTGATAAAAGAGGATATTGAATTAAATTCCCATGAATTTGGTAACCTAAATTTAGGCCTCAAATCCCACATAACTATTAAATTCTTATTTAATTAAAATTATATATAAGCATGCCGTTGTTATATTGTTTCTCATTTGAACTTAATAATATTCTTATTCTACCCTACCACTTCTCTATAATATCTCAAAGTAGTAAAATAAAGTATGACAAACATAATAGATCATCATATAAGATTAGAATTTTCAGGCTCGAATTTTTTTTTATAAAACCAAATGTTTTATTATTTCTTATGAATCCGGAGTTTCATATTTAATCAAGAACCTACAATTAGTTATTTTTTATGAGCCTAAAGTCTAATAAGATAAAGTATCAGCTCTTAACTTTATACGTCATCAATTTATACATACTTAAAAATGTCTAATTAGTTCTTTGGCAATTCCTGAAAGATGGGTATGACCACCAAAAGATGGTCATCATGCCAACACTCGTAATAAATAGTTGAATTTATGACGATGACTCAATCTAATTCTTTTATTTTGATGCTTTGCTCCTAAAGCAGCACTATTAAAGACTCCCCATCTATGATGCCTTGAATATGCTCTAGAAGTAGCATTATCAAGATTATTGTTTTTCAAGTGGTCTAGACAACTTCATTGTCTCCTTATATCAGAATATAACAACCAAATATTAATGAAATCATAATTTTAGAACAATTAGTTCTAAGGAAATTCCTAAAGAAAGTGCCATCTCTTATCAAAATAGAGATCAAGAAAATAGGTGTAACAATTCCCTCCAGAAGAGGTGGATAATAGTTTTCCTCTACTAGAGGTAAACATAGTAATTGCCCCAGCACAGGTTAAAATAAAAAATTATTATAAAATTCAAGAACCACCTGAAGTGATTTATTAAGAAACGTCGAACCATAAATCATAACCATATATCAAAATATGTTGTAGTTAAATGCAAGACCACTATTAATAATGTGGAAACACTTATACTAAATAGGAAGATATTGATGAGTATATATTTAATTGATATCATATAATTGAAATTGTTTTTATGAAATTGATGATTGCACTCCTCTTGATGAAGAGGCTTTTGATGAGAAGTTGAGAGTAAAAACCAATATAGGTCCAAAAGACCTAAATTATCATTTATTTATAATTCTTTTATTTAAAGGTGTGGATTATGGATTGCATAATATACTTGTCAGATGGTGTCATATTATATGCTATTATTGAAAAATCATAAGTTTTTCAATGAGTTGGTGCTTAATATATACACAAAGTATTCATTATAGCTGGATTTATACAAAATATTGAAGTCTCTAGAAGAGTCTATATAATGTTACCAAATAGTACCAACATATTAATTAAAGATTATTATTATCAAGAAGTTCCCGAAGAAACTTGCTTAGCTTTAATGAGTATCATATTGAAATAGATAGTGAATGTAACAATGAATTACTATGCATTATTAACTAGTGTTGGGAACCAGAAGCTCACACTATAATTATTATTACTTTCTCCTCGGGTCTCTATTGCACAACATTGTGCACCATTACTAGCGTTAAGAGCCAGAAGTTCCCACTAGAAAAATCAATTATTTTCTCATCAAGTGTCTATTATACAACACTTTTTAGTAATGAACCACTTTCCACTATGAGTTAGAAGCTCAAGCCGAGCTATAAGTTCAAAACTTTAGTTACCTCAAAAATCTCAACTCTTTGTATGATAGTTAAGCATCTTAGAAGTACCATATTATGAAAAATAATAAACAATTCTTAAGGTTACAAGTTGACAAATTAAGAATTCATCATACTAAATATGTATTTTTTCTACCTTTTATTTACAAAGGTAAACGTTTTACTAAATTATTTTATTTAAATTTTTTTATGGATTGACATTTTTTTTCAAAAACATGCAAGATGATATTTGTCCTTCTGTAGATCCTCCAAGATCATAGACACTTATTGATATGTAAGTATTCTTCATTCTACTATATATTATTTTTGCAAGTTTATTAACTAACATTGAGAAACTTAACTTAGGACTTAATTTTTTTTTTTACAAGCTTGTCATGCAAATTCAAAAATACAACTACTAAATTTAATTTTCCTAAAGTTAGTTGTGTTATTCATATATGCTTTGATCCATTTTTAATTATCCCATATTTAAAACCACGAAAGGAGATGCGTTTACTGCACGTTTTGCAAATTGTCACTTTGATGAGAAAGTATTCCCGCCACTAAGGGGAGATAAGAAAGTTTCTGTAGAACTATCTGTTCTAGAAGAACAATGAGAATTATAGTGGAACAATCCCACTATATCTCATTTCTCATCTAGACCCACGTACATCATAATGTGAGAATGTACGGAGACTAATGTTTTGCAAGAAATTGCAAACACATTACCAATTGATTTAATGATGCAGTAAAATGCAACAAAATTATATGTGCTAGCTATAAATGCAGTTGCCATAATTAGTGTCCATACATGACAACTTCAAAATATGGCAATTAATGAATCTGTATCACGCTAGAAGCATGGCAGGCCTATATGTTTCAAAGATTCAACTCCCTAAAAGAGGATGTTTGACTAATCATGTCCCAAGAACACTCTTTAAGAGATTCCTCAATTCACTCAAGAAGAGGTTATGAGAAAATACACTCTCTTTAAGGCCCTAGAAGTGGCCATTGTCTAGAAAAAGACGCAAGTTCCTGAAAAAACTACATAAGCCCCTGAAGAGGCATTAGAACAAAATAATAAAGAGATCTCAATATTTAATAAGAGAGATGTGGAATGGAAAATAAAATGTCATCGATGAGTTATTTGCATATACAGTAACTATTGGAATATCAAAGGGCAATGATAATAATAATACATAACCACATATAATAAATAAATGTCGACAAAGAAAAAAAAATTAGCCAAATGAGAAATTTCCATTAAGGTAGAATTTAAGTCTCTAAATGAACGTGGTATATTTGGACCTATAGTACGAACCCCAAATAGATATTAACCTTTTTTTGTTACAAATGGGTATTCGTAAGAAAATTAAATTAGAATAATAAAATCACGAGACACAAGGCACAACTTGTGATACAAAGTTTCCTACGGAAACTTGGGATTGAATATGAGCATTGTATTCTCCTGATTATAGATCCAATATATAAATTTTAAATATCGTACAATTAGCTTATTAGTTGTAGAAATACTATCTAATTTCTAAAGTTTTACATTGCTCTGACAATAAGCATATAATTTGCTTTGGTAAATTCGCAATAGTACCACCCATTACAAATGCATCAATCAAAAGTAATGCATGTAGGGTGTGAAACTCAGTTGGAAAATCTGGACTAAGAGATCGAAGAGGCCACAGGCCCACAGCTCTGTAACTTTCGACTGGTCCTACCTACTTATCAATGGGATTTCATGTGGCAAAGAAAAGGAAAGACTTCATGAAGCCACTATCAATATGTAGCAGGTCTCTTAAACAACGTGCTTAGAATCTAATTTAATATTGTTATCTAAAAGGTTGTATGCAAAAGATAAAAACAAGGCTATATATATAATCCTAATAATTAAGAAAATTCGCCACATTTCGCTCTGCTATTCATATTAAAGACTAACTATTAACAATGCTTCTCCATCTAGCTGAATTGTTACGTCAAAGACAATGGACCGCATTCATATTGTTGTCTTTCTCAAAACAATCGGCCATATTTGGGACCACAAAATGTACATGTTTTTTGTCCTATTGGTGTTTCATTTATTTAAATCACTTGGACGACCACAACCAACAATGGTAGATTATCTCATCCACATGCTGATTGAATGTTAGATTTTCACGTAATAAAGTCGGTTGTGATTGGACACACCTCGTGCATCAAACTAGACGGTCATTGACTTCTATCAAATGTACTTATTTTTCCCAAAAAAAAGGAAAATATTATATTAAAAATAAATTCAGGGCAAATAATTACATTTCAGATGGTACTCTAGCACTCTGGAAAAATGTGAACCACGATAAAAATACAACAAATTACCAGTAATATAAGCGCCACAAAAATTATCACAGTATCCTCATAAACAATTTTGGATTTATATACAATACTAACGTGGAGTTCAATTAGTTTGGTCATAAAATTGAAATTTATTAATTTTTTATTTAGTGACTACACTTGAGTGTTATAATACTAAGGGAAAAAGATAAATTAGACCCTGAAGTTTGGGTCCAAATTCAATTTATCCCCTAATATTTCAAAATCTTCAATGTTTCCCCTAATATTGCATAATTGGTTCAATTGAGACCATGACTCTAACTCCGTTAACAATTCCGTCAATATTTTACACTAACTCCCTAAAACTTTAAAAGTGACACTAAATCCCTTATGTAACGTAAGTGTAAAATATTTGGACGGAATTGTTAATGGAGTTAGAGTTGGGATCTCAATTGAACCAATTATGTAATGTTAGGTAAGACATTTAGGAATTTGAAATATCAAGGGAGAAATCGAATCTAGACCTAAAATTCAGGATTTTATTTGTCTTTTTTCCTAATACTAATTTAAAGTGTTAAAGAGATAAAAAAAACAAAAATACATACTGGAGGGGACCACACCTAAAACTAGCAAAAAAATACTATTTAATATGAAATATACCTAATAGAAGTTCAAAACTTGAGGGGGAACATGGTCTCTTCAAACATAAGCTAGTAAAACAAAACTTTGTTAATTTAACCATAATATATAATTTAAAGTGCTATAATAAACACCTCAAAATTGATGTGACAATTGGCTAAAATGGTCGATGTGTTCCTTTTGAAGTGTAAATGTCTACTCAAAGATTCCATAGGAGACCAATGAACAAACTTTTTAAAGTTGAAAGGGACACTACTTTATATCATTATCATCTTCAGGGACAGAGTTATCGCAATATAAATTTTTTTATATATTTTTTTATTTTTAGCGTGGTACTATTGTCAAGCAATTACGTTTATTGCATAAGAAAACTTTACAACTAGAAAATATTTATGTATTATCAGTTTAAGATTGGTTCCGTTAATCCAAGGGCTAAATCCATAATTGAACCAATCCCGCCAGTCAATATAGCAAAGACATATGGACGTTGGACGTACTAGAAAATTTTAACATGCAACAATCAAGGCGTCTATCCAGGTCAATGCTTGCGTTGACCATTAAATCAATTTGATTTCTCTTACTTGTGTCCTGTGTATAAGTAAAGGACATTGCTACAATCATGGATGGTAAAGTTGCGGGTTGAAGACTTTCAACCGGTTTTTCATGGTATTTAGACTTTTTGAACAACTCCATCCGGTGGGATTCAAACATGCAATCTTTCACTAAATAAATCGTCTCTCATAGGGGCCTAGTGAACTACTAGGCCAATCTCTTAGGATCACGGTATTCAAACTTAAATTCATAAAAATATTAACAAGGCAAGGAGTTTCTTAAAATTACAAAAGACTACTTGGTATCAACTTTGATGGTGTCAAAATCTAGAAGTAGATAATTAACCAATCAATAAGTAAATATCGGTGAATAAAAAATAAATGCGGCACAGTGATGAACATATGACATTTTTTTTAAGGTAGGTTCTCCTGGTAGTGCTTATGCTAGTCCGGCAGTACGTCCTCCTTTCGTGTGTACTTGTTTTGTATTAGCTCAAAGGCATTCAATTTGGATGATAATACAAGCTACCAATCTCTCTCTCTATAATTTCCTTAATTCTATTTATAAGTATAGAATTAGGATTACCAATTTCTCTCTCTATAATTTCCTTAATTCTATTTATAAGTATAGAATTAGGATTACAAATCTCTCTCTCTCTCTCTCTATAATTTCCTTGATTCTATTTATAAGTATAGAATTAGGATTATAAATATTTCAAGAAGATGATAAAATATATAGGAGAGAAAGTGTATATTTTGGGTGAGAAGAATTGTGTGTTTTTCTTGGCTTGGCTTATTTTTTGGTGTCTTGAATGAATGAATGAATGAATGAATGAATGAGGGGAGGTATTTATAGGTAAATGTAAAATGGTAAAAAAGTAAATTTGATAAAAATAAAGTGCAAAAAGGTAATTTGGTAAAAGTGAGGAATATTATGGAGTGAAATATTTATTTAAAGAAAAGTGAGAAATATTATGGAGTGGAATATTTATTTGAAGAAAAGTGATGAATATTATGGAGTGGAATATTTATTTAAAGAAAGTGAGGAATGGAGAGAAATATTTATTTAAAGAAAGTGTAAAATATTATGGAGAGAAATATTTATTTAAAGAAAGTGTAGAATATTATGGAGTGGAATATTTATTTAAAGAAATTGTAGAATATGAGTGAAATATTTATTTAAAAGAAAGTGTAAAATATTATCTTTGTAGGCCAATGATAAAATTATTTTTTACCCCATCAAACTTAATTTTAATAGGGTCCAAAGTAAACAAGATTTTTCCTCTAGATGATCTTAGTTTACTCACCATTTTGTTAATAATGTTGGGATGTATTGGAAACTTGGGGTGTTATTTTGATAAATTTGTTCGTTTTCACTAAAGCCAAAATTGAAATAAAATGTTCGATATTAGACAAACAACTTTATCGATCAGAATTCAAAATTAAAAATTAATACCAAACCGTTCAATTTATAAACGTTTAAGATTTAGTTTGATAGCAACATGTAAAATGATAAAAACGAAAATTGATATTGGTAAGAAGTTGGAAAATAAGTTGATGCATGTCAGAAGATAAACTCCATCTCATACTTATTTTTTTGAGTATGTGTCCACCATCCTTCTTTATTTTTGTGAAATTTTTTTCTTCATCGCCACCCAAATAATTTTTTTTGCATGAAAAAAAACCAAAACGTAAGAATTAATCTCGCAACATGGCTCAATTTATTTCCATACTTCTCGCACAAATCAAATTTTCTTACCATTTTCTATGTTACTATAAAATGGAATTTAAATTCTTGGTTTTTGTTTTCTTAAAAAAGAAACGTCAAAAGTATCTTCCTTTTTAGCTACAATAAAAAATAAAACCATCCTTTGGACTCTTGGTACTTTTATGATAGTTACAGTAATTTTTTTTATTAATTTATAAGGTCAGGACCGGCTAATTTTATTAATTAAATGAGGTTTTAATTTATCAATAAATTAAAAAATTATTAATTTATCGATAAGTTGATAATTTATTAATTTACCAAAAGATTTGTGTTTCAAATATTGTTCTCTTGATCTTCCTTAGATTGTATTTCCTATAAGCATAATTAAGTAAATTATATTATCATTTGATAAATAATTTGAATGATTTATGTTTCCAATATAGTAATATTGGTCTTCTCTAAATTTTTATTTCGTACAAACTTAATTAAGTAATTATATTATCCTTTGGGCTTCCAAAATTAAGTATTATTATTATTATTATTATTATTATTATAACATGACAAAAATTATATTTTTCTTCACACTTCTGTTACAATGGCTTCCCATCAAAGGTAAAAAAAAGAAGCAATGAGTGATGAAATGCAAAAAGGCTTGTCTGAGTACAATAATGAACATCCTTCTTCAACTCAAAAGGAATTACAAAAATGAGTTTATAAAAAATTCAACTAGCAGGTTAGTTAGGGAACAATATCAAATACAATCAAGCGATCATTGGATTATCTCTTAGTTAATAGTAGGTCTGAAAATGTGAATTACTAAATTATGTAAACGATGGGCCTAAGAAGACCTTATAAAAAAGTATTATCTTATAAAATTAGTAAAAATATTAATTTAGTTCTTGGGCCCAAGTCGGGACTGGCAAAATTTATTAATTTAGCGAGGTTATTATTTTATCGAGTTTCTATTGCACATTTTATAATTATTGTATATAGTTATTCGATAATGTTGATATTAAGTTTTTTACAATAATTCCAGAATCGGTGTTTTCATCATCATTGATTGATATTTTAAATATCACATTTTATTTTTTTTGGTTTTCGGTAAGTTAGATTGATATTTTCGGTTTTTATCATAGTAGTAGTGGAATGAAACCAAAACTGTTAGGTATCTTCAATTTTGCTTTTCATTTAGGTAACTAATTGGTCTTTATTTCTTGGGCCTTTTTGTGTTTAGTACAGATAATTCAAATTATTTTGCTTTTAACCCACTACATTTGAGAAATTAGTAATTGGCGCAAATGAGTGGATAATTACTAAATATGCATTTTATAAAGGATTTTTTCTTCTTTTATATTTTTTCCATCTTATTTTTTTTTTAATTTTTAATTTATTATTCACCTAAAATTATATTTAGTTATTGCTAGAATATATGTCATTTAGAGATTTATATGATTTTAAATTCAAATTTTAAAATTTGTAAATGTAATTACAAGATAACTTTTTGCGATTTTTAATTGCCATAGGATAAATATATATTAGAAAAATTAATAAGTTGACTTGCAGTAAATATAAAATATCAAAAATTAAACTTGGAGCATCTAAACGACATATTAAATATAAATATTATACACAATGTACTAAAAAAATACAGTCATATTAAAAAAGAGATCACGCTAGTAAAACTAAAAATATAACCATATTAAAAATATCAAATATTAAAACTTGGGGCATCTAGAAGACGTCTTAATAGTAAATATTACATATAAATAAAACTAAAAAAAAAGTCATATTAAAAAAATACACAATTAAAAATAAAAATATAGTCATATTAAAAAAGGGAATTACACAAGTTAAAGTAAAAACATAGTCATATTAAAAAGACATTATACAAGTAAAAATAAAAAGGCAATCATATTAAAAAAGACGTTAAACAAGTCAAACTGAAAACAAAGTCATATTAAAAAAAATATTGCACAAGTAAAATTAAAAATAGAGTCAAATTAAATATATCTAGATCAAGAATGTTAAATATGAAAGAATGTAAAGAGTGGGAGGTTCAAAAGAGTAGGAAGAAAGAATTTACTGACCGTATAATATATATTCTAACAATCATTATTCAATATCAAATAGAGCGTCACTGGTAGTCACTTAGATCATTTATTGCATAATTGCAACAACATACAAATTCACAATGAAATTTTTGTATATTCCATATTTCGTCATGGACACTAAACTTTGACATTACTAATTCATGTCGGAAAGATGATTTTTTTAATGTAATGTTCATCTTAATAAAGGGTATGCGCCACCAGAATTAGGGGGTCAATTTTCAAATCCTTTGTAAATAAATGAATCACAGTCTATCGAGAGAAATGTAGACTTTAATTCATTTGTGCTATGGATTATTTAATTAATTTAAAAATGAATCTTGGTAGAGATATTATGCATTTGTCATAAATATCTATTATAAATTGTATTAAAGGTAATGATAAATACAACAAATATCTATTATTAATTGTATTATATATTGTCTTTAACTAAAGGAGATAATAACTTTATCATTTAATAAGGATGATTTAATCAGGTTAATCTTAAAAAAGCTAGAACATTGGAAAAGAAAATTACTTTTGAATATTTGCTAAAATAAAAAATAATTGGGTTAAATCCTAAAAATTGGGCCATTCACTAATTTTTTAAATGTAATGGGTTTGCATAAAGAGACCTTTAAAATTTTCGGGTAAATCCTAATTTGCTATTATTTCTTCTATAATAACTAATTGTTCATTTTTGATAAATATAAAATAAAAAATAAATGACTATTTTAACTACTCTAATAATCGTGCCATAATAAGAAGCCCAACCGGTAGTTAATTTTACTCGTTTAAAAATGGGAGGCCATGATTTGCCAGAAACTTGATAAAAGATAACTAGTAAAGATAAGGTGGAACTTGATAATTATTAAAGGTTCCTTCATGTGTGGCTCAGATCTGTCCGTAAGTTTTAGACTGTGAGATGATCATTTTCTATAAATAAAAGCTCCTCGATGACCTTCTATTCTCATCCTTCCAGCCTACACAAACTTGATTAGTTACAAAAATCATGGCTTCATCTTTCTATCTGTTCATGTTCATGCGTCTCCTTTTCCTACTACATACCTTCCATCCTATCATGCTTACCAAATCGTACTCTTCTTCGCAACCATTGTGCCACAACAATGAGCACGCTGCTTTAATACAATTCAAGCAGAGCCTTTCACTTAGTGAAAATGCGTCTGGTGATCCTTTAGCTTATCCAAAAGTTGCATCATGGAAGCTTGAAAGGGACAGTGATTGCTGTACATGGGACGGAGTCGAATGCGACCAAGACACCGGACACGTGATTGGCCTGGTATTGAATAGTAGTTTTCTCTACGGTTCTATCGACTCAAATTGCAGTCTCTTCAACCTTGTTCACCTTCAAACACTCAACCTCGCTGACAATAACTTCAACTACTCTCAAATTCCATCTGAAATCATACGTTTTTCAATGTTAACAACCCTTAATCTTTCCTTGTCCGTGTTTTACGGTCAAATCCCATCTGAAATATCGGGGTTGTCCAAGTTGGTTTCGCTTGATCTGTCCAGAAATACTGACTTCGCTTATTACGCAAGGTTTTTGAAACTTGAGAAGCTTGGTCTAAGAGGCCTTGTTCAAAACTTAACCAACTTGAAGGAACTCTATCTGTCTAAGGTAGATATATCTTCTCAAGTACCGGAGAACTTGGGCAATTTAACATCTTTGAGGTCACTTATCCTCGGAGACTGCGGGCTCTATGGTGAATTCCCAACAGCCATATTCCACCTACCAAAACTAGAAATTCTCTCTGTATGGGACAATGAGAATCTAACTGGTTCTTTGCCTAAATTTCACCAAAATTTTCCCCTTAAGATTTTAGTACTCCGCAATACAGGTTTCTCTGGTGTGCTGCCGTACTCTATCGGAAATCTCCGTTCCTTGAGCATGTTGGTCCTTTGGGCCGGCCACTTCTCTAGTTACCTTCCACCTTCACTCAATAATTTGACTCTTCTGACATACTTAGTCCTTAGCAATAATCAGTTCAGCGGGCCAATTCCCATTTTGGAAAGCCTTTCACAACTCACCACGTTATCACTTTCCTCAAATAAGTTTGACGGAGGGGATCTGTTTTGGCTTGGTAAGCTAACAAAACTCACCACATTGAGCCTTACACTTGCCAATCTGACTGGTGAGATCCCGTCATCTTTTGCAAATCTCACCCAACTCGTACAAATAAACCTCGGCAGTAACCAATTGGCTGGTGAAATCCCGTCTTCGCTTACAAACATGACCCAAGCAATTATCATAGACCTTTCATTTAATCAATTTCAAGGCCAAATCCCATGCTCATTCTCTCAACTCAAAAATCTTGAGTTTCTTAGTCTTGCAAATAATAAACTCAGTGGCACGGTCGAGGCTGACATTTTTCTTAGCATGAGAAAACTTACCCAGCTCCAATTAGGAGGAAATCGTATTACATTGCTCAATAACAACAAAACCAATGACACTCTTCCGAGGTTTAGGCTTTTGATGTTAGACCAATGTAACATAACAGAGTTCCCTCATTTCCTACGCTTTCAAGATGAACTGGAGGTACTATATCTTGCTAATAACAAAATTCGCGGCAAAATACCAGAGTGGGTGTTGAACATGTCTAAAGAAACCCTTGGGACAATAAACTTCAGGAATAACATGCTGGAAGGGTTTGCGAAGCTCACGAAAGTTCTTCCGTGGGTTAACCTGGGTACACTAGACCTTAGTTATAATATGCTACGAGGACCACTCCCATTTCCATCACTTCAAATGTTTATTTACCAGGTATCATCCAATTTACTGACCGGAGAAATTCCTTCATCCTTCTGCGGCATGACTGATGTTCAAACACTTGATTTCTCTAATAACAACATGCATGGCACTATTCCTCCTTGTTTGGGAAACCTAAGTTCAATGGTAGTACTAGATCTCAAGGGCAACAAATTCTCAGGCAGCATTCTTCAAACATATAGAGAAGGAAACAATTTAAGGATGATTGATTTAAGTCAAAATCTATTGGAGGGGCAGGTACCGAGATCATTGGAAAATTGTATAAACCTTGAGATTCTTGATCTTGGAGACAACCATATAGAGGACACTTTCCCCTCTTGGTTAGGAGCTCTTCCAAGGTTGAGGATTCTTATCTTGCGGTCCAACATGTTCCATGGTGCAGTAGAGGGTCCCATAATGAATGAAGATTTCCCTCAATTGCGGATTATTGACCTCTCTAACAATGTCTTTACTGGTAAGTTACCTGTAGGCTGGAGCGCAATGAAAATTGCTCATGTAGACCAAGTAGCATATCTGAAGGCAAACATAACCAATATAATGCAAAGGAGAATATGGAGGAACGACTTTGATTACACAATGACCATAACAACCAAATCCGTAAAAACCAATTATGAGAAGATCCTCAATGTCTTCTTTGCCGTCGATCTCTCTAGCAACAAATTCAAGGGACAGATTCCACATTCTATTGGAAGCTTGAAGGGGCTTCAATCACTCAACCTTTCGAACAATGACCTTATTGGTCCCATCCCACCATCTTTGGGGCAACTTTCACTTCTTGAATCATTGGACCTTTCTCAAAACAAGCTCTCAGGTGAGATCCCTACACAATTGGTGCTTCTAAATTTTCTTGCTGTTCTATCTATGTCCTATAACAATCTCAGTGGCCCCGTGCCAAAAGGAAAACAATTCAATACATTTCAGAATGATTCCTACGTGGGGAATTTAGCTCTATGTGGAGAGCCTTTATCTAGGAGATGTGGAGATCAAGGGACAATACCGCCTTTGACCATTGAACAAAGTGATGATTATGAGTTTCCTAATGGAGTAGATTGGGTTTTCATATGCTTGGGAATTGGAAGTGGGCTAGTGGTGGGGTTGATCAGTGGACATATTTTAGCCACAAGGAATCACGAGTGGCTTGTGATGAAATTTGGAATGAAGAAAGCAAATGGGAGAAGACAGAGAACGAGGGGACAAAGAAATTGAATTCCTTCTTAATTTTCAGCATTAGTGTGTTGGGCTTTTAGAATAAAAGGTAATTTCTCCATTGGGAATGAAGAAAGTAGAGTATATGCTAGTAATTGGATTCTACAAGTTGTGGCGTATGTTTATGTTGTACTTTGTTTTTATATACATACTATTTTATGTAATGAAGACGTGCTTGTTAGAATATTTATTGCTTATTATTGTACAAGTACGCCCACTCAGATCTAGAATGGGCTTACACATTAAATAATTTTATTTTGGGTTATCTAGTGCATCTAATGGGTATGGCTTTTGCAATGTGCAGAGATCTAATACTAGTCATATATGGATTGAAGGGATTCTATTTGAGCTCATATATAAAAACACCTCCTTAGGGTTATAGTCTCCCCAAGTCGAATCATTATACGCTCTTCTCCTCTTCCTTACTTAGAGAGAGATCCCATTGAGTACTCTAAGATTTTGTTGGCGAAGACCAAAAACCTATAAAGCTTTCACAGTTTCGTCATCATGGATTTGGGCTTCGTAAAAAATTAGTCTCTTAAGAAATAGACATGATTAGGATCCTGCATGCTTATACGATTTAAGAAAAAGGTCAATAATGCTTCATTTCATTGTATTTAATTACTTCTTGTTTTTGTGCTTATGCAATTTCCTTGCACATAAGTAATTTACTTTGAGAGAAATAAGGAGGGAGTCCACTAAAATACATAAATACAAGGATGCTTTAAAGCTACCGAATCAGATCACAGTGTTTCGGTGAAATATTTTAAAAAACATATGCACTAAAAAACATGACTGGTCTGATTCCGTTTGAGAGTTTCCAGTCAAAGCGTTATAAAAGTTGAGCAAGTATTCAATGTTTGCAAATTCTAAATAATAACCTGGAACTTGATAATTATTAATGTAACACCCCCTCCTTAATCTACAGGACAACACCCGTAATTAAGACCTGGGATGCTACTAACCCATCTTAGATTGACTAAAATGGGTATATATGTAAATGCACAAAGAAATCCAAATAGTAAATACCATACGTGTTAATCAACAAGGTACAAGCTGATAGTGATGTATCAAAACACACATACATACATACAACCAGTTTACACAACCAACCGAGTACGTTTAAGATAATATAATATCCTTCGGGCTGGCCGTGGCTTTCCGGGAGAACATATACATGTCAGAAGTACATCTGTATCAAAGCCACTAACTCGCTCCCGATCCCGTCGCGTCCCTGTCCAATTTGGACTATTGGATACCTATAGAGTTTTAGAAAAACGGGGTGAGCATATCGCTCAGTAGGGGTGAAATATGGAATAACGTATTTGAAAAACATAATCATAAGTCTCTCAATAGTTTATACTTCAATTATTAATCCAAGTAAATATCATAAGTTCACATATAAATAATGCATGCCCATGCATATGCAGGTTACCTCCCTTTGTGTCAACCGTTACGTCGAATCACTAGAACAGAATATGGGCTACCTTTCCAAGAGATGTGCCAACGCTAAATCGAACCATAATAATCATAACAATGGGCCTGACCGCCCCAAGAGAAATGAGCATCAAGATCATAACATATATCACCAGAATATGGCCTCTCCGTCTCAGGTGAATATCAACAGATAATTAATGATTGGACCACAGTCTGCAATATCATATTAAGCGATCATTACTATATCAATTGTTTCAACAATTGTCTAGATTTTCGAACTATTCACCGTGGGCTCTAGACAGCCGATGACTCACTAGTATCTTACCGTTGTCTAGATTTTTGGACTATTCACTACCGGCCCTAGACAGTCGACGACTAGTTAACCCCCCGGAGGTTTAGGGCTTTTTAACCCAAGGGCACCAGGCCCTGCCTATTTTCCCATCTCGGCAAGCACTAACCACATCATTCCCTATCACTTGACGGAAGGCCAAACAAATACAGATAACTGTGGGCAACATCCCACTATATATATATATATAACCGAGAACAGATGCCATGCAGAACGACAATCTCCGGAGAATAATATTCACATACGAATGAATAACTCCCGAAGAGAGATAATCACATGTTCAAGTATACCACACGAGCATAGACAACCATCCATAACACGGATATAAGATACAATTCTCCCAAGAAGCATATCATTTTCTATATGCCATGAAAGTACTTCAAGCTTGTCCAGAATATCTCCGAGAACGCCAGGTTGACACAATAATTATGCATTGCATGCAATTTATGCTCTAAATGTAAACTAGGAACAACCTATGCCACTTAAACTTCATTTGTCATTTATCCATGTTCCTTAGCGCATTAATAACCCATTTACAAATCCACTTGGATACAACCAAGCATGTATATCTAAGGAGCATTACTTACAAGTCTATAATACATAGATGTCAAGTTCAAGTGGCTTAGCTTGTCCCAACTAATGCATCATATAGAAGATAGAAACTTCATCTGCCATATAAACTCCATCCAATTCAAGTCTATGTTCTTTAGTGTATATGAAACCCTTTACTAAGCCTTTTCTTGTCAAAGCACACATATACATCCCAAGAACATCCATATGAATCAATAACATGTAATCATGGAGCTTAGATGGCATATCTTGCTTCATATCGTAGAATCATAGCTTAATCATGCATAAGTTATGAATATCAATTAACATGGTGTTCTTAATAATCATACATGCATAAATCATCCAAGGATACTCAATAACAAGGAACATATGCTTTATATTAAACATATATGTGTAAAATCATTCACCTCTTTGATAAATAAGATAATATCATCAAGTTTGGAAAAGATATAACCCCTACCTCGAGTTATCAACGAGCAAGAGGAAGAAAAGATGAAGAATCATGTTTTATCCGAAGAAATCCCAGCGAGGAAGACGATGAATAGTGGCCAGAAGGATGATTCGGAGGATTTGGAGTTTTTATTTGGATTGATGTTGAAAAATGAGTAAGAATCCTTCAAGGAACCCACCTCTATCTCTCTCTAGAGCCTTCTAGTTAATGGGAGTGAGCTTGGGTCGAAAACGGTGTGTTGTGGTGATAAATGGTGAGAAAATGGGTTTAAAACTCTAGAAAATTCGACACCTAGGGCTTCAAGATCGATCTTGGGAGCTCTCAGCCAAAGCCAATTTCACAGCACTGACCACTGTTGGTATTTTGGTCATAACTTCTTGCTCAGAACTCGCATTAGGGTGATCTTTATGTCCACGGAAAGGTAATTAAAAGATCTAAAACTTCCTTAGACGAAGTTTCCCCAAATTATGGATATATTATTCACAGAAATTCGATAAAGACAGCGCTCTGCCGAAGCGTTACCGAATGACCGTAATTTAACGATGGGCCTAATTTGCGCCCTGTTTTGACCCACAAGGAGTGCTAATTAGCTTTCGGTCAAAACAAGAAAGTTGTAGAATGATACCAATACTAGATACACAAGCAAACATAATCTTAATCGGATAAGTAATGAAGAAATTATGATAGCTCAAAGTTAGCCAGAATTCACAAATCGCAAAGAATTAAAACTTCCTATTTACCAACCGAAATTGAATCGGACCACCCGAATCATCAAACGATCACTCACATGAGTATAAATAAGACAATATACTTTAATTTAAAACAAATTAAAGTACAGGGTATTACAATTAAAGGTTCCTTCATGTGTGGCTCAGATTTGTCCATAAGTTTTAGACTGTGAGATCATCATTTTTTATAAATAAAATATCCTTGATGACCTTCTATTTTCATCCTTCCACCCTACACAAACTTAGTTACAAAAATCATTGGTTCATCTTTCTCTCTGTTCATGGTTATGCGTCTCCTTTTCCAACTACACACCTTCCATCCTATCATGCTTACCAAATCGTACTCTTCTGCGCAACCATTATGTCGAAACAATGAGCACGCTGCTTTAATATAGTTCAAGTGGAGACTTTTAATTAGAAGATTTGCATCTTTTGATCCTTTTGCTTATCCAAAAGTTGCATCATAGAAGCTTGAAAGGGACAATGATTGCTGCACATGGGAGGAGTCGAATGCGACTAAGACACCTGACAAGTGATTGGCTTGGTACTGGATAGTAGTTTTCTCTACGGTTCTATTGACTCAAATAGCAGTCTCTTCAACCTTGTTCACCTTCAAACACTCAACCTCGCTAATAATGACTTCAATTACTCTCGAATTCCATCTGAAATCGTACGTCTTTCAATGTTGTCCACTCTTAATCTCTCCTGGTATGTGTTTTGTGGCCAAAATCCCATCTGAAATCTTGGGGTTGTCCAAGTTGGTTTTGCTTGATCTGTCCATAAATACTGACTTGGCTTATTACACAAGGTTTTTGAAACTTGAGAAGCCTGGTGTAGACACCCCGATCTGTGACCCTCGCAAGAACCCTAACGACCTTTGAGAAGTACTGTTTTAGGAGTCTGGGACCGACCCGAACACCTGAGACTGCCCCGAAAGGGTTTGTAGGCCAAACAAACCTATTTTTAAGAGGAATTGTCGCACGGCAAATGGGAATGTAGCGCGACAATCCCCCTAGTGTCGCGAGACAAACCCTTCTGACACCAGACCATCCACTCTCTGACACATCAGTCTGTTAGAAACATCACGTCAGCAGTTTATCGCGCGACATGGTACACATTGTCGCGCGACACTTGCCCTTTTTGGGGAAATGTCGCGCGACAATCTTCCCTGAGCAGTATAAACAGGCCAACACCCCCAAGGGTTCAAGGACGGCAATTTGGGATTGAAGAATTATTGACTTATATCTGATTTTCTAGTCTTTTGTCAAGCATTCTCAATTATCGTCTTATTTCTGAAGAAATATCGAATCTATTCTCGACACTCAACGTGTCCCGTCTCTAGAATCGAATTCTCGGAAATATGTGAAGAAGGAAAAGATTATTATCGCCAGAGATCTCTCTACCGTATTGTATTTTCTTTCTTATTATTATTCTCATCGGGAAGGTAAAGAAAGTCTCTTATAGTATTTAACATTAGATATCTGTGTACTTGTTTTATTTCTGTTATTTTGTCCACATTTTATCTGAATAAACTTATCGCCAAGTTACAAATAGTCTACTGTTTTCAAAACAAAAGACCCTGATAAAACCATTTGCAAAACTAGAAGAGTAAGTACATTATCGCCCGGATAAAATTCTGTTTTCAAAACCCGGACCGGTAAAACTTACTTAGGAATTAAAAACCTGGTATATCCTATCTCTTTCATAAACTGTGATATGTTTGGTAGAACTCCCCTCAAGAGTTCTAATTCCATATTAAATTAGTCCCGATACAAGATCCGAACTTTTCCAAAAGAAGTTAAAACCTGAGAAAAACCGTCATTATCCAAGAAATAATACGGAAAACTCTCTCTGAAATAAAACAACTTTTGTCACTTGTATTTATATATTTCAAAACAAAAATATTGGATCTCGGAACACAAAGGTTTTTCATCATTTTCCCGTTTTCCCCAGAAATTAGGGTTTATCACTTGGAAAGTAGTAGACTGTCAGTAAAAGCATCCAAGTTTTTCAGCATAAAATAAACATATAAGACCACTAGAGACCGAAATGGCGGAATGGGTGCTTAACACCTTCCCAATCCGTAACATAGTTTCCAAACCCTATAGAATCCTGGTTTCGTAGACAAAAGTGTAAAGAAAGGCCTATATGTAGCCTTTCCTCTTACACGCCCCTTTTGTCCGTTTTCTCGTAAAACGTACTGGCGACTCTGAAAGAACGCTCATACATCTAAAAATAGAATATAGGGACACTTGATATGAAAATATCAACTCAAAGAAGCAAATGGAACGACGGAATCATTTTCGACATTTTATACGCCCAAAACGGGATCGAGACCCGTGGGTCACATTTGTGGATTCTCATAGTGGCGACTCTACTGGGGATACTTAGAAGACTAGACTCTTATATGTGGACTTTTGTTTATTTGTTGAATACTTATTTTTACTGCTTTGCCTACTTATGTTAATTGATTGAGAAAAAACTTTTTCTAAGAATAGAAGTTTTCAAAATACATAATAAAGATAATGATATTTGTAAACCCGACCTTTCAAACTTTGCATGCACTTTCACAAATCATGCATTGGTTTTACGAGTGTGAATTTACACCAAACCCTTGGAAGTATTATAAGTGAGTAGGGAGTTGGCTTGCTTGGGCCAACATAAACCAAAAGCATTTACTTCCACTCTCCTTGGCCAAGTACGACCCCGAGGTATATCGAGTGATGAGAACACTCACGTACCCGGGAAGTATATCAAAAGGCTCTTGCAAGTACCCGCCCCTGGGGTATATCGCAAGGTCTTGCCAAATAGGAGGGAGCTTGAAGCCTTAACCGTTCATACACCTGCGCTGCATATAAGATTGAGTCAGCTAAAACACTTGTTAAACAGCCGTAGGGGATGTACCACCTTACGGCTTACTTTACATCGCCTTTTCTAAAAACCCGAGTCTTTTCTCGGCAATTTTTAGTGATTCTTTTCGCAAAAATCGAGTCGCGTCATAGTTTTCCTTCATCTTCGTCACGTGGTTTCGTCTACAGCCGTAAGACAACGACAGTCTGGAAGGTTGGGCCATTCGAGATCATACCGGAAGACTAGTAAGACCAAGCACACCTGCAATGGCCGACGGACACGAGAATCAAAAGATAGATCAGAGCCTAACCGAGGCATCTGCAGCTCAGCCAACTTTAGCTGAAATGCATCATTTGCTAATGACCGTCAATATGAATCTAGCGAACCTCACGAACGAGTAATAGGGTACCCGAATTCGAATAGAAGAATTGTCAGCCGAATGAACTGCACCACCAGGGTTTGAAAGACTACCACCGAATCAAGATCCAAAACAAGGATAGTCATCACAAGTATTTCTCCCAGTTCAAGGAACCAATCCACACCAAACGGGTCCTGTCATAGCCGGTCCCGTTCGGACCGACCCTAACAATCAGAATTAATGGGCCCCGGATTCAGGCCCCACTTATCAACAACAAGAGCCACCCATCGTCTGGCCCCAGCCCCAACAAGGCCCTGATCCCCAATACCAACCGTGGTCACAAGTTCCCGCATGGCCTGTTCCACCCCTGGCCCCAATAGCCCCTCCTAATGAGTACCTAGACATCAACCGATTTCGGGCAGTGTACGCAAAATCAGTTATAGCTCGGGAATATCCTGACGAGGTGTCAAGAGAGAACGAAGAAATGATGAAACTAAAAGAGTAGATGAAGGTTGTGCAAAGGGGGATTTCTCTAATAAAAGGGGCAGACAAGATTACAAATATGAATGCCTTCTCCCTCTACCCAGAAGCAAGATTACCCCAGGGATTCAAGCCCCCTTCCATCACTAAATTCACAGGAACCACACCCCCTAAAACTCATCTTCAGATCCATGCAAGTGTCCGGTTGTGGAGAGTCGAAATTAGCTCAGGCCTTTCACATGACTCTCACGGTAGTTGCCCTGAGATGGTTTTTTGATCTGGAGAGACACCACACGAAGACTTGGGGAGATATCGTCAAGGAGTTCATGACCAAATACTGGTCCAACGAGGATTTGGAAATTACCCGCAAACACCTGGAGATGGCCAAGCAAGGCGAGAAGGAGAGCTTCAGCGACTTTGTCACCCGCTGGAGAGAAATGGCCTCCCAAATGTCCAAAAGGCCCGATGAAGAAGAATAGTTGGAGATCATATAGAAGAATTTCACTCCAGCTGTATTAAGTTGCATGGTAAAGCATATTTTCCCACACTTTAGAGCCCTGTTAAGCATGGGGTCACAAGTAGAGGAAGAACTGGCCAAGAAGGTAGAGACCGATACCAAGAAGGCCTTATACACTGGGAGAAAGACGGCCACTCCGGCCGTAAACCAGCTAAGTTCATATCCATATCAAAACCCATTTCAATAGCCACAACAATCACCTCCGATGAGTTGGCCCGCACAAGGAGACTCTTCGAGCACCAAGGTTAAGAAAAGGAGGAACTTCTACACCCTTCCCACTACCCTAGTCAAAATCCTGGAACTACTTCGAAAGGCCGGGCTAATCACTCCACTCAACCCGCGCCCCCCATCAAACCCTATTCCCAGCACCTGGAGAATGAATGAGAATTGTGCATACCATCAGGCCGCCGCCCATGACACAGAACGCTGTTTAGCTCTCCGCCATCGTATACAAGACTTAATCGAGGTTGGTACCATTCCCGCACCTAGCGGGCCCAATGTTACTAACAACCCCCTCCCCAATCATGCTCCACCTGCGAGAATTAATGCCTTGACCACCAATGAAGAAGGGTTTGATCCCGTGGGACTCATTCGAGATGACCTAGCCCATAAGTCACCCGTTGTGCTGCCAAAAAATGCTCAAGTTGCCCTAGGCCTCAATCCGATAATTGACCAATGGATGGCTAAAATGAACTTCCTACCCGGGCAAGGTTTAGGAAAGGCCAATCAAGGGATCTCACAACCACTTACAATCAAAACCAATCCCGAAAAATATGGGATATGATGGACCCAGGATAAGAAAAAACAACCATGGAAGCCCCGAGGCCTCCCCAAGGAGACAATCTGCATGATAGAGACCTCCCCCAAAACTTTTAGTTGGTCGACGGAACCAGAATCGTCAGAAATCTCAGAGGAATCAGACCCAGTATCCCTTTGGATACAACAAATTACCCGTTCGGGAAGGGTATATCACCAACCACCAATGGATGCCGAGAAATCACCTCCTCTTAAAGAAGTATGAGAGGATCGAGCTTTCTTTGACCGACTCCGCCAGTACCAGATGAGACTCAACCCACAGAAATGTGTATTCGGGTAACCAAGGGAAGTACAAGTATATGTGGATGATATGATAATTAAGTCAAAAGAGAGGGAAGGCCATGTACCAGCCTTACGAGCTTTCTTTGACCGACTCCGCCAGTACCAGATGAGACTCAACCCATAAAAATGTGTATTCGGGGCAACCAAGGGAAAACTCCTGGGCTATGTCGTCAGTAAAAAAGGAATCGAGGTAGACCGTGCCAAGGTTTGAGCTATTCGGGAAATGCCCGAGCCTCGCACCGAGAAAGAAGTCCGGGGATTTTTAGGTAATTTACAGTACATCAGCAGGTTCATCTCTCAACTCATGCAGACTTGCGAACCCCATCTTCAAACCCCTAAGGAAGTCTTCACCAGGAGAATGGGACGATCAGTGCCAAGAGGCTTTCGATAGAATCAAAGACTACCTCTCCAAACCCCCAGTGTTAGCCCCACCACAGACCGGACTGCCACTAATTCTATACCTGACCATCATCGATTTGGCTACAGGGGCCATTCTAGCCCAACATCCGACCGACACACGAAAAGAACAGGCCATCTATTACATCAGCAAAAAATTGTCCCCATTTGAGATAAACTACACGCCATTGGAAAAATCATGCACTGCTCTCATCTGGGTAACACAAAAACTATGGCATTACATGCTAGTTTTCCCGGTCATCCTGGCATCACGAATTGATCCGCTGAAATACCTCTTCGAGAAACCAGCTCTCTCGAACCGTATGGCAAAATGGTTATTCTTGCTCTTCGAATTCGACATCACCTACATGACCCAGAAGGCAGTCAAAGGCAAGATCATAGCTGACTACCTAGCCCACAATCCAATATTGGGGGACATGTTAAAAGAAGCCGAGTTCCCAGATGAAACTATCATGAATGTCAAAGTTGATGAATACTGGAAATTATACTTTGACGGGGCCGCCAACCGAAATGGGAATGGGATAGGCATCCTGTTAGTCTCTCCAGACCAAACTCATTCCCCAGTATCATATCGTCTGGACTTCTTCTGCACCAACAATATGGCTGAGTATGAAGCCTGTATAATCGGATTAGAGATCGCACTCCAAAGGGGTATAAGGAGAATACAAGTATACGGAGATTCAGCATTAGTGGTCCACCAAGTTCTGAAGGAATGGAAGATAAGAGATGAAAAGTTAGTCCCTTACCTTGCCCGGCTGGAGGATGTCGCAGGAAGATTTGAGCATTCAGAGTTTTACTATGTCCCCAGGTCACTAAACAGTTTCGCTGACGCACTAGCAACCCTGGCATCTATGATCGATATCTCGGAGGGGATGGAAGAAATAACTCTTACCGTACAAAGAAGATCAGGACCAGCCCACTGCATGGCACTTAAAGTAGAGAATGAAAAAAATGGGGACTCAACCACTTGGTTTTATGACATCTGGAACCTGTTGAAAAATCATTAGTATCCCAAGCAAACAGACAAGAGAACGCGGGTCACACTCAGGAGATTAGCATCAAGGTTCATACTTTGTGCATGAAGGTTGTATAAGAGGAATTACGACGGGACCCATCTCCAATGTCTCACTGAAGAAGAATCTGTCAAAGTGATGGATCAGATACACGGGGGCGATTGTGGCCCTCATATAAGCGGCCATACACTTGCCCGTAAAATCATCAGACAAGGTTATTACTGGTCTACCTTATAGAATGACTGCATTAATCATCAGACAAGTGTCAAATTTATGCTAAATCTCAAAAACTTCCTCCAAAAGAGTTATACAACATGACTGCTCCCTGGCCTTTCACAACTTGGGGAATCGACATCATTGGGAAGATTTTGCCCAAAGCCAGCAATGGCCAAGAATTCATACTAGTGGCCATCGATTACTTCACCAAATGTGTAGAGGCCGAGTCTTTCCAAACCCTTGACTCCAGAAAAGTTGCCTGATTCATCAGACGAAATATCATCTGCCGGTATGGGGTCCCACACGAGATCATCTCGGACAACGGCACTCACTTTGAAGGAGAGGCTAGTACAGTCATAGAGGAATATGATATTACCCGACACAGATCTTCGCCATATAGACCACAAACCAATGGGGCAGTTGAGGCCGCCAACAAGAATCTGAAGAATATCCTAAGCAAGATGACCGACAACTGTCGAGACTGGCCGAAAAAATTACCATATGCATTGTGGGGATACCGCACCACCTAGAGGGTTCTCTACCAGGGCAACCCCATTTTCCCTTACATACGGGATGGAAGCAGTTCTCCCTATTGAGTTAGAGGTCTCCTCTCTTAGAGTAATGCTAGAAAATCAAATCAATGAGCTGGAGTGGGTCCAGGCACGTTATAACGAGCTGGCCTTGCTAGATGAGAATAGATTGAAAACCGCGTACCACCACCAAGGGTATCAGAAGCGAATTGCTCGAGCATTTTGTTAGAGTGATATACTAAAAGCCATGATTTTATTATTATTGGTTTTGATATGTTATATAGACTCAGTTTTGCTATTTTAATGAGAATCTTTATGGGCAATGGTTACATGGTATTATTTATTTAAATATTGTGCATGTGTGTGTCTTTTATTCCATATAGTAGATGATTTGGTGTGTAGAGTATAGCTTACACACAGAGGATCATATCATCGGTTCTTGTGAAATATAAGTTTATTAGTTCACGATCTTAGATGGAATTGGACAACCATCGGTAGGATTGTAGCACAAGTTTTAGTAGTTTATCTTGACTACAGGAAATGGTGCAGTTTTAACTCGTTGTGCTAGTACACTTTATGTGTATTGAACATGACCAGTTTGGGTTAATTGTTTTTATACTGACTATATAAAACAATTTAAAATCCCATGGTTATTATGATTACATATGCTCTTAATCTTGAAATAGTTAATAGACATATATATGTAGTGTTTGTTGTTTTGACTCATTAAAAGTGAGATTCATTTATGGATCAATAATCTTCGTGAATTGGATGGCGACACTATATGTATGATGAATATTAATTATTGACGGAATCCGTGTCCCGATATAGGGATTGATGATAACCCCTTGAGAAGCTTATAAGTTTTGATCATGTCAAACCCTGCAGATGGATTATGTTAATCTGACATGTCAAATAAGTTAAGTGGTAGGCTCAAGGATTAAGAAGTCATTTAAATATAATTGTCAATAATTTAATTTAAATGACGGTTATCTGTAATCTTAATGTGGGGAGAATAATAAGTATTTAATAATAAGGAGCTCGAAATATAATTTTGAGATAAGGACGGGAGTGCAATTATAATTCTTTAGTGGTGTGAATTATAATTTATGGAAGGAATCAATTCTTAATCGAATTAGGATTCCAGTTTTCCATAGTAAGCCCAAACACTTATTTCTCCTCAGGGTCCCTATCGTAGCCTTTTATATATGCCATCCTTGCCACTTCTCTCGACACAATAATTCTCACGAATTTAGGGTTTGTGCCGTAGAGAGTAGAGGAGGAGATCTTGGTGATACCGCAGCCCACACTCGGTACAGGATTGCACGGCAAAAGGAATACGATAGAAGATCTTGAGGTTCTATCGAGCCCGTGTTCTCGATTTGTCTCCACCAATCCCTGTTCGTACTGAGACGAGATCAAACCAGAGAGATCTCGAAGGTAAAATCCGATTCCATACTAGGGTTTTACATAAAAAAATTTGTTCGGTCTATACGCAATATTAAACGATTCTGGAACTTAGTTTCCATCACATTTAACCAGAAAGTAAAGACTCGGGGAATCAATGAGAACGACATCGTGTTGAAAGAAATTCGAGAACCAGCCAGAGACCCAAGAGCAAAGTTCGGGCAGAAGTGGACAGGGCCGTACATCGTTAAAGAGATTGATACAGGGGGTGCCGCCATACTCACAGACTTGGACGGACAATTACTACATTCACCGGTCAACATAGATCGACTGAAGAAGTATTACTAATAGATATAACATGTATAGATAAGAACTACGTAAACCTAAGCCACAACTCTAAATTGTGTTTTTGAAGAAATAAAAAAAGGGGAACGTAGGCAACCTGATAAGTGACTTCAGGCCCGATTTAAACACTGTAAAGAAATTTATTTCCTATAAATAGTCCTTCATATTATTAAGGTGGTTCAGAACACTAGAAGTTACAAAGGAGATACAGTATATAGAAAGACCTAATCCCTAGGGGTCAGCCAAGCAGGGTCCTCAGTGGCCAAGTCAATTCGAGCCTCATCCAGGATCTGGTACGCAAATACGATGCTCTCCTTCGTGGGCTCAGAATCTATAAACCGGAACCACTCCATTTGGAAGGGATCATCAATTAGCTCCCTTTCCAGAGACCCCCCCAACAAGAACGGACGATGTCAGCTCGGAGGGACCTGGAAATACCAAAATGGACATAGTTGAACTGACGAGACAGTCGAGCACGCCACATTCTCTCCACTGATAAGGAAACATGCTGGGTCACAAACTTAGACTCGAAAGAGAAGTTCAGGCCGAGGGGAATGTCCTGAGGAACGTTGAACTGCCAAAGAAGACGTCCTGGGAGATAAAAGGAGGTGAACCAGAGCCCACGGAGCCAAACATAATTCTGCCCCCTAGTACTAAGGACCATCGCCCTCAGTTTCCACCAAGGAATGTTCCACCGAATAGCTTGAAAATTCTTCGAAAACCACACCGTCCAATCAGAGGAAGACATGGTCAAAGCACCAAAGAGGGGACGACAAAAGAAATGCGTTGGATTGTCAAGCCGAACCCCGTTGAAACCCACCGATCGAAAATGCTCCAACAGCCACATGTATAGCTAGCGCGGGCTTCCCCTAAAAAAGGGTGAGGCTCCCCTTTGAAGATCATCTAGGCCATTCAGAGTCTCTACAAGAATAATGGGCACTATAGACTCCCCATTTCTTGCCTGGTAAATCAAACTCAGAATAGTTGGATCAACATGGGAAGAGCCCGTCACCAGTAGCATATCAGAAACAAGACAGATCAAGGCCGCCGCAGTACGCCCCACGCTATAAGAAGCTCTCTCTTCATAACAATAAAAGAACCTCACCATTTTGTGGAGGTCAAGAAGCCCGTCGTTAATAAAACCATCACAGGCCGCTTGGAGAATGGCTAACAGAGCGATCAGCATATCTCGAGGACCGATTTTTTCTATGGGAACAGCCATCGGGGGACGGACGTCAGAACGCAATAGCCAGGAAAACTCCTCGTAAGTCGAGCAGAGCTCATCTAACCCAAAGCGGAAAAGATGATCCGTAGGGCTCCAGAAATACAAAACGCCTAACAAGAAAGAAAAGTCTATAGGACGATGGCACCAGCCTGCTAAAGGACTGAATGCACCAAAGTTCAAACTGTTTTCAAAAGATATCAGAGAATCTCGAGCTTTAACATAAGAAAAATCAGAGTTTGTGCGATAAGAAGACATTTTGGGAAGGTGTGAGGATGAAGGAAGGCAGAGGGGTGTATTTATAGCAAAAAAGAGGGTCATGTACCTGTTTGTCGCGCAACAAACCTATATCCAGGAGGGATTTTCGCGGGACAATCCTCTTTCCTGTACCCCTGTTTTTGCCTTTCCCGCATATAGGAGTCATTTTTGCCAAAAGAATCACTTCTGAATGCATTCTTCTTCTCACTTTGTTCTTTTGCAGGAACCCTAAGTATAACCGCACTACAAGGTATGGCACCTAAATCACTAATTCATATAAATGTATCTTTCACAGATAAGGAATAAATATATGCCACTAACACAAATAAAGATTTTTCATAAATTCAATAAAAGAACAGTTTTCAAAACTAAAGACCTATCCAAAAATGTCTAAAGATAAAACTACATATATGTCTGAACTAACTAAACGCAGAAAAGAAAAGCTAATCTATCCGAGCGCGCTTTGACACGCTCCCACTGTCACCCGAACCCTCCTTCGGAGTAGGATCGACTGCTGGGACATCTGAAGGAGGAGGAACTGCTGCCTGAGAAGGCCTCGTCGACTGGACCAATGCCGTGGGGCAAATCACCGACGATTGAGATCGCCTAGAGGTCCGACTAGTGCTCCTCTGGGACTCCGTCCGAGCACGAGAAGAAGACAGAGGGTCATCTGCCCGCAGAGAAACATCGATCGCCCTCTTATAGTCACGCATGTATATCGTGGGGTCTCAACCAACGTACTGGAGCAGGTTCCAGTTGTAGAGATACTGGGAATGCCAAGCTCTCAGGTTTGTTACACCACGCTCACCCGCTAAAAAAGAAAAGAAAAGGGAATCAGCACAGTTAAAATAAATAAACACGAATATAAAGGGATATTAAGGGAAGAAAAAGCATGTACCTCATCATCAGGGCGACCACCCAAGTAGTAGAACGTATCCTCAGGAAAAGGATACTCGGGCACCGTGTATCGACGTAGACTGGCACCAACATAAGAGATGTCCCACGGAAGTAGCGGCAAATCTACCGGATGAACAGACGAACCAGCCGGTATAGCAGCAGAAGTAGACCCACCTTACTCGCGGATCGGGAACAAAGAAGGGTGAGAAGACGAGCCAGCAAGATTGGGAGAACAGGCCGGAGGACCCATAATAGTAGATGGAAGCAGAGTCAAGGTGGTGTAAGTATGAACACCCGGAGGATCCGCAATAGCCATCGCTCGCAGAGGCAGGACCCCACTAGAAGGAGTGGTAGCAGCAGCAGGAGCGGTCCGCCCAAACTGCTCATAATCAATCCCGAGGTCCGTAGGCTCCCAGGATCGCTCAGAAAAAGCTGCTCCCTCTCTCTCAGTAGACTCCGCAGCATCAAAAATGACCCCTAGAGATACCGACGGAAACTCAAAACCCTCAGCGCGCTGCTCCTCCATGGGTGTCGTCTGAGGCGGCTGCTTTGGAACAACCGCTGCCCTACCTCCCTCGCCTCCCTTGGGTCTATCATCTCCACCCTCGGCAACAGCAGGAATACCCCTCTCTCCCTCGGGGTTATCGTCGTCAGAATAAAAAATGTTGTCCCTCTAATCGGGGACAGGCAGCAGCTGACCGGGGACCATCCTGGACAAATGGGTCTGTCCTCGTTTATAGTTGGGATCACCTCCCAATGCCCTGTACCTCTCATGGAAGACCCGTCCCGGAGTCCCCTTCGGCTCCCTCATCAAATAATGGGCAGCGAAGGCAGTGTAGTCTCCCTCCTTTGTAAACGTCTGAAAGCTGAGCCTGTCCACCAAGACCTGCACTGTCACTGAGTCAATCTCGCCCGTCTGCCTCATCAGAACCGTTGGAAATAAAGGAACTCGGGGCCACTGGGCTGGTGTGTGCTGGCGAATAACTCTCTCGCCCAAGTAAAAGTGAAGGCCATACTCATCCCTGATAAACCGCCTGCTCCTCGAGGTGGTCAGAGCGTGGCCATATCCGAAGTGGAGACCCAGATCACCCTAGGGGGCCCACTCAATCTGAACGAGAACAAAATTTTATTTCAGTTATTTATATTCTATTTACTATTTATCTATTTGAAAAGAAAGAATACTAAAATATTTACCTTCTCCTCTAGCAGGTCATGGATGGCAGCGGCTCCGGTCTCCCGAGTCTGGTATACATAGGGAGCCCTGTAGTTCCCTGCGATGAATCTGCGGAGAAGGGGAAACTGATCCTCGTTCTAGACGAGGAGATCCACATGGGCGCGACCCAGATGGGTATAAGCCACAAACCAAGTCAGAAGAGTGGACATAAAGAATATCAGCAACAATCAACAGATAATATGTAAAGGATAAGGGAACAAAAGTATGTATCTCCCATAGCAATGAGAAGCCCTTAAGGTTCAGGGCTAAATGACAGGAAACCTGGTCCATATCATTGTAAAGAACAGCAAGGATAAAGCCCCACAGTCATAGTCGAACATGATACTGACGTCTCGAAGATAGGGCAGCCACCAGAGATGGGTTGTGTCCCCCCCACGGGCCTCGAACAGATCATGGAGCGTCAGCAAGAGAAGGACGCAGGCATACTGACGCGCCTCTTGGCGGGTCATTGGCACCCCAGAAGCAACTAACTGGGCTCTCTCTATAGCCAGGCGCGTAACCAAAATCGCCCGAGGCATCGTGTGCCCGAACTCCGTAGCTCAGGAAACCAGCCAAGTGCGCCCACGATGCCCTCTGCCGTCAGACGCAAAGGGACATCAATCTGGATAGGGACCCCCTTGAAGGAATCCCGGTCAGAGCAAATAGGTCTAAGGAGGTCATCGTCATCTCGCCCCAACTCAAGTGGAAGGTATGAGTAGTATCCCACCAATGGGAGGCCAGCGTCGACACCAAAACTGCCGCCCTAGATACACGCTCCTGGAGGGCGTCAAAGAGAGAACCAAAAGGAGTCACAAGAAGCAACTCCTAGACAGGGGCCGGTGCCTGTCGGCACTCTAGAGAAATAGTGTTGGGAGAACCCCAACCTCGGCCGACCCACTACAGACAGAACGAAAATATAAATATAAGAAACCTAAGGGTACTTTAGTGTAATTATGAGAGTTATAGGGTTATAAGGGTAAAATATGTAATTTTCCAAAACCTGAGGGTACTTTAGTGTAATTATAAGAGTTATAGGGCTATAAGGGTAAATTATGTAATTTTCTAAAACCTGAGGGTACTTTGGTGTAATTATGAGAGTTATAGGGCTATAAGGGTAAATTATGTAATTTTCCAAAACCCGAGGGTACTTTGATGTAATTATGAGAGTTATAGGGCTATAAGGGTAAATTATGTAATTTTCCAAAACCTGAGGGTACTTTGGTGTAATTATGAGAGTTATAGGGCTATAAGGGTAAATTATGTAATTTTCCAAAACCTGAGGGTACTTTAGTGTAATTATAAGAGTTATAGGGCTATAAGGGTAAATTATGTAATTTTCCAAAACCTGAGGGTACTTTGGTGTAATTATGAGAGTTATAGGGCTATAAGGGTAAATTATGTAATTTTCCAAAACCTGAGGGTACTTTAGTGTAATTATGAGAGTTATAGGGTTATAGGGGTAAATTATGTAATTTTCCAAAACCTGAGGGTACTTTAGTGTAATTATGAGAGTTATAGGGTTATAGGGGTAAATTATGTAGTTTTCTAAACCTAAAGGGTATCACAAGTAAAAGTATGTGTTCACTAAATCGGACGCTATTTCTAGACAGACATGCATACTAACATTCTTCAAAATACATGCAGGAAACGACAGAAATAATAGAACAGATAAATACACGAAAAGAAGACATAACAGAAACCGTCGACGGATCTCATGAGAAACAGGCTCCATCAAGAGCCACGAAACATCCGAGATTGGAGCAGCCCGGGTAACGTCTCAGTAGACCACCGCCCGTCCTCGGTCCACCCCATCTTCGCCATTGTAATACCCCGTCCTTTCAATTCACTCTAATCATCTTCACTTGTTCGTCCATTTCACCGTGAGAGGTGAAATCGTGTATTGTGAAGCCTTATAGCATACTGTTGTCTTTCTCTAGCCATAGTAGCCACTTTATACTCATGTGAGACATCGTTTAGTGATTCGGGTGATCCAAATCGATACCGGCTTGTAAATTGTATGTTTCGGTCTTACGCGATTTCTTTGTTTCTAGCCAACTTTCGCCCACCGTAACTTCTGTGTTTCATGTCCGAATTGGTTGCTATTTGTGCCTACATCTAGGTTTCATACTGTGAACACCCCAATCCACGACTCTCGTGCGAACACTGGTTTTCCTAAAAACAAAGCATCTCACATCATGTATTGAGTCATCATACATATAGAAGACCGTTAGGAAAAGACTCCATTTTCGGCCGCGTTGGGAGTCTAAGATAACCTTTATTGCCCCGTTAGAAAAATTAAGTTTTTTGATAGCCAGCCGCACGCCACCAACCGTACGGCTACCTGCCAGCCGTACGGTTGGCTACCAACCGCACGCCCCTGTCGCAGCCCCCAGCCGCATGTCCTGCGGCTACCCCCAGCCGCACGCTACCAACCGCACGCCCTGCGGCTACCCCCTGCGGTTGGGCTCCTTTGGAGTGTTTTTGGCGGAATTTTTGCTATAAATAGGACCCTTGGGGTCTCATTTGGCATCATCAACACTCACTAGTGTTTTTAGTAAGTAGAAGTTCTGTCGAAATCATTGGAGAGTCCTCTTTTAGAATTTCTAGTGAGAGAAAGTTCTAGAAAGAGAAAGTTAGTGAGAGAAAGCTCTAGAGAGAGAAAGTTCTAGAGAGAAGGAGGCAAGCAAGGCGATCAAGACAAGGTTCTTATTTCTTCTTCAGGCGCGTCAGGTACGTCATTCTGCCACTTTACTAATTTTAATACTGCATTTGAATTCATTTTTAATATAGAAAGTTAGATAACTTGCAAAGAAGTCCATTGCTTTCAAAATAAATCCTTTCTAAGTTTTACAAGAAAACTAAAACTCGTTTTGACACGTTTTCAAAACAAACAAAAATACAAAAATAGTTTCCGAAGAAAGGAACTACGAGACTCTGATTTCATTCTATAAATGAATACGTAGGCGCTCGCAAAGCTCGAGTCTGATTTCAAAATATTGTTTTAAACTGAATTTATCCGGAAAGGACTATTCTGAAAACTATTCAAACTACTTGCAAGATATCTAAAATAGGAATTATATACATGATCCATTAAGAGACCGAAAGGGCGAATTGGGTGCCTAACACCTTCCCAATTCGTAACGTAGTTCCCGAACCCTAGCAAAGTAAATTTTCAAAATAAATCTCTGGTTTCGAACGTATGAAAGATAATTCGTTCTCGAATTGTCCTTTGTACGGTCTTTTGTTTGTTTTCTCGTAAAACAAACTGGCGACTCTACAAAACAAGTTTCCAAATAAAACCGAGAACGAGGACCGATTCTTCTATCACGGGTCGCGGGGGTCTGGATTCTCACAGTGGCGACTCTGCTGGGGAAAGTGTCGAGAACTAAGCTCTTATATAATGGATCATATATTTAATTTCTATTATTTATTAGATATAGGTCTTGTAATCCTTAGTTCTAGGATAACATAGAAGCGATCTAGGTGGTTACCTTGATGCCTTTATTTGCTAATTATGTGAGGAAAATCTTTTTCATAATTAAAATTCTGTAAAATACTGCAACAAACCATAAAGCATTGATCAATAATGAACCGCCAGATTGTTATTTTGCACGCACTCACGTCTTATCATGCATTTTCGCGAGTGTGAATTTACCCTATTAACCTCGGGACCAGAGTCGTGACTAGGCCATGGACTTGCGGGTCTACACTAGCCAAAAGCACTTGGGACCACTCTCCTTGGCCAAGTACTTACCGAGGTATATAGAGTGACGAGAACACTCACGTACCCGGGATGTATATCAAAAGGTCCTTACACGTACCTACGCTCTTGAGGTATATCGTAAGACCTGCCAAATAGGAGGGAGCCTTAAACCTTACCCTTTCCAGCCACGCTTGCATATAGGGGAGTCAGCTTAGAACACAAGATTTTCTGCATTGTTTTAATGACCGACAGTCGTGAGAATCTAGTGAGCGAAAGCCCTGATTCCATGAACAAAGCAACTCATGAGGAGAGATCTTCCCATATTTTCAAATGATTTTTTTTTAAAAAAAAAGCCCTTTTCAAAATGATTTTCAAAACTATAGACGGTCAGGGAACCCATGGAATTCCATTCCTACCTTACCTCTACACGGGGCTCTTAAGTTGTCGCCGTTGGTCTACTTTTGATCTCACCTAAAGGAAATCTTTTTTGTGTTTACTTTTGTCCCGATCGATGTATTTCTGGATAGGGTCCGGCAATTTCTAAAGGATGTATTGTTGTTATTTTTTGGGGGGAATGCGTACGATCGAATCTGTCCTTTTTTCCATCAGACATTCACCCTGGCCTCTGCGTGGGCCGGAAGAGATAGCACCGGGAGACTCATCAGACTAGATTCATCTGACAGCATGGATCAGAATACTCCGAGCCGAAATGTGAACAACCAGTTCAACAACGCAGCGGATCAGCCGCCCGGTCCATTTTACCCAAACCCGGGAATGCCTCAGAACAATACCGTCGGGGGTCAACCACTGCATCATATTCCACCTCCCAATACCGATCCAAACTTGGCTAGCACAAGAGGAAACATGAATGCTCCGTTACCGAACCCTGAAGATATGTACCGGATGTTAATGAACCTGAACCAAAGCATGGCCATGTTACTAAGTGACAATCAAAATACCCGTGCCAAGTTGGACGAGTTGGCTAAAGGGCGCCTGGCAGAACCACCAAGGGAAACTCCGGTTATTCCTCCACCACCACCGCCACCCTCAGTTCATGCAGAAGCACCACAGCCATTCGAACAGTCGAACCAACCCAAACACTTGCATGATCCAGTTGGCAATTGGTTACACCAAGATCCTATCAATCAAGCCCCTCCACAAGTGCCATCGATACACGAACCTTATCACGATCCATATTACGAACCAATAAGGAGGCCCATGAGTGTCCAAGGGGAGGGCCCCTCACCAATGGAAGGCTACCGGGGGGACAAAGACTTATCTGAAGTTAAAGAACAACTGAAGGCACTTACCCAAAAGGTCGCCGAAAGCTCAAATGATTTGACCCAGTTGCAGAGTTACAATTTGTACCCGGAGGCTCATTATCCCGTGGATTTTAAGATGCCCTCAATTCCAAAGTTTACGGGAACTACGCCGCCGGAACTCCACCTAAAATCATACGTCCGTTCAATGAGAATTTATGATGTCGGGGAAGCTGAATTGGCTAATTCGTTTCATCTTACGCTAGCTGGGCCAGCCCAGAGTTGGTTTTTAAACCTTGAGAAACATCGGGTTAGATCGTGGCCAGCCATCGTCCAAGAGTTTGTGGCACAATACAAAACCAACGAAGAGCTTAAAGTCACAAAAAAACATTTGGAGATGGCTAAACAAAAAGAGAATGAAAGCATTAGCGAATTTGTTACAAGGTGGAGAGAATTGGCTGCCCAAATGGTGGAACGCCTAGATGAAGAAGAACAGTTGGGAATGATAGTGAAAAAATTGAAACCCGAAATTCGAGCTGAAATGGGTCATCAGTTCTTTAGCAGGTTCAAGGCCCTACTCCACGTGGGTAACAAAATCAAGGAGGACCTAGCCAAATAGGCCGAAATCAAGAAATCTGCCTCTCAATACAAAAAGACTTCTACATCCGCCGTCAATCAAGTAACGTCCTATGGGTCCAATGGTAGAGGATACTCCAACAACCCCTATAGTCAAAGCTCCGTGAAAAACGTTGGGGATTATCCTACACAGGGGTATCGCAACAACAATAATAATAATCCCCGGGCATTTGATCAGAACCGCTCACGGGATCGACATTTTTCACAATTACCGGGGCCGTTGGGAAAAGTTTTTGAGCAACTGAAAGAAGCTGGGATTATGTATCCCATGAATCCGAGGCCTCTACCACAACAGATACCGCCTCATTGGAACATGAATGAGCGGTGCGAATATCACCAAGGGTTTGGGCACACTACTGATAGTTGTATGGCTCTACGACATGCAATCCAAAATCTAATCGATAGCAAGAGAATCCCAGATCCGTCAGCCCCAAATGTTGCCAGAAATCCCCTTCCTAATCACCGAATCAACGCTATCGAGGAAGATTTAGAATTACCAGATCCTGTATTCCTGATTAAATCTGCCGTGAATACAGACAATGTTGAAGTGTTAAGATTTGGCTGTTTAAAGCCTTCACCCATGTTCACTGAATGCATTCCCCCAAAGTCCCAGAAAATTGTCAAAGATACCGAAGACGAAACCTCATTAGGACTTTGGGTCGATGAAACTCGAACCACGTGGTCACAAGAGCTATTTAGCCCAAAGGTTAGGGGCTGGATGGAACAAATGAAGTTTATACCCGGTCTTGGGCTTGGCAAACAAAATCAAGGCATCGCCCACTTTCCACGGCTTGGGGGCAATCCGAGGCGACAAGGGCTCGGATTTAACCGAGAAAAGGCATTAAAAAGAGACATCCATCGAAGTCTGCATTCTTCACAAATAAACATGATCACTTTTGATTGGAGCAAAGTTTCGCAAATTGAGGACAAGTCACCTCCAACTCCCGTTGAGGTAACTGAAAAAGTAAATGATCCAGTCGCGATATGGGTCCAACAGTTGACCCGTTCTGGGAGAGTTTATCAGCCGCCAGGTGCCAAACAACCTACTGATGGCACTATTCCTAAAGAACCAACAAAAGATCCGGAAGAAGGGCGTGTTGTTGAACAGTTGAAGAAAACACAAGCCCAAATCTCAATTTGGGGACTCTTAGTAGCGTCTAAACCACATCGGATGGCTCTGATGAAAATGTTAGACGAATCAGTTATTCCTCTAGAATCTACCCCAAATGAGTTAACAGCAATGATCGCTTCAATGGGGGTACAAAAGCAAGTACTTGGATTTTCTGATGAAGATCTATCACCGCTTGGTCGGGATCATAATCAAGCCCTACACATCACCGTCGTAGCCTGTGGCATGTCTATACCTTATGTTCTTGTGGATAACGGTTCTACGATTAATGTGTGCCCGCTAAAAACTGCTGTTCGTTTGGGTATTGACTTAACTACATTGGAAGAATCACCAGTCACGGTCAGGGCATACGACAATACCAAGAGAGAAGTACTGGGTTCCGTCATGCTGAGTATGCAAATAGGGCCAACCACGTTTACCACTGAGTTCCAAGTCATTGACATTCCATCAAGCTTCAACTTGTTATTGGGACGAGTTTGGCTACATGAGGTCGGGGCACTCCCTTCTTCACTTCATCAAAAAATGAAAATACCTTTCAACGGCGACATCATTATCGTTAAAGGAGATCCTGAAAGGACAATAACGCCGAAAAACTCGCCCGTATTAGGAATCGGGAGCCAAGATGTCCAACTCGGGGGATTTTCGTATGAACCGAAGGTACAAACTCTTACCACACAGACCGTGAATTATCTGCCCCCCGATGACATGGCAACAATGAAGGCGCAAGTGGTACAGATGATGAGGAAAATGAAATTCTTACCGGGAATTGGTTTGGGAAAATATAAAGCCGGCATTGCACAAATGATTGAACCATACCGACAACCGAGTCCTCTTGCTGGGTTGGGATATACGGGAGATGATGATCGTATAAAAAGTACCGTATTCACTGACATATCATTAAATGGGTGGTTCGTGAAAGAAGGTGAAGACTTCCCTTACTGCGGATTTCAAGAGCCATGGGTAAATGAAGAGGGAAAGCGCCAGCCAGGATTAGAAATCTTTTTCGAAGAAGACTTGTATGTGAACGAAGGTTTCACTCATACCTTCTCATCAAAGCTGAAAATAACCAAGCCACCTGCTGAGCCACTGGAAGAAGAAGAGATGTTGGGCGACATGTTTGAGGTTATGGCAATTGAGGAAGAAGACTATCTCGATGACCCTGTACATCTCATACGGCCTGTTGAAGAGGAAAAGAAGAAAAAGAGAGAGAAGAATGTCGATAGAAATGTACAAGAGTTAGAATGTATGCTATCTATGCCGAATGATGTTTCTATCAATAAAATTGACAATCTTTCTCCTTACTTTGATTCTTGTGATGTTGAAGTTATGAATGAAAATTTGAATGATGAGCTGCGAATACAACCTATTGAAGGGGACACGGTCACAATAAATTTGGGAACAACTGATGACAAAAAAGAGATAAAAATTGGGGCCGAATTAAGCCATGATGAAAAAACAGACTTAGAAAATTTGTTGAAAGAGTTTGTTAATGTTTTCGCTTGGTCATACGCGGATATGCCGGGTTTAGACGCCAATATTGTGATGCATGAAATTCATACTAAACCTGAATGTAAACCTGTCAAGCAAAAGTTAAGAAAACTAGTACCTGAGTGGTCCCTCAAGGTAAAGGAAGAAGTCACAAAGCAATTGGATGTCGGATTTATACGAGTTGTTGAATACCCTACTTGGTTGGCCAATATAGTGCCAGTGCCAAAAGCCAATGGCAAGGTACGGGTTTGTGTCGATTATCGCAGTTTAAATGCTGCATGTCCTAAAGATGATTTTCCACTGCCAAACATTGATCTCATTGTCGATAACACCGCAAATCATGCTTTAAAATCATTCGTCGATGGGTTTGCTGGGTATAATCAAATCAAAATGCATCCTGATCATCAGGAAAAGACGGCCTTTATCACACCATGGGGTACTTATTGTTACACCGTCATGCCGTTTGGGTTAAAAAATGCCGGGGCTACATATCAGCGAGCCGCAACTACTCTATTTCATGATATGATTCATAAGGAAGTAGAAGTGTATGTCGACGACATGATCATCAAATCATTAGACCGTGCAAATCATGTGGAAACTCTTCGTGTCTTCTTTGAACGGCTTATGCAATTTCAAATGCGTTTGAATCCCCAGAAATGTGTATTCGGGGTCACCAAAGGCAAGATGCTGGGGTATATAGTCAGCAGAAAGGGAATCGAGGTTGATCCGGCAAAGGCTAAGGCTATTCAAGAAATGCCAATCCCTAAAACTGAAAAGGAAATTCGGGGTTTCCTCGGGAGGTTACAGTTCATCAGCAGATTTATTTCACAATTGACTCGAACATGTGAACCAATTTTTAAGTTACTCCAGAAGAACTCGGATAGGCAATGGAATGAGCAATGCCAGGAAGCCTTCGATAAGATCAAGCAATATTTGTCTAATCCACCAGTCTTAGCACCTCCCCAAGTGGGCATTCCGTTGATACTATACATGTCAGTCAATGACACATCAGTTGGGGCAATGTTATCACAGCATTTGTTGAAAACAAGAACTGAACAGGCAATATACTACCTCAGCAAAAAGCTTTCTCCAGGAGAACAAAATTATACGACTTTAGAGAAATCATGCGCTGCGTTAGTTTGGGCTACCGAGAAGTTGCGACATTATATGTTGGTATTTTCCGTGATCTTGATCTCTCGTCTAGATCCCTTGCGATACCTATTCGAAAAGCCGATGTTGACTAATCGAATGGCTAAATGGATGTTCCTGCTGTCAGAATTCGACATTTCTTATGTCACTCAAAAGGCTATCAAAGGACAAATTATAGCAGATCACTTAGCGGGCAATCCGATCATTGATACTGAGCTACAGGACTTTGAATTTCCTGATGAAAGTATCATGGAGATTACATAAAATGATGAATGGAAAATGTATTTTGATGGGGCTTGTAATCGAATCGGGAATGGAATCGGGATCTTGTTAATTTCGCCAGATCAGACACATGCACCTATGTCTTTTCGATTGGAATTTCCCTGTACTAACAATATCGCGGAATACGAAGCTTGTATTGTCGGGTTAGAAATTGCTTTGCAGAAAGGGGTTCGCAAAATTTAAGTATTTGGAGACTCCGCTCTCATTATTCAACAGATTCTGAAAAAATGGAAGATCAAGGAGGAAAAACTTGTGCCCTTTTTAGCCCAACTCGAAGAAACTTCTGAGAAATTTGACTGTATTGAATTCTTTTACATCCTGAGAACACAGAACAATTTTGCTGATGCCTTAGCTACTCTGGCCTCGATGATCGAAATTCCGGGGGAGAAAGAAGAAATTCAGATTTAGATTCAAAGGCGAATAAATCCGGTATTTTGCCTATCACTCGATGTTGAACATGGAAATGAGATCGATCAGAATGTTTGGTACTACGATATCTGGCAATTACTCAAGCATAATGAATACCCATTAAATGCTGACAAAACTACTCGGGTCACGCTTCGCCGCCTCGCATCCCGGTTTATCATTTGTGCGGGAAAGCTATACCGAAGAAATGATGACGGTATACACCTTCAATGCCTCAATGAAGAAAAATCCCGAGCAATGATGGAACAAATCCATAGTGGAGAGTGCGGTCCACATATGAGCGGTCATACATTGGCACGAAAGATAGTTCGTCAAGGGTATTATTGGTTGACAATGCAAAAAGATTGTTTTGAATACGTCAAAGGATGTCATCAATGTCAAATATACGCCAAGGCGCAGAAGCTCCCACCAAAAGAATTATACCCTATGACATCTCCTTGGCCGTTTTCCATCTGGGGTATTGACATAATCGGTAAGATCTCGCCAAAAGGAAGTAATGGGCATGAATACATCCTAGTAGCTATCGACTATTTCACCAAATGGGTTGAGGCCGAGTCTTACAAGGATTTGAATGCCCGAAAAGTGGCACGATTCATCCGACACAACATCATATGCCGATACGGGGTACCGCATGAGATAATATCCGATAATGGTACGCACTTTGAAGGCGAGGCCAACGAGATCATGGAAGAATATGGAATCAAACGCCACAAATCCTCCCCATACCGCCCACAAACTAATGGAGCCGTTGAGGCTGCTAACAAGAATTTAAAGAATATCATTAGCAAAATGGTTAAATCCGGTAGAGATTGGCCTGAAAAGCTCCCGTACGCACTTTGGGGATATCGAACTACTGAGAGGGTTTCTACGGGATCAACCCCTTTTTCACTTACATATGGCATGGAAGCGGTTTTACCAGTGGAAATGGAAATACCTTCTTTACAGGTTGTCTTGGAAAATCAAGTCACTGAGAGTGATTGGGTAAAGGCTCGGTATGAAGAGTTGGCAATGATTGATGAAAACCGATTGAGGGCTTCATATCAACATCAAGGGTATCAAAAACGTGTTGCAAAAGCCTTTAATAAAAAGATCCGAGACAGAAGCATTATAGTTGGGGACTTAGTCCTCAAAGAAATCCGTGAACCAGCCCGAGACCCACGAGGAAAATTCTCACCAAAGTGGACAGGCCCTTACATTGTTACCAAAATCCTATCAGGGGGTGCCGCCCTTCTTACCGACATTGATGGCCAAGAGTTAAACTTACCAGTCAACCTCGACCGGTTGAAGAAATACTACCGTAAGATTGTACTCAAGAACTACGAAGACCTGAGCCCCCCTAAAAAAAAAAAAAAAAAAGTTATTATCTGGGGAAACGTAGGCAACCTGAATATCAGGCCCGGTCTATTCATTATAATAATATCCATCCATTTGAAATAAAAAAGGGGGGACAGAAAGAGATTTTCCATATAATCAAAGTCAAGCTACTACATACTTTTCCATGTAAACAAAAACTACATACATCAAGCTCCTACATACTTCTACTACGGGTCCATCTACCTACATACAAAAAAAAGCTTTCATAAAGAAGCAGTATACCAAACCTAACCTAAAGCCATCAATCGTCCGCAGAATATAAGATCCTCTCTCGCTCCATGGTATGATAAGAAGCAAGAACTGTCTCATCTGTTACTCGGGAATCCACAAATCGGAACCATCTCATCATCATAGGCTCATGCTCAATGGTCTGGCGAACCCGACGCCAGATATGCAACACGACATCAGACCGAGTCGCCCGGGTAATGCCAACCTCTCCTGCACGAAATCGTCGAACATAGTGGGTGGACCACAAGCTCTGCAGCGTAGTCTCCAATCTCGGGGTGACGAGAAGAGCCACCGAAGAGAAATCTCTCAGTGGAAGGGGTATACTCAGAGGAACACAAAACTGTCTCGTCAGCCTCTCGGGTATATAGAAAGATGTCTCCCTCAAACCGCGAAATCGAAGGTAGTTCTGCCCACCCATGCTCGTAATCATAGTCCTCATACGCCACCATGGAACCTCCCAACGAATCGAAGAAGAGGACTCAGAAAAACGGACAGCCCAATCATATGATGACAGACGATGAATCCGGGCATAATCAGGACGCTGGAAGAAGTGTCGAGAGTCCCAGGGAAGCCGAGTCTCCAAGTACCAAAATCTCTCAGTAACCCACATGTATAACAGATATGGGCTACCCCGAAAGTGGCTAAGTCGGCACTGAACCACGGCATCCAGACCATTCAGTGTCTCTGCCAGTAAGATGGGAGTCACCAAATGGCCACATCTAGCCTCAGACACCACCCGAATAATAAGAGGATCAACCATAATCGCATCATTAGTAACTAACAGCATCTGAGAAAAAGTAAAGATCATACAGGCAGCAGTCCGACCTGAAAAATAAGCCGGATCATCGCCATGCTGCAGGAAGAAATCAGCCAGGCGATGCAAGTGGAGCCGTCCATGTACAATCATCGGTCGGCACTCGCTCTCTCGCAAACCCAAAAACTCCGCCAACATAACCCGAGGGCTCCTCGCATCCTGCAAAGACGCCAACGGCCATGAGAGGTCCTGGCGCATCAGCAAAGTGAACTCTTCGATCGTAGGGCAGAGCTCGTCTAACCCAATACGGAAACAATGATCCTCAGCATCCCAGAACTCAGTAAGACCAAGCAAGAAAGAAAAGTTAATATCATGCGAACACCAACGGTGAAGATGGCTCAGATCTCCCCAGTTGAGACCGCAATCAGCCTCGGCTAAGGATACGAAATCGGTCAAAAGGGAGAAAGAAGCATGGGTATGAAAAGTGGACATGATGATAGAGCAAGAAGAGTGGTTCTAGGCTAGAAGGATAGAGTGAATAGTGATCTTGATGAGGAAAAAAGGACAAATTCACGCTCTTTTTATAACAAATTGCACAGGCCAACCGCACGGCTGGCAGCCAACCGTACGGCTGGCCTACCAACCGTACGGCTGGCTCCCAACCGTACGGCTACCCCTTGCGGGTAGTGCGTGCGGTTGGCTCTTCCCCTTGGCCAAAAATCTCCGTTTTTCCAAAATCTTTATTCTTCTTTACAATAATACATTATGGTATGAACGTTGCCAGACTCTATTCAGGAAGAACGATCCATTCATTGCATGCATATAAATTTAACAATCACTTGCCAACACGAGTACTTGACCATTTTCGTAATTAAAATTCAGTCACTTTTAACAATTTCGCCAATGCATATAATTAATTAATCATCTTTCATTTTATTCAAGTTCAAAATGTTTTTACCAACATGTGTTATATAACCGTTTCTTCCAAACACACTTGCAATAAATTTATAACATCCACAACACATCACACGCAAACATGTTTTATCCAAAGAAGCATAATTTTTTATTTTCATTATCAAAACCGGTCACACTAATAAACCAACATTTTTTTCCTAACAAAACAAACACATTTTAAATTAACCACTAAAGTAACAAAGTTTTTTACTAAAAGTCAAAACATAAACTAAATTAACTACTTAAAATGTCTTTCCTAAAAACCATCACTCAAAAAATGTCAACGCTGAGGGGAAGGGGGAGGATCCATCGTGCGCGGTCGCTTCGCTTCTGTTTCTCCAGCACCCTCCGCTGGGCTCTCCGAGACCGGACGACCCTCGCCATGAGGAGAAGGACCAAGCCGGGATGTACGCCTCGACTGCTGGACTGACTGGGACGGCGCCACCGATCGGGACCGCGAGCGTGACGGATGGTAGCTGACAGTCGTATCGCCCGCCAGACGCCTACTGTACCGCCCCATGTAATCCGTCGGAAAAGGAGCCGCGAATGTCAGCAGTCCGTACATGTTGAAGTAGCTCCTCAGCAACTCAGCTACCTCGCGAAGACGGAATAAGCCCATCTGCCACAAAACCAATTTGTTAGTTTTCATTTACAATAATTCACGTATACTTAACTTTTTTAAAGGATAACATACCTCCTCGTCCGTGACGTGCGCTAGGGCCCCCATCCGCTCGTCGTCCACAGGAATATCGGGAATCCGGTAGCTCTTCGGTAAGCCGAGATCCAGGTAAGGGATGTCCCGCGGGTACTCTGGGAGCGAGTAGGACGTCGACGCCCCACCAGCCTGTGACAGACCAGCTCCACCAGCGCCGCCCGCAAGGGGTGTGTCCTCCCCGGTATCCTCTCCTATCTTCGGCTCAGGCGCCACCGCTTTGCCTTTCCCCTTGTCGCCGCCCTCACCGGCCGGAGTCTGACCAATGCCTGCCTCCACCCCTAACTGCGCCTCCCTCTCTCCCAACTCCCGGAAGACGATTCCACGAGCAGCTCCTGATGAAGGGGTAGACAGGGAATACGGCCTCAACCCCACTGACCCGGCGCCAGGCGACCCAACTGGTGTCCGCAGCAATGGCGAGAAAGATACATGCTGGGCCCAATCCATATCTTCTGGCCCCAACACAGGGGACGATCCCGACATCGACCCGCGACCCTCTGGCGTCTGCGCCGCCTCCAACATCTGTCTAATGTCCTCCGACGAGAGCTGGGGTGTCCTCCCGCCCATCGCCGGTGGAATGGGCGGCCTCGATACAGGACTCCTACCTCCCAATGGACTCCTCCCGCCCCTCGTAGCCCTACCTCGCCCGGGCGAGACCGCAGCAGTCGGCCCCTCGACCCCTCCTCCGCCTGACCCAACCGGGGGCGATCCACCGTTGCCTCCTCCCAAGGGGATCTCCTCCGACCCCCATTCGTCCTCCTCCTCCTCCTCCACATGCTGCAGCTCCTCATCCCTCTCGCCATGCGGATCTTCATCGTCCGAATCTGCAATCCCCTTCGCCCTCCGGTTCGGCGCAGGAGCGGGCTGGTGTGGGACCCTCTGCGAGATGTACAGCTGCCCCCGGATGAACAATGGATCTCCCCCGACGGTAGCGTATCTCGCATATATCACCCGGCCACGCATGCCCTTCATCTCCCTCATCAAATAGCGATGCGCGAACGTCCCGTACTCCCCCTCAACCAGTAAGCCCTCCATCGGGACCCCTCCCAAGAACGAAGCCCGCTCCTCTGACGATAGCATGACCGTTCGCCTCATCGCCACTGGAGGCCAGGCCGGAACCCTAAAACCTAGCCCGAGAGTGTGCTGCCGTACCACGCGCTCCCCTAGGTAGAAAGATGCACCGTACTCATGCAAAAATAGTCGCCTCGAGCGAGCCGCCGCCAACGCATCTGCATACCCCCACTGCTGCGTCACGAATGCGGGCCATGGGCTCCACTGCACCTGTCACATTAAACATGCGCTAATAAATAACTCAACTTTCTTTTATAATTTAAATCTTAGTTAAGTCAATCTCATACCCGATCTAGCTGGAGGCCTGAGACGTCGCCCGCACTGACGTCTGGGGTCAGATACCGATACACCCCAACTATGTTCCCGCTGTAATACCGTCTGAAGAGCGGGAACTCATCTGCAAAGGTCGGGTGCAAATGAATCTGACCAATACCCTGATGGGTATGCGCAATAAACCACATCTGTTGCAAATTATCACAATTTTTAGGAAAAAACCGTTAATTCTTATTTAATAATCACACGCTTTTCTCATAAAAAGATAATTGAGTTTTTTAATTTAAGTAATTCACCTCCCAAAGTGTAACTAGCCCGCGGTGATTGAGCTCCATATGCCGACACACCAAGTCCATCGACTCGTACAGCACCGCCAATACATAACCTCCCCAGGCAAATGTGTACAGCTGATCGAAGAACCGCAAGTACGGCAGCCACCATAGCCGTAGGTTATCGCCGCCCCGTGCATAGAAGAAGTCGTGTATCAATAGTAATATGAAGCACCGAGACAGCTGTCGGACCTCCTGCCGTGTCATTGGTCCGTCCCCAAACCTCTCACTCTCCGCCTCAATATGCTGCACCATCGCCGTGTGAGGTATCCCGTCTGCCACAATCCGGCTCGGTCTCCAACCTAGTGCCGCACCCATCCCATCTAGTGTGACTCGTAACCGGGGGTTGGACGCCAAAGCCTCCCCTCCAAAAGGCAGTCCCGTCAGCACGAACACGTCCTCTGGGGTCAGCGTCATCTCGCCCCAACTCCAATGGAAGGTGTGCGTCGTATCCTACCATCTCTCTCCCAGTACTGTCGGCAGACTCACTGATCGCTGGAACTCTCCGCCAGGCAGCACCTCGATAAAACGTCCGAACGGGGTCGCGCTCAAATAGGCCCTCACCAGCGGGGGTAACTGATCTCGTAGCTCGGGCGCGGCACGTGTGATACCGCGGCAATGTCCAATCCTCTGTAACAATCATGTGTTTAAATAAAATTTAGAACTCACTATTTAATGCTGGATAATGCAGATTTTAAGTAAACTATGTTAAGTATGTTGATTATGGCAAGTAATTATTAAACTTATCATATTGTATGCATATCATGACATTGCATATTTCAACATCATATAGCATAAAAATCAGAACATACCCTAGTACTGCGGCAGATCTCGTGTGCCGCAGGCTCCATCAGTAGCCACTCCCGTCCCTCTCCTGGAGAGATCAAGGGCACGTCACGATACATCGCTCGCTGCAGCGACCCGTCTGCCCCCAATGGCCCCTCCCAAGCCACCCCCTCCCAATCGTCGTGGTGGCTAGCGCATATCAGTCGTCCATCCATCATCGTCGTGATAGAGTCCATCTCGTCGCCCGGAAGTAGCTCCGGTACCTCCCCGCCCTCCGGTGGGCCCCCCATCATCATAAAAGCGAAAATAGATAGTAGCCTCGCAAATGCCATCGCTCACACTCGTGTAAAAATTCACAAAATATTTTTGAAAATTGGATATTTGTATGCTAGAAAGAGAAGTTGCAAGGAGAAGTGGTGAGATTGATTCAAAACAGGCCACTATTTATAGGAAATAGGAGCCAGCCGCAGGTTAGCCAGCCGTACGGCTGGCCCCCAACCGTACGGTTGGCTCCCAGCCGTACGGCTGGGGGGTCAAACCCTGCGGCTACCCCCAACCGCACGGCCCTAGCCGCACCCCCTGCGGCTACCCCGTGTGGCTACCCTCATTTTTGACCAGTTTGACTTAAAAAAAATTAAAAAAAAAAAAAAAAGTGAAGGGAAAAATAAACACAGTTCTGAACCAATCTTTCCCAGCACAAGAGGATCAAGACTCACACACAAGCACGGAATGACTGATCAAAGCCCAAAGTCCGACACTCCAGGGACTGTGGAGGAACCGAAGTTCAAAAGAATAGATCTATTGTCCGGAAGGCTCGAATCTGATTTATAAACAGGGAAGGTGTAAAAGATGAATCGGGTACTAGAAAAATTTGAAAGAGTAGAAAAGGGTAAAATCCCGTTGGTCCAAGAGAGGAAAAAGTGAGGAAAAGAAAAATAAAAATGAAGGAAATCGACAGGGAGAGCCACGCTAAGAGTGACAGCTGTGCCAAAAGGTGGAGGGCTACATCTTAGGTGAGTAAGGCTCCTGTCTTGGAAAAAGCCAAGAAAGAAAAGGCAAAGTAAAATCCGAAAGCCCAAAAATAAAAAGGGCCGGATAATCAAAAGAGGGAGCAATAAGGGTATCGAAAAACAGAAAACGATACAGGACCAGCATCTTCCCTGTAGAAAAATCAGAGGGTAGCTTGAGGATGATTGGGAAATCCAAACGAAATTCTATCCCCATGACCGAAGAGAGGAAGACTGAGGGTAGAGAAATGTCAGATCCCAAAATTCAAGCACAACGGTCCGAAGGTCTTAGGAAAGGTTGATCCAAAATTATGATTCCCGATAAAGCCAAAAGTCAAAACTGAGGGCAGAAAAGAATGGAAAAAAAAAGGGCACTCCAACTTGCAAAACATTTCTCTCTAGCATGTTATTTCTTAATAATAAACCAACAAAGCAGTAGCGGAGTCATGGCAATGAGACAAGGTTAGTAATTTTCTCGGATTCCTCTGAGTTAGGAATTCTTCGCATTCCCCACGAGGGGAATTTTTCCGAAACCACTTTCCCCACGAAGGGAAATAACGACTCCACGAAGGGAATTTTCTCGGATTCCTCTGAGTTAGGAATTCTTCGCATTCCCCACGATGGGAATTTTTCCGAAACCACTTTCCCCACGAAGGGAAATAACGACTCCACGAAGGGAATTTTCTCGGATTCCTCTGAGTTAGGAATTCTTCGCATTCCCCACGATGGGAATTTTTCCGAAACCACTTTCCCCACGAAGGGAAATAACGACTCCACGTGTTCCCCACGAAGGGAATTTTCTCGGATTCCTCTGAGTTAGGAATTCTTCACATTCCCCACGATGGGAATTTTTCCGAAACCACTTTCCCCACGAAGAGAAATAACGACTCCACGTGTTCCCCATGAAGGGAATTTTCTCGGATTCCTCTGAGTTAGGAATTCTTCGCATTCCCCACGATGGGAATTTTTTCGAAACCACTTTCCCCACGAAGGGAAATAACCTTTACCGCCTATTCCCCAAGAAGGGAATTTTTCTCGGATTCCTCTGAGGTAGGAATTCTTCGCATTCCCCACGATGGGAATTTTCTCCGATCCCCTTTCCCCACGAAGGGAAATAACCTGTACCGTGATTTCCCCACGAAGGGAACACCTTTATCCCCGCACTCCCCACGATGGGAGTTTTCAAACTTCTCAAAAGACATTGATTTCTTCTGACTCCAGATCCCCTCAATGGGATGCATCACAAAACCTCAAAACACTCTTTTTGGGATACCTTTAAAGCACTTTTCCGTTACAATCATTTGGACCCAACAAATTGTCGAAACTTCTCCCGTATAGTCTTTTGCACTGAGAGTGGTGTGCCATTGAGGGTAGCACACCACTGAGGGTAGACAGAAGAAAAGATCGATGCATCGTGTCGCCCGGCCTAAAGGAAAGAAGCGGTTGTGGATTGCATCACCTGGAACGCAACGAGATCCATATGCCAGAAAGGATATATTCTGATTCAATTATCACTGCATTGTTAAGTCACCCAAGAGTCGTGAATCGTTGTCTTCTTATCATCCCTGAATTCTTGCAAGCAAGAATCCCGGGACGAGAGGGTCTGTGAACACCCCAATCCACGACTCTCGTGCGAACACTGGTTTTCCTAAAAACAAAGCATCTCACATCATGTATTGAGTCATCATACATATAGAAGACCGTTAGGAAAAGACTCCATTTTCGGCCGCGTTGGGAGTCTAAGATAACCTTTATTGCCCCGTTAGAAAAATTAAGTTTTTTGATAGCCAGCCGCACGCCACCAATCGTACGGCTACCTGCCAGCCGTACGGTTGGCTACGAACCGCACGCCCCTGTCGCAGCCCCCAGCCGCACGCACCAACCGCACGCCCCTGTTGCAGCCCCCAGCCGCACGGCCCAGCAGCATGTCCTGCGGCTACCCCCAGCCGCACGCTACCAACCGCACGCCCTGCGGCTACCCCCTGCGGTTGGGCTCCTTTGGAGTGTTTTTGGCGGAATTTTTGCTATAAATAGGACCCTTGGGATCCCATTTGGGATCATCAACACTGAATAGTATTTTTAGTAAGTAAGAACTCTGTCAAAATCATTAGAGAGTCCTCTTTTAGAGAATTTCTAGTGAGAGAAAGTCAGTGAGAGAAAAGGCTAGTGAGAGAAAGTTAGTGAGAGAAAGCTCTAGAGAGAGAAAGTTCTAGAGAGAGAAGGAGGCAAGCAAGGCAATCAGGACAAGGTTCTTATCTCTTCTTCAGGCGCATCAAGTACGTCATCCTGCCACTCAACTAATTTTAATACTGCATTTGAATTCATTTTTAATACAGAAAATTAGATAACTTGCAAAGAAGTTCACTACTTTCAAAATAAATCCTTTCTAAATTTTACAAGAAAACTAAAATTCGTTTTGACACGTTTTCAAAACAAGCAAAAATACAAAAATAGTTTCCAAAGAAAGGAACTACGAGACTCTGATTTCATTCTACGAATGAATACGTAGGCGCTCGCAAAGCTCGAGTCTGATTTTCAAAATACTGTTTTAATCTGAATTTATCCGGAGAGGACTATTCTAAAAACCATTCGAACTACTTGCAAGATATCTAAAATAGGAATTAGATGCATGATCCATTAAGAGACCGAAAGGGCGAATTGGGTGCCTAACACCTTCCCAATTCGTAACGTAGTTCCCGAACCTTAGCAAAGTCAATTTTCAAAATAAATCTCTGGTTTCAAACGTATGAAAGAGAGTTCGTTTTCGAATTATCCTTCGTACGATCTTTTGTTTGTTTTCTCGTAAAACAAACTGGCGACTCTACAAAACACGTTTTCAAATCAAACCGAGAACGAGGACTCTTATCTCGGGTCGTGCAGGGGTCCGGATTCCCCAGCAGAGTCGCCACTGTGAGAATCCGGACCCCCGCGCGACCCGAGATAAGAGTCCTCGTTCTCGGTTTGATTTGAAAACGTGTTTTGTAGAGTCGCCAGTTTGTTTTACGAGAAAACAAACAAAAGATCGTACGAAGGATAATTCGAAAACGAACTATCTTTCATACGTTTGAAACCAGAGATTTATTTTGAAAATTGACTTTGCTAAGGTTCGGGAACTACGTTACGAATTGGGAAGGTGTTAGGCACCCAATTCGCCCTTTCGGTCTCTTAATGGATCATGCATCTAATTCCTATTTTAGATATCTTGCAAGTAGTTCGAATGGTTTTTAGAATAGTCCTCTCCGGATAAATTCAGATTAAAACAGTATTTTGAAAATCAGACTCGAGCTTTGCGAGCGCCTACGTATTCATTCGTAGAATGAAATCAGAGTCTCGTAGTTCCTCTCTTTGGAAACTATTTTTGTATTTTTGCTTGTTTTGAAAACGTGTCAAAACGAATTTTAGTTTTCTTGTAAAATTTAGAAAGGATTTATTTTGAAAGTAGTGAACTTCATTGCAAGTTATCTAATTTTCTGTATTAAAAATGAATTCAAATGCAGTATTAAAATTAGTTGAGTGGCAGGATGACGTACCTGATGCGCCTGAAGAAGAGATAAGAACCTTGTCCTGATTGCCTTGCTTGCCTCCTTCTCTCTCTAGAACTTTCTCTCTCTAGAGCTTTCTCTCACTAACTTTCTCTCACTAGCCTTTTCTCTCACTGACTTTCTCTCACTAGAAATTCTCTAAAAGAGGACTCTCTAATGATTTTGACAGAGTTCTTACTTACTAAAAATACTATTCAGTGTTGATGATCCCAAATGGGATCCCAAGGGTCCTATTTATAGCAAAAATTCCGCCAAAAACACTCCAAAGGAGCCCAACCGCAGGGGGTAGCCGCAGGGCGTGCGGTTGGTAGCGTGCGGCTGGGGGTAGCCGCAGGACATGCTGCTGGGCCGTGCGGCTGGGGGCTGCAACAGGGGCGTGCGGTTGGTGCATGCGGCTGGGGGCTGCGACAGGGACGTGCGGTTGGTAGCCAACCGTACGGCTGGCAGGTAGCCGTACGGTTGGTGGCGTGCGGCTGGCTATCAAAAAACTTAATTTTTCTAACGGGGCAATAAAGGTTATCTTAGACTCCAAACGCGGCCGAAAATGGAGTCTTTTCCTAACGGTCTTCTATATGTATGATGACTCAATACATGATGTGAGATGCTTTGTTTTTAGGAAAACCAGTGTTCGCACGAGAGTCGTGGATTGGGGTGTTCACAGATACCATTCTACAACTTTCGTGTTTTGACCGAAGTCCAATTCACGCTTCTCGTTTGTCAAAACATCGTGCAAAGTAGGCCGGTTACTAAATTATGATCGTTCGGTAGCATTTCGGCAGAGCACTGTCTTCGGAGCATTTATGGAAATTATCCATTCATAATTTGGGAAAACTTCCTCTCACAAAGTTGTAGACCTTCGAGTTATCTTTTCGTGGACATAAAGATCACCCACATCGGAGTTCCGAACAGAAAGTTATGACATTATTACGAACAGTGCTCCATATCCAAAATGCCTATTCTGGCAGTGGACTCCATGATCGATCATGGTACCCTGAAGGTCGGTTTTGACTGTGTTTAACTCGATTTTTCACCTCTTTAAACCCCACAGATCACCATTTTTGACCAACACACATACACAACACATTTGGGGGTTCTTGAGTGAGAGAGTTAGGGATTTTTGAGGAATCATTGAGGGTTCATCTTTTCTATACAAGATTTGAGGCCAAATCCGCACTATTCATCATCCTCTTCCTCTCTCCCACCATTGGAGCTCAAGCGGAGAAGCTAGGGTTTCGTGATCTTGACGAGGGAGCATCATCAAGCCTTCAATTATGGAATTTAAGCTATTGAGAGGTAGGAACACTAGTATAAAACTTCTTTTACAAACCTTTACGTGTTGTATTAGCGATTTGTACTTAAATTGGGGAATTTCTACAAAAACCCTAGGTGGTATGCATGTTCATGGGGTTGGGCTAGATTAATCTTCGATTGGCGTTAGATATTGATGGGTTCTTGCAACTATTACATGTTTTGAGCATTTAATCCATGTTTTGACTTATATATGATATGATTCATCAAGAACCCATCTCATACATACATGTTAAGCCTAGGAATTTTGGGGTTTTGGGATTTAAGCGTGTTTGATGGTTGTTTAGAGGTATTAACGTTAGAAATATTTACTTCTGCTAATAGAAGAGATTGTAGGATACCATTTATGATGCTTACCCCAAGAACCCGTTTGGGCTTAATGTAATACAACGGCTCTTGAGTCTAGAGCATCGTACGATACATGGTAGGTACTAGTAACACGAATATGATCTAGATACCATATAATAGCGTAGCAAACAGGCATTGGCGGGGCATGGGTTGCCATAGCCATACATGCTCACTTAGTCTAGTATGCCATATGAACACCGGTTGAACTAGAACCACAATAATCAATGCTTGGCTGGCTAGAATGACACGAGAACCCACATAAGTGGTATACGGTATTGGTTTTATACACTTGATACGTTAGACAATGGGAAATGTCAAATATGACCTAATTGGCTATAAGGCCATGGAATACAAACGTGATAGTGATGCTATCGATAACGATGATTATGTAACGATGACAATTGTGTGATTATATATATACATATTGTTAGCCATGCGTGTGATAGATGATTGATGATTGTATACACTGCTACGTGAGGAATCGAGATATTCCTGTTATTACGATCACACGTATGGGATGGATATGATGATTTACCGAGCACCGGGTAGCTCCCCGTGACTCGAAGGAGGGCCGCCTATTGCCGCCCGTAGGTGAAAAGGCCCTAAACCGTGCATGGGGAAAATGAAGTCCGTGACTCCGCCGGTGGTTGTGTGTGTCCACAAAGGAGAGCCCACTCTAGGTATCTTGCCTTCCGACAGGACTAAGTGTTCTCGGTTAGATGAGTTTCCCCGGCAGCGGAGCAGGTCCAGTGTGCCACTACTTTCCCAATGGTGAGTTTCCAGGAAAGTATTTGGGCTACTAATGGTCATTACCCTGCTAGGGTGTCGCCTGTCGTAGTTCTTTCCAGAGTGTCGAGATGGCTTGTATGAGGTGTTCTCCTCGTTAACTATTCGGAGTGTCATTCCCGGGAAAATGTCTTGAGGGTTATCTCCGAATGACCTACTCGGAGAACCAAGTCCCTGAGCTAGTCCCCACTCGGAAAAGACATGGACAAGAACCTCGGAGTCTTCAGGATCAGTTGTTCTGGGCCTGGACTGACCGCGGGGTGAAACTGAGGCATTATGCTGGAGACGTGACACGAGAGCTATTGTGAGATTGTTGATTATGTTATTATTATTGTATCGTATCGTATCATGTCTCGTATAAATTTATGTATGTTACCTCGGCTATGATATAAATGATGTAGGGATGAAAGCAGACAATATCAGACAGACAGGGTACACATATAGAACTATCAAGCCTTTCATAATGTATTATATATAAGTGGAAAGAGATGATAACGGTGAGCCACAGATATAGAATATGGGCGTGGGAATAAGTGTGATTCATGAGACTTTATAGCCGGATCATAATGAACCTAAAGCACTAATAATTGAAAGGGAAATCATAACGAACGAAATAGCCTACTGAGAGAACGCCGTAATATAACACTTAGACGAATGATCTTGAGCTAAAAGCCTATTTGCTGGCCAAGTATACGATTCATAATAAATTATGAGTAAAGTGGAAACAATAAATACTTGGCCTATAGTTATTGACTTTCTATATAAGCACGGGTAGTCGACAAAAGTTGTAGAACTGATCCACTAAGGCGTGACGAGCCTTAGGAAGCTAGGGTTAGAACAAGATGACCTTGGACTGATGATTCCTTAGTAATGTGGGAACACGTGAGAGGTTCACTTATGGGATATTTACCGTTGTGATCGGTTAGTTGGGTAGTTAGTATCTAGTGGCTAGAATGGGAATCCTAGTGGGTCCGTATGCATTCGAGAGTAGGTGGCATTGCAATGAGCGGTTTTCAAACCATTGTAAATGGGTAAAACAAATATTTTCTATATGTATATAGTTCCCACTGAGCCCGGATTTGGCTCATTCCTTCCTTTCCCCAGTTTTGCAGGTTGGGCATCGGGATCAGCACGTGGTTCTCGTCTATAGAGCCTCTGGTGTCCATTACCTTTTGTAGTCCTCGAGTTAAGGACTAAGTTTTATGTATAACCTTTTGAGTTTGTTGTATAATTATGTATGGACTTTGATTTGATAAATGATTGGCATTGTAAACTTGTATTGATGGTTTTCATATGTGGAGTTGATTTAAATGTGATTTTACTTTTATAGAGCGTGGTTTTAAATGTTAGAGGAAGGTTTATAAATGAAATGAACTCCACATGCCAAAGTTTTCTAAATCCAGACTTCTAATGATCATGCTTTTATTAAAGTAAAGTTTTTAAAAGTTGTGGATTGTTTTAATTTAAACCCGCCGTCGCGTACGGCACCGTGATTAACCGAGTCCCGGAGGTGAAAATCTCGGAACGGGATTCGGGGCGTCACAAGTTGGTATCAGAGGTATAGGTCCGATCTTCTTCGCGGGGTTCATGGGTAGTTATGTGCTTTGAGTGAACGTTGCGAGTATAATCTGTTGAATCCTGTGTTGTTCCGCGTTATAGATTGTTCAGTTGCGTATTATTCCTTGTTTCTTGTTTGTTATACATCCAATTTTCTTGGGATGTTCGATCTTAGTAAATGGAGTGCTGCGTTTTTTTTCCTATCGTGGGTGTTGTCTTAGACAAGAGGAGAGTAGTTTAATCAGAGTTGCGCAGCGGAAGCGTAGTGGAGCCTGTGATATAGATATTTTTTTTTCATCGCGTGAGTGTGTCTCATGCTAGCGTTTACCTTGAGAGTATGTATTCCTTTCTTTCTTCACTTTAATCACATTGATTGTTTTGGTGAGTTGTTGCTTTGTTGATTAAATATGGAGTTCTTGATGTTTCATTTAAATCCTTGGTTTTCATGGAGAATGTGCTTTGTACTCGGGATGTGTTTCGCTACCAAGTTAGCAATGGGTGACTGTCGAGTTATATCTCAGTTGACCGCCTGGCCAGCGGGTGACTAATTTATAAATCAACGGTCTTCTGTCGCGGATGGAAAGTGAAATGTGGCTTATTAACGTTAGCGGCCAGTCCCATTCCTTATGTTCATCTGTCATGTTCTTTGATTTCGATGGGTAAATTCTGAGTTTGGTAATCTTTGAAATTCTTTTCGAGTGCCCTTGCGTTCGGGTTCATAGGAAATTAGAACGTGTGACCTTCTCCGTTGATGTGATTCTCCGATTGTGAGTGCGCCTTAAGAGTGGTATGGATTTTTGGTTTAGTATTGTTATATGCATGGAATTGTATTCCTAACGTGTGTTAGCTCTTATGTCTTGGAGTTCGAGATTAAGTTTCATATCTTCTAGTCCATCTAAAGCTTGTTAATCGTTAGTCCACACGGTGTTGCAATTTGTTTCATCACTAAATTTAATTGTGGAGGCTATCATTGGACTTGTCCTATGTTTGGGCCTATTCTTGGTTATGGATCATGCGATAGTATCCTAGCCTTGAGGATTATCCCGTACTTCATTGTAGATGTCATTTGAGGGAGTATAATCATTCTTGTAATGGTGCATTAGAAATTCGAGCATTGTTGTTCCATCTCCTTGATGTTCCCCAGGATCACTCTACTCATTTGTTATTGGATTCGATTCTAAGTCGTACTTAGCGGTGGTAAGTCTCCTAAGGAGGGGAGACCAGGTGCAATATTGGGGATTTTGCGTATTTCTTGTTCCATACCTATTCCCATATAAATTTCGAGGACTAAATTGTTTAAGGAGGGGGAGATTGTAATACCCCGTCCTTTCAATTCACTCTAATCATCTTCACTTGTTCGTCCATTTCACCGTGAGAGGTGAAATCATGTATTGTGAAGCCTTATAGCATATTGTTGTCTTTCACTAGCCATAGTAGCCACTTTATACTCATGTGAGACATCGTTTAGTGATTCGGGTGATCCGAATCGATACCGGCTTGTAAATTGTATGTTTCGGCCTTACGCGATTTCTTTGTTTCTAGCCAACTTTGGCCCACCGTAACTTCTGTGTTTCATGTCCGAATTGGTTGCTATTTGCGCCTACATCTAGGTTTCATACCATTCTACAACTTTCGTGTTTTGACCGAAGTCCAATTCACACTTCTCGTTTGTCAAAACATCGTGCAATGTAGGCCGGTTACTAAATTCTGATCGTTCGGTAGCATTTCGGCAGAGCACTGTCTTCGGAGCATTTCTGGGAATTATCCATTCATAATTTGGGAAAACTTCCTCTTACAAAGTTGTATATCTTCGAGTTATCTTTCCTTGGACATAAAGATCACCCGAATCAGAGTCCCGAACAGAAAGTTATGACCGAATTACGAACAGTGCTTCAGATCCAAAATGCCTATTCTGGCAGTGGACTCCATGATCGATCATGGGGTATTCCATGATCGATCATGGTACCGTGAAGGTCGGTTTTGACTGTGTTTAACTCAATTTTTCACCTCTTTAAACCCCACACATCACCATTTTTGACCAACACACATACACAACACATTTGGGGGTTCTAGAGAGAGAGAGTTAGGGATTTTTGAGGGATCATTGAGGGTTCATCTTTTCTATACAAGATTTGAGGCCAAATCCGCACTATTCATCATCCTCTTCCTCTCTCCCACCATTGGAGCTCAAGCAGAGAAGCTAGGGTTTTGTGATCTTGATGAGGGAGCATCATCAAGCCTTCATTTATGGAATTTAAGCTCTTGAGAGGTGGGAACACTAATATAAAACTTCTTTTACAAACCTTTACGTGTTGTATTAGCGATTTGTACTTAAATTGGGGAATTTCTACAAAAACCCTAGGTGGTATGCATGTTCATGGGGTTATGCTAGATTAATCTTCGATTGGCGTTAGATATTGATGGGTTCTTGTAACTATTACATGTTTTGAGCATTTAATCCATGTTTTGACTTATATATGATCTGATTCATCAAGAACCCATCTCATACATACATGTTAAGCCTAGGAATTTTGGGGTTTCTGGATTTAAGCGTGTTTGATGGTTGATTAGAGGTATTAACGTTAGAAATATTTACTTCTGCTAATAGAAGAGATTGTAGGATACCATTTATGATGCTTACCCCAAGAACCCGTTTGGGCTTAATGTAATACAACGGCTCTTAAGTCTAGAGCATCGTACGATACATGGTAGGTACTAGTAACACGAATATGATCTAGATACCATATAATAGCGTAGCAAACAGGCATTGGCGGGGCATGGGTTGCCATAGCCATACATGCTCACTTAGTCTAGTATGCCATATGAACACCGGTTGAACTAGAACCACAATAATCAATGCTTGGCTGGCTAGAATGACACGAGAACCCACATAAGTGGTATACGATATTGGTTTTATACACTTGATACGTTAGACATTGGGAAATGTCGAATATGACCTAATTGGCTATAAGGCCATGGAATACAAACGTGATAGTGATGCTATCGATAACGATGATTATGTAATGATGACAATTGTGTGATTATATATATACATATTGTTAGCCGTACGTGTGATAGATGATTGATGATTGTATACACTGCTACGTGAGGAATCGAGATATTCCTGTTATTACGATCACACGTATGGGATGGATATGATGACTTACCGAGCACCGGGTAGATCCCCGTGACTCGAAGGAGGGCCGCCTATTGCCGCCCGTGGGTGAAAAGGCCCTAAACCGTGCACGGGGAAAATGAAGTCCGTGACTCCGCCGGTGGTTGTGTGTGTCCACAAAGGAGAGCCCACTCTAGGTATCTTGCCTTCCGACAGGACTAAGTGTTCTCGGTTAGATGAGTTTCCCCGGCAGCGGAGCAGGTCCAGTGTGCCACTACTTTCCCAATGGTGAGTTTCCAGGAAAGTAGTTGGGCTACTAATGGTCATTACCCTGCTAGGGTATCGCCTGTCGTAGTTCTTTCCAGAGTGTCGAGATGGCTTGTATGAGGTGTTCTCCTCGTTAACTATTCGGAGTGTCATTCCCGGGAAAATGTCTTGAGGGTTATCTCCGAATGACCTACTTGGAGAACCAAGTCCCTGAGCTAGTACCCACTCGGAAGAGACATGTACAAGAACCTCGGAGTCTTCGGGATCAGTTGTTCTGGGCCTGGACTGACCGCGGGGTGAAACTGAGGCATTATGCTGGAGACGTGATACGAGAGCTATTGTGAGATTGTTGATTATGTTACTATTATTGTATCGTATTGTATCATGTCCCGTATAAATTTATGTATGTTACCTCGGCTATGATATAAATGATGTAAGGACGTATGCAGACACTATCAGACAGACAGGGTACACATATAGAACTATCGAGCCTTTCATAATGTATTATATATTGTGGAAAGAGATGATAACGGTGAGCCTCAAATATAGAATATGGGCGCGGGAATAATTGTGATTCATGAGACTTGATAGCCGGATCGTAATGAACCTAAAGCACTAATAATTGAAAGGGAAATCATAACGAACGAAATAGCCTACTGAGAGAACGCCATAATATAACACTTAGACGAATGATCTTGAGCTAAAAGCCTATTAGCTGGCCAAGTATACGATTCATAATAAATTATGAGTAAAGTGGAAACAATAAATACTTGGCCTATAGTTATTGACTTTCGATATAAGCACGGGTAGTCGACAAAAGCTGTAGAACTGATCCACTAAGGCGTGACGAGCCTTAGGAAGCTAGGGTTAGAACAAGATGACCCTGGACTGATGATTCCTTAGTAATGTGGGAACACGTGAAAGGTTCACTTATGGGATATTTACCGTTGTGATCGGTTAGTTGGGTAGTTAGTATCTAGTGGCTAGAATAGGAATCCTAGTGGGTCCGTATGCATTCGAGAGTAGGTGGCATTGCACTGAGCGATTTTCAAACCATTGTAAATGGGTAAAACAAATATTTTCTATATGTATATAGTTCCCAATGAGCCCGGATTTGGATCATTCCTTCCTTTCCCCAGTTTTGCAGGTTGGGCGTCGGGATCAGCACGTGGTTCTCGTCTATAGAGCCTCTGGTGTCCATTACCTTTTGTAGTCCTCGAGTTAAGGACTAAGTTTTATGTATAACCTTTTGAGTTTGTTGTATAATTATGTATGGACTTTGATTTGATAAATGATTGGCATTGTAAACTTGTATTGATGGTTTTCATATGTGGAGTTGATTTAAATGTGATTTTACTTTTATAGAACGTGGTTTTAAATGTTACAGGAAGGTTTATAAATGAAATGAACTCCACATGCCAAAGTTTTCTAAATCCAGACTTCTAATGATCATGCTTTTATTAAAGTAAAGTTTTTAAAAGTTGTGGATTGTTTTAATTTAAACCCGCTGTCGCGTACGGCACCGTGATTAACCGAGTCCCGGAGGTGAAAATCTCGGAACGGGATTCGAGGCGTCACAACCATACCAGTCGAGGTCCGCCCAGTCGTCATGATGATGGCTACACCGGAGAACGCCCTGAGCATTGGTAAAAGCGACCTCCTCCTGGTCACCCTACAGTCTATCGGGTTGAGCAGGGTCCATCTGTGTATAGGGAATGGTGGAAAACTCGAAAAGTAGAAAAAACGGCAGGGCTTCCGCGCTTGAGAGAAGAGAGAAAGAGAGCTAGAGAGAAAGAGAAAGGAGAGAATGAGGTGGAATGAGCTCAGCAAGGGATTTATATACTGGTTCAGTTTGTCGCGCGACAAATGGGCTCTTTGTCGCGCGACAAACAGTCCTCTACCGAGATGTCGCGCTACATTTGGTCCCCTCCCCTGATTTTTTGACCTTTGTCTCATTTTATCTCCTGCAGGAGCACTTCATAGAAGCAGTTTTCGGAAACCTTTTTGAATACCGCACACCCATGATAAAAATTCAAGGAGAGGTCTTCCAAGTCATCTCTCCAAAAATGCGAGAACAAAATACATCAGTTAAAGTAATCTCTGATCTCTTAAAAAGGACCAAGACCATCAAATGAGAAAAAGAAAAATATCAGAATAAGACGGGAATAGAAAAAATTTAAAAAGTAGAAAAGAGAAGGAACCCGCATGAGCGCGCAGAGCGAGCGAGAGAAAAAGAAAAATAGAGTGACAGGGAGAGCCATACCAAAAGTGACAGCTAGGCCAAAACCAGCTCATGGCTTCGTTTGGGGTGAGTAAGGCTCCTGATCATGACAAAGGGATAAAAAGACTCCCGGTTAAAAACAGAAAAGACTGGAAAAGTCTTTCCCAAAGAGAGGGAGAAATAAAGGCATTGAAAAACAGAAAATGATGTGGGCCCACCAAAATTGAGAACTAAGTGTACCAAAGATCAGAGATTGACCTTTCAAACAAATTTTCTTTTCAACACGATACAGAAAAGATGGTTTGGAAAACCTCGAATCATCACTCTGCGAGGAGCAAAAGAAATCCGAAAACTACCTTCTAAGAGAAGTATCTTCACTCAAGGAAAACATGAGAGTAAAGTTCAGAAAGATACATGAAAACGGACAGCTAGATAAAGATTAAACTCCGAGAAGCTCTTTTTACTCACAAAATTTATCTCTCTCACTCTAGTAGTCTAAAGAAAGAGACAACCAAATTTACCAGAGTACAACACAAGCCCTCCTTGAGGTAAATCACGAGCACAAGCCCTCGCTAGCGGTAAAAGTACTCACAAAAGCCCTCCCTGAGGCAATTTTGTTTCTTTTATAGATCAAAAGCCCTCCTAGAGAAGCACAGTGGAGCAATGGTAGTCCTCCCACCTAAGGCGAGAAGATCAAAAGCCATCCCAGAGAGGCATAGTGGAGCAATGGTAGTCCTCCCACCTGAGGCGAGAAGATCAAAAGCCCTCCCAGAGAGGCACAGTGTAGCAATGGTAGTCCTCCCACCTGAGCTGAGAAGATCAAAAGCCCTCCCAGAGAGGCACAATGTAGCAATGGTAGTCCTCCCACCTGAGGCCAGAAGATCAAAAGCCCTCCCCGAGAGGCACAGTGTAGCAATGGTAGTCCTCCCACCTGAGGAGAGAAGATCAAAAGCCCTCCCCGAGAGGCACAGTGTAGCAATGGTAGTCCTCCCACATGAGGCGAGAAGAACAAAGCCCTCCTAGAGAGGCACAGTGTAGCAGTGGTAGTCCTCCCACATGAGGCGAGAAGAACAAAGCCCTCCTAGAGAGGCACAGTGTAGCAGTGGTAGTCCTCCCACATGAGGCGAGAAGAACAAAGCCCTCCCAGAGAGGCACAGTGTAGCAGTGGTTGTCCTCCCACATGAGGCGAGAAGAACAAAGCCCTCCCAGAGAGGCACAGTGTAGCAGTGGTAGTCCTCCCACATGAGGCGAGAAGAACAAAACCCTCCCAGAGAGGCACAGTGTAGCAATGTTTGTCCTCCCACCTGTGGCTAGAAGAACAAAGCCCTTCCAGAGAGGCACAGTGTAGCAATGGTAGTCCTCCCACATGAGGCGAGAAGAACAAAGCCCTCCCAGAGAGGCATATTGGAGCAATGGTAGTCCTCCCACCTAAGGCGAGAAGATCAAAAGCCCTCCCAGAGAGGCACAGTGTAGCAATGGTAGTCCTCCCACATGAGGCGAGAAGAACAAAGCCCTTCCAGAGAGGCACAGTGTAGCAGTGGTAGTCCTCCCACATGAGGCGAGAAGAACAAAGCCTTCCCAGAGAGGCAAAGTGTAGTAATGGTAGTCCTCTCGTCTGAGGCAAGTGGAGCAAATGAAAGTCCTCGAAAGAGGCAAAGAGGTAACACAAGCCCTCTCCGGAGGCATTCATGAACACTTTTTGCATACACACACTTCCTTAGAGTTTTTGCGGGAGCCATGGACCATGGTCTCTTCCAGTCGCCTCAATTCCTTGCGAGCAAGGAGCTTGAGTCGAGAGGGTCTGTAGACACCCCGATCTGTGACCCCGAAAGAACCCTAATGACCTTTTAGAAGTACTATTTTGGGAGTCCGGGACCCACCCGAACACCTGAGACTGCCCCGAAAGGGTTTGTAGGCCAAACAAACCTATTTTTAAGAGGAATTGTCGCACGACAAATGGGTATGTCGCGCGACAATCCCCCTTGTGTCGCGCGACAAACCCTTTTGACACTAGACCATCCACTCTCTGACACATCAGTCTGTCAGAAACATCACTTCAGCTGTTTGTCGCGCGACATGGTACACATTGTCGCGCGACACTTGCCCTTTTTGGGAAAATGTCGCGCGACAATCTTCTCCGAGCAGTATAAATAGGCCAACACCGCCAAGGGTTCAAGGACAACAACTTGGGATTGAAGAATTATTGGCTTATATCTGATTTTCTAGTCTTTTGTCAAGCATTCTCAATTATCGTCTTATTTATGAAGAAATATCGAATCTATTCTCGACACTCAACGTGTCCCGTCTTTGGAATCGAATTCTCGGAAATATCTGAAGAAGGAAAAGATTATTATCGCCAGAGATCTCTTTGCCGTATTATATTTTCTTTCTTATTATTATTCTCGTCAGGAAGGTAAAGAAAGTCTCTTCTAGTATTTAACATTAGATATATGTGTACTTGTTTTATTTCTGTTATTTTATCTACGCTTTATCTGAATAAACTTATCACCAAGTTACAAATAGTCTACTGCTTTCAAAATAAAAGACCCTAATAAAACCATTTGCAAAACCAGAAGAGTAAGGACATTATCGCCCGGATAAAATTCTGTTTTCAAAACTCAGATTGGTAAAACTTACTTTGGAATTAAAAACCCGGTATATCCTATCTCTTTCATAGACTGTGATATGTTTGGTAGAACTCCCCTCAAGAGTTCTAATTCCATATTAAATTAGTAAGGATGAAAATCCAAAAGAAAAAAACCAAGAAAAACAAACCGATACAAGATCCGAACTTTTCCAAAAGAAGTTAAAACCTGAGAAAAACCGTCATTATCCGAGAAATAATACAGAAAACTCTCTCTGAAATAAAACAACTTTTGTCACTTGTATTTATATATTTCAAAACAAAAACATTGGATCTCGGAACACAAAGGTTTTTCATCATTTTCCCGTTTTCCCCAAAAATTAGGGTTTTTCACTTGGAAAGTAGTAGACTGTAAGTAAAAGCATCCAAGTTTTTCAGCATAAAATAAATATATAAGACCACTAGAGACCGAAAGGGCAGAATGGGTGCTTAACACCTTCCCAATCCGTAAGATAGTTTCTGAACCCTATAGAATCCTGGTTTCATAGACAAACGTGTAAAGAAAGGCTTATCTGTAGCTTTTCCTCTTACACGCCCCTTTTGTCCGTTTTCTCGTAAAACGTATTGGTGACTCTGAAAGAACACTCTTGCATCTAAAAATAAAATATAGGGACACTTGATATGAAAATATCAACTCAAAGAAGCAAATGGAACGACAGAATCATTTCCGACATTTCAGACGCCTAAGAACAGGATCGAGACCCGGGCGTTGCATTTGCACATTCTCACACCTGGTCTAAGAGGCCTTGCTCAAAACTTAACCAACTTGAGGGAACTCTATCTCTCTCACGTGGATATATCTTCTCAAGTACTGGAGAACTTGGGCAATTTAATATCTTTGAGGTCTCTTAGACTCAAAAACTGCAGGCTCTATAGTGAACTCCCAGCAGCCATATTCCACCTACCAAATCTAGAAATTTTCTCTGCACCGGACAACGAGAATCTAACTGGTTCTTTCCCTGAATTTCACCAATATAGTCCCATCGAGATTTTACTACTCTACGATACAAGTTTCTCGAGTGTGCTGCCGTACTCTATCAAAAATCTCAGTTCTTTGAGCATGATGGACCTTGGTGCCTGCCAATTCTCTAGTTACCTTCCAGCTTCACTTAATAATTTGACTTTTCTGACGTATTTATTCCTCGACAATAATTAGTTTAGCAGGACAATTCCTATTTTGGAAAGCCTTTCTCAACTCACTAAGTTATCACTTTCCGATAATAAGTTGGACATAGGGGATCTGTTTTGGCTTACTAAGCTAACAAAACTCACCACATTGGACCTTCATTTTGCCAATATGTCTGGTAAGATCCCGTTATCTCTTGCAAACCTCACCCAACTTGCAGAAATAAACCTTGGCAATAACCAATTGGCTGGTGCAATCCCGTCTTGGCTTACAGACATGACCCAAACAATTTCCATAGACCTTTCAAATAATCAATTTCAAGGCCAAATCCCAAGCTCATTCTTTCAACTCAGAAATCTTGATTTTCTTAGTCTTTCATATAATAAACTTAATGGCACAATGGAGGCCGATATTTTTCTTAGTATGAGAAAACTCACCCACATCCAATTAGGAGAAAATCATATTACATTGCTCGATAACAACAAAACCAATGACACTCTTCCAAGGTTTTGGCTTTTGTTCTTAAATGAATGTAACATAACAGAGTTCCCTCATTTCCTATGCTTCCAAGATGAACTGGAGTCACTAATTCTTTTTGGTAACAAAATTCAGGGCAAAATACAATAGTGGGTGTGTAATATGTCCGAAGAAACCCTTGGGACAACTGACTTTGGGAATAACATGCTGGTGTGAACACCTCATTTTTCGACCCTCGCACAAATCCCAAATTTCAAGAAAATGAACACACATGCATGCATAGACATTCATGGATGAATATATACTCTATACATGTGATACAGGTCAAAAAATGAGGCAGAAAGGCCACCCGGACAGAAAGTTACGAGAATTACCAGAAACTACCGGAAACCGTAACCGTCAAAACTCCTGGAAGGTAAAATTAAATAGATGTGGATATCTGATCGTCCTCAAACTTTTAGGTTGTTAGGTAATACTACAAGGAGGAACATACTTAAAAATCAGCACATTCCGACGGCCGGATCTCCGGGAATTGAGAAAACCGGGAATTCACCTCGGGAATCAAAAGGCACACTTCCCGAAGTCCAAATGAGATGAAATTTGGTCAGGAGGTAGGTTACATTGTGGGAACAATATATCAAAAAATCAGATCATTCCAATACTCGGTTGGGCCGGAATCGTAAAAACCGTCGCAAAAGAGGCAAAATCGGTTGTCCCCCGCGACAAAGGTGTTGTCCCCCGCGACAACACCTGTTGTCCCCACGACAACTGGTCAATTCTGCTATAAATAGACCCTTTTTGTGCCTTTTTGAAGGAGCAAAAAGGTGGAAAATCAGGGGGAAGCATTGGAAATACTTGGGGAGCTTTTTGGTAAGTTTCATAATTTTCTGAATCTCAATTTTTATCCGTGTATTCTCATTGAATTGCATGTAGAGAGTGATATTTATCTCCAAATCAGTCTAAACTTCATATTTGAGCTTTACTTAATTATAGAAGGTGTGGATTGAGAAAAAATCGTATTTTGAAAATATATTTTTTTATCCGGGTATTTTTATCAGTCTCACATTTAGACTGCTGTTTTAATTCCAAATCAGTTCAAATTTTAGATTTGAGTTAGATTATCAACATTGAAAATATTGGTTGAGAAAAAATCACCTTTTGAAGGAATATTTTTATCAGTTATTTTCAATTTATCAGTCTCAATCCACACGGAATCGATTGATTTTGTGCCCCGTTTAATCTATAAATTTGGGCGTTGAATTAAATATCCAATGTGAGAGTATGAAAATTGTCAAATGCCAATTTAAGTAATTAAATTGTGGTACACTATTTGACAAAAGAAATCTCGATGATTGCCGGATACCAATTCCAAACTAAATTAGCTTCTGAAAAGCTCTGATTTTTATCAAAATGCACTGATTTCATTGTCTATCTCTATACAAAACAATTTGAAACCACACACATACACACTGATTTCTAAAAATCAAAAAGGGCGAAAAATGAAGCACACGTCTCCAATCCCACCCCCAAAATCCCGATTTTTTTCTAAAAATAAAAGGCTGAAATGAGATAATATTACACGCGCATGCGAATTTGTGATAATACTCAACGCATATTCTACTTAGAGACCGAAAGGGCGAATTGGGTGCCTAATCCCTTCCCAATTCGTAACTTAATCCCCGAACCCTTGAATTGTCTGGTTTCGCATTAATTGTGTTTAAGAAAGCGTTTAATTCATAAATGTTTCTCTTTTACACAAAACTTTTGTTTGTTTAGTAAAACAAACTGGCGACTCTAAATTGTTTACAAAATGTCATATTTTTGTAATTAATAAAAACTCCAACGTTTTCCGAAAATAAAGATGAAAAGCGGAGGGGTCGAAAACGCGGTTTTCACAGTGGCGACTCTGCTGGGGATAAACTTTTAAGAGGATTAGACTCTGTACAAGAGTAGAATATGCGTGGATATTTGTTTGTATTATTTTATTGCGTGTTTTTATTTTCGGCCTTAGTTTTAGGATAACATAGATGCGATTCAGGTGGATACCCGATTTATCTTTCTCTGTTTATAATTATTGTTTGAGGAAAAATATTTTTCATAAATAAAATTTGAAAAGACTGGAACAAATCATAAAGCGTTCTTCATAAAATATACCTCAATAATTGTTATTTTGCACGCACGCACTATCATCATGCATTATCGCGAGTGTGAAATTATCCCAAATAACCCGGAAATACTGTTTAGCAAGTAGGGATTGACTCGTTTGGGTCAACATCAACCGAAAGCTCTTATTTCCACTCTCCTTGGCCAAGTACTTACCGAGGTATATAGAGTGACGAGAACACTCACGTACCCGGGATGTATATCAAAAGGTCCTTGCACGTACTCACCCTTGGTATATAGCAAGACCTAGCCAAATAGGAGGGGAGCCTAAACCTTAACCCATCAAGCCACGCTGCATATAGGATGAGTCAACCTAGTACACTTGAATTTCTGCATCTTTGCTTAATCGTCAGTCGTGAGATTGGTGAATCAAAGGCCTTGTCATGCATACCGTTTCTTGTTTGGCAAGTACGGCCGGAGGCTGTCCAACCTCCTCCGTAGAAATCCCTCACTAAAATCCACTAGTGAGAATTTCTCCATCACTATTTCCATGAAAAGCAACTCTATGAGGAGAGAACTTCCCGATTTTTACAAAATATTTTCCAAAATGTTGTCATTTTATATAATAGGTTTTCAAAATGCATTTTCAAAACCGAAGGTTATAAGGGCACCCCGGAAATCATATTCCTACCCTAAACCTATCCCCGGGCTCTCAAGTTGTTGCTGTCGGTCTGTTTCGCTAATCACCAAAAAGTGGTTTTCGGTTTTATTTTTCTATCGAGTCATAGTTTTCCGAGAATTATGCAACCCATGGCAAAATATTGATTTTTTGGTCAAATCCCCGACTTCTTTCTCCCCATTCTTCACTACACTCCGATTATCAATTGCTGGCACTGGTTGGTTAGGCTCTCAAAGATTCAAACTAAGACAACTCACGAGATCAGATTCACCACACGATCATGCCTCCTCATTGTAACGCCGAGTTACTACTTCATCAAACCAGGGTCAACAATTCTGAGGGTAATTACGGTGAAGCTTCTCATGCAGCTGGTCCGCCGCCTGGTCCCATTCTCCCACAAACCGAGGGTGCACCTTAACCAGCGAACACCTCTAGCATCTAATCCATGATCTGACCCAGTTTGTAGCCATCATGAAAGATCACCAAGTAGCCACGCAAGCCCATCTTGAGCCCAAATCGCTGTCAGAATACCTGCTGAACCAATTCAATCCAAATCCATACCCAACCGAAGGCAACCAAACTTGAGACAGTAGGTCCACCTAACATTCTTTAACACATTATCCCAGTTCTTGCCAACATTAACCACCCACTTCCTGTGGCCCTTGCCAACATCGTTGTACCACCGGCGCAAGATCCCGAAATAGCCTGGCTGAACCCTAAACATAACCAGCCCCTTCAAAACCATAATCCTCAATCCATCCTTGATGTAGATCATAACAGCTCCCCGAAGACTAGCTTTACCATCATCATTCACATACGCCGAGGGTACGTCTACTGAGAGTGTCGACAAGAAAACCCGAACAGCTCCCTAAAGGCTAGCCTCACCATCATTGTTCACACATATTGAGGGTGCCGAGGGTACATCTACTGAGGGTATCGACAAGAAGACCCGAACAGCCTCACCATCATCGCTCGCATACACTGAGGGTGCAGAGGGTATATGCACTGAGGGTTTTGACAAGAAGATCAGAATAGTTCCCCGAAGATTAGCCTCACCATCATTGTTTCGCACATATTGAGGGTGCCGAGGGTACATTTACTGAAGGTATCGACGAGAAGACCCAAACAACTCTCTAAAGACTAGCCTCTCCATTCATCATTCGCACTGAGAATGTCATACCCACATCACCATGACCCTGTTTGTTGTCCTATCAGCAGAACCAAAAATCCTGGAGGTAGAATCAAGTCAATCAATTGTTTAGCAACTGAAAGCCCCCGCCTCTCTCAAGAATCAAGCCTGTCTACACATATTGAAGGTGCCGAGCAAAAGCAGCAACGCGAATGAATCTTAATAGGTCCAAGACTCAAGAAGCAGAGAGAAACATGTCAAGATGGAAGCATAACGCAAGATCAGCAGAGTTTCAACTCGGAAGCACTCCAGTTCTCTTATCACCTTACACTCACTCACTGTTTGACCAGAAATCAATATTTGCCTTTTCAGTGTTGCTATATTCTCGGAAAATGGTTGGTCTTGCATGCATGCATCTGCACTTAGATAATTTCAAGTAGCGTAGCATACTTCATAAATCAGGCAACTTAAGATTCACAACCTCTTCAAAACCAAGTTTTTAAAATGATGGTGCGATAATTTAAGAAGTATGTGAATACTCAAAATTTAGGGAAACATGGCATAAGCATTTGCATAGTGCATACACATGAACACTTGCATAAGTGTACCGTGCACCAGTATAAGAATACATAGGCACTAAGCTTCATGGCCCACCGAACAGGCTTCACCACCGCATCTTGGTATGATTAGTTACACCACCATCACCGACCAGATCGTCATGATAAGATCACATGCCTTCCCAAAAAGGCGAATCACTTCACAAAGTCTCCCAGAGAGGCGAATCACTCCCAGAGAGGTAAATCACCAATCTTAAGCCCTTTCCACAGGCACAAATCCAAAGCCCTTTCCACAGGCACCAATCCAATCAAAGCCCTTTCCACAGGCACAAATCCTAAGCCCTTTTCATAGGCACCAATCCAATCAAAGCCCTTTCCACAGGCACCAATCCTAAGCCCTTTCCATAGGCACCAATCCAATCAAAGCCCTTTCCACAGGCACCAATCTTAAGCCCTTTCCACAGGCACCAATCCTCATATCCAAAGCCCTTTCCACAGGCACCAATCCAAAGCCCTTTCCACAGGCACCAATCCAATGCCCTTTCCACAGCACAAATCCAATCAAAGCCCTTTCCACAGGCACCAATCCTAAGCCCTTTCCACAGGCACCAATCCTCATATCCAAAGCCCTTTCCACAGGCACCAATCCTAAGCCCTTTCCACAGGCACCAATCCTCATATCCAAAGCCCTTTTCCACAGGCACCAATCCGAAGCCCTTTCCACAGGCACCAAACCAAAGCCCCTTTCACAGGCACCAATCCTATCCAAAGCCCTTTCCACAGGCACCAATCCTAAACCCTTTCCGCAGGCACCAATCCAATCAAAGCCCTTTCCACAGGCACATACTAAAGAGGCAAACTCAAGCCTTCTCCAAACCAAAAAGACCCATGTGAGAGGATATTAGAGAAAGATAAAGAGAAAGACTGGAATGAGAATATTTTATAAAAAAACACAGGGAACAAGCCCCCACAAAAAGGACTTTTGGCCTAGCTTCTTCTCGCCCGAGAAGTCTTCAAGATACGCTCTCAACGGTTCTCGGACCAAAAATCACAAACACAGCACGACGATGTCAAATGTGAACTTCCAAAGTAAACATTCTCAAAATCGCAAGGACGATGATGCTCAGAAAAACCTGACAAAGTGAGAGAAAACAAAGTGGTACAAGAAAAAATTGAAAGAGTAGAAAAGAGGATAAATCCCACAGTGCCAAAAGAAAAGAATATTGAAAAAATAGAAAAGGAAAAAAGATGGCAGCGAGAGCCACACCAAGAGTGACAGCTAGGCTAAAAAGCCCAGGGCTACGTCTTGGGTGAGGAAGGCTGCTGACCTTGCGAAAAAAAAAAAAAAAAGCCGCATCAAAAAGCTTTCAATCAATTAAGAGGAATAAAGGCATCAAAAAACAGAAAATGATGCAGGCACACAAAAATTCTTCTCTCACAAAGTCAGAAACAATAAGCAGAATCGCACCCTAGTGACAAAGAAAAAAACGCCACGGAAGCTGAGCAAGAGGCAAAGTCCAAAATTCATGCACGAGGTTCGGGAATTAAGAGAGCGTAGCTCGATTTTTTCTTAAGGAAAAAAAGCCAACCAAAAGTTCTTGTTTCTTAAAAAAAAAAAAAAAAAAAAAAAAAAAATATATATATATCACACCAGAACTTTCTCTATCTATTTCTCTATATCCGCTCAAAGACTCTCACTCGCTCAGCAAATCAACTTTTATACCACATATCATCAATCACCCACATCCTAGCCCCGCATAAGCATATCCACAACAGATCACCAACCCTCAGCCTTTATCCTAACCAGTAGAATTTAGAGCATTTCCTCAACAGACCACCATTCATCATGTCCCCAGCAGATTACCAACCCTCAACCTTATATCTAACCGGTAGAATTCATCATATCCTCAGTAGACCACCAATCATCATATCCCCAGCAGATCATCAACCTTCAGCCTTTATCCTGACCAGTAGGAATCCTCATTTTCCTAGTATACCATAAATTCTCATTTCCCCACCAGCCTTTATCCTAACTCAGAAACACCAAAGTAGTGTCTCCAGTTGATCATCAAACGTCCCCACAGCCATCTTCCCCAGCCTCTCAAACACAAAGCAAAGTCCCTAATAGACCATCTGCCCTCACCCCCTTCAAAAGAATCAACTCAGAATTGTTGACAGAACTGTCCCTACCGATGGGAGTACAACAGCTCAACCCAGAAAGCAGATTGGTGACAGAACCGTCCTAACGAAGTAGGAGTACCACAGCTCAACCCAGAAAGCAGAATCGTTGACATAACCTTCCCTACCGATGGAGTACATCAGCTCAACGTTCTAATCAAAAGTTGACGGAACCGTCCTACGAAGTAGGAGTACCACACATTCAACCAAGAAAGCAGAATTGTTGACAGAACCGTCCCACGAAGTAGGAGTACCAAGATCAACCCAGAAAACAGATTTGTTGACAGAACCGTCCTACGATGTAGGAGTACCACAGTTCAACCCAGAAAGCAGATTCGTTGACAGAACCGTCCTACAAAGTAGTAGTACCACAGTAACCAGCAGAATTCAGACCCCTACGAAAGGCAGAACCACAGTTAACACAGACCGAACCTCCTGGTAAGTAGGAGTACCACAGTTCAACCAAGAAATACATATTTCGGTTGACAGAACCGTCCTACGAAGTAGGAGTACCACAGCATCAACCCAGAAAGCAGATTCGTTGACAGAACCGCCTACAGAAGTAGAGTACCACAGATCAACCTAGAAAGCAGATTCGTTTACAGAACCATTCCAAACGAGTAGGAGTACCACAGCTCAACCCAGAAAGCAGATTCGTTGACAGAACCGTCCTAACGAAGTAGGAGTACCACAGCTCAACCAGAAAAGCAGATTCGTTGACAGAACCGTCCTACGAAGTAGGTACCACAGCTTCCAACCCAAAAGCAAGATTCTTTGACAGAACCGTCCTACGAAGTAGGAGTACCACAGCTCAACCCAGAAAGCAGATTCGTTGACAGAACCGTCCTATGAAGTAGGAGTACCACAGCTCAACCAAAAAGCAGATTCGTTGACATAACCTTCCCTACCGATGGGAGTACATCAGCTCAACGTTCTAATCAAATTGTTGACAGAACCGTCCTACGAAGTAGGAGTACCACAGTTCAACCCAGAAAGCAGATTCGTTGATAGAACCGTCCAACGAAGTAGGAGTACCACAGTTCAACCCAGAAAGCAGATTCGTTGACAGAACCGTCCAACGAAGTAGGAGTACCACAGCTCAACCCAGAAAGCAGATTGGTTGATAGAACCGTCCTTCAAAGTAGGAGTACCACAGCTCAACCCAGAAAGCAGATTCGTTGACAGAACCGTCCTACGAAGTAGGAGTACCACAGTTCAACCCAGAAAGCAGATTCGTTGACAGAACCGTCCTATGAAGTAGGAGTACCACAGCTCAACCCAGAAAGCAGATTCGTTGACAGAACCGTCCTACGAAGTAGGAGTACCACAGCTAAACCCAGAAAGCAGATCCGTTGATAGAACCGTCCTACGAAGTAGGAGTACCACAGTTCAACCCAGAAAGCAGATTCGTTGACAGAACCGTCCTACAAAGTAGGAGTACCACAGCTCAACCAGAAAGCAGATTCATTGATAGAACCGTCCTACGAAGTAGGAGTACCACAGTTCAACCTAGAAAACAGATTCGTTGACAGAACCATCCTACGAAGTAGGAGTACCACAGATCAACCCAGAAAGCAGATTCGTTGACAGAACCGTCCTACGAAGTAGGAGTACCACAGATCAACCTAGAAAGCAGATTCGTTGACAGAACCGTCCTACAAAGTAGGAGTATCACAGCTCAACATTTTTTTACAAAGCACAGGGCGCGTCCTGAATCGCCCATCCATTCCCAGCAGAGATAGACAGCACAAGCATCATTTAGCATGTCATTATTTTCAAAAACATTTCATGGAGGATTTGTGCGAGTGCCTCAAAATAATGCGTTCTCAGTATCGTCCTAGTTTCTTTGTTCCAAAGAACCTAGGCTGAGAGGGTCTGTGAACACCTCATTTTTTGACCCTCGCACAAATCCCAAATTTCAAGAAAATGAACACACAGGCATGCATAGACATTCATGGATGAATATATACTCTATACATGTGATACAGGTCAAAAAATGAGGCAGAAAGGCCACCCGGACAGAAAGTTACGAGAATTACCAGAAACTACCGGAAACCGGTAACCGTCAAAACTCCTGGAAGGTAAAATTAAATATCTGTGGATATCTGATCGTCCTCAAAATTTGAGGGTTGTTAGGTAATACTACAAGGATGAACATACTCAAAAATCAGCACATTCCGACGGGGATCTCCGGGAATTGAGAAAATCGAGAATTCACCTCGGGAATCAAAAGGCACACTTCCCGAAGTCCAAATGATCTGAAATTTGTTCGGAGGTAGGTTACATTGTGGGGAACAACATATCAAAAAATCAGATCATTCCGATACTCAGTTGGGCCGGAATCGCAAAAACCGTCGCAAAAGAGGCAAAACCGGTTGTCCCCGCGAAAGGTGTTGTCCCCGCGACAACACCTGTTGTCCCCACGACAAGTGGTCAATTCTGCTATAAATAGACCCCTTTTTGTGCCTTTTTGAAGGAGAAAAAAGGTGGAAAATCAGGGGGAAGCATTGGAAATACTTGGGGAAGCTTTTTGGTAAGTTTCGTAATTTTCTGAATCTCAACTTTTATCCGTGTATTCTCATTGAATTGCATGTAGAGAGTGATATTTATCTCCTGCTGTTTTAATTCCAAATCAGTTCAAATTTTAGATTTGAGTTAGATTATCAACATTGAAAATATTGGTTGAGAAAAAATCACCTTTTGAAGGAATATTTTTATCAGTTATTTTCAATTTTATCAGTCTCAATCCACACGGAATCGATTGATTTTGTGCCCCGTTTAATCTATAAATTTGGGCGTTGAATTAAATATCCAATGTGAGAGTATGAAAATTGTCAAATGCCAATTTAAGTAATTAAATTGTGGTACACTATTTGACAAAAGAAATCTCGATGATTGCCGGATCCAATTCCAAACTAAATTAGCTTCTGAAAAGCTCTGATTTTTATCAAAATGCACTGATTTCATTGTCTATCTCTATACAAAACAATTTTGAAACCACACACATACACACTGATTTCTAAAAATCAAAAAGGGCGAAAAATGAAGCACACGTCTCCAATCCCCACCCCCAAAATCCCGATTTTTTTTCTAAAAATAAAAGGCTGAAATGAGATAATATTACACGCGCATGCGAATTTGTGATAATACTCAACGCATATTCTACTTAGAGACCGAAAGGGCGAATTGGGTGCCTAATCCTTCCCAATTCGTAATTAATCCCCGAACCCTTGAATTGTCTGGTTTCGCATTAATTGTGTTTAAGAAAGCGTTAAATTCATAAATGTTTCTCTTTTACACAAAACTTTGTTTGTTTAGTAAAACAAACTGGCGACTCTAAATTGTTTACAAAATGTATCATTTTTGTAATTAATAAAAACTCCAACGTTTTCGAAAAATAAAGATGAAAAGCGGAGGGGGTCGAAAACGCGGGTTTCCACAGCTGGAAAGGTTTGAGAAGCTCTCGAAAGTTCTTTCGTGGTCAACCTAGGTACACTAGGACCTTAGTAATAATATTCTATGAGGACCAACTCCCAGTTTCATCACTTACAGTATTCGATTACCGAGTATCATCCAATTA